>VWZV01005338.1:126803-279875 GCA_013397155.1 Irena cyanogastra | reverse complement strand
TTTTTTTTTTTTTTTTTTTTTTTTCACCTCTCGCTTTAAAGCCGAGCTATCCAACCTCTTATTTCTATCCCTGCCGGGACTTGGCTGTCGCGATGTACAACACGTTGTGGGATATGGACCGCGATGACACGGACTGGAGGGAAGTGATGATGCCCTATTCCACTGAGCTGATATTTTACATTGAAATGGACCCTCCAGGTAGGGAGCCGAAGCCTGCGAGCTGGCCCCGCACCCCTGGCAGCAGATCGGGGACTGCCGTCCATCCCTGCCCTCCCTCCTCCTGCAGACTTTTCCCTTTTAAAATAAAAGAGGGGGGGGGGGGGAAAATTAAGATCTGTAGTTAAACTTTGTGTAAACTTCCCAGGGACTTGAGCTCCCTGTCTCCTGGGCAAATGTATTTTAATACTAGGGGTTTTTGTGGGGGAGGTGGGAGGAGAAGAGCAATTTATGGTGCCTTTTGGGAGATGAAAGGAGGCAGGAGGACGAGAGCTGCTCGCAGCCCCTCTCCCGTGTCTCCTTTTTTGAAAACCTTTATTGAAGAGCGTATATTTTGGCTGTATTCGCTCCTAGAGGAGCGCTTTTATTATCCTCTTCACCTGTGTGCCTTTATGTGCCTGTAACAGTTTGATGGTGGTGATTTACCCACCTCCATTCAGTTCCAGTTTAATCGCTTTTACAGTCTCCAAGACCCTTTTCTCCCCAGCTCTCTTCCAGCAGTGACGGATGAGGTGTGTTGTCGCTGGGTTTTGGTGATGGGGGGATAATACTTGGGAACAGGCTGGAATCCATCCCTGGAGGCACAGTTACTTTGATAACACTTAATAACCTTGTTCAAAAGGATTTGATTCACTTTTTCTTCCCTCCCCCCTCCGTGGATTGCTAGTGCTGAAAATGGGGAAATGTATTATCCCTTGCTTGCCTGAAGTTTTTAGATGGGGCAGAAAGTTTCTTTTGTGTCTGAAGAGGAGGGAAGGCTTGCGAGGAGGAGAGGTTGAGTCTTTCCTTGGTAAATGAATTAAAGTAATGGGTATAAATAGGCATAAATGGGTACTGGTGAAACTGTATCTCTACCTGTGAGCCAAACAGGCTGAAGCAGTAAGGTAATTGAAAGGCCTTTATCTTCTCAGGTCTCTGATCTGTACAGCCAAAAGGTATAGTAAAATACGCACCAAAAGTCCTAGCCTGCAGAGAAATTGATAGCAAATAAGAACTTCCAAGTGCTGTCTTTTATGGGGCGCATACTCTCAGAATGTGCTTCTCAACCTGTGCCTGAATCGTGGCATGTATCTGCAAGTGTGGTTTGTTCTCTTTGTTTCAGCACAGTGAGCTGTATTTTTCTCTCTGGAGGTACGTGGTACTTTAATTAAAACAGGAGGAGGTGATCATCCTGAGATTTTTGAATCTCAAGGACTTGTACTTGCTTTCTTTGGTAATTCTGGCACTTTATATATTGGACAGATCTCTCATACACACAGCGCTGGCCACTACTCATGAAATTCTTGCATAGCTGACACTACCTATTTTTAGATGTTACTCCTGAAAGCCTAAAGTTCAGTCAAATCACTTTGCTTCTGTGAATTTTAAAGGATATCTTTCTTGTAAATGCTTTTGATTTTTAACTATTCAGGAGATAAGTATTTGGGGTTTTGTTCGTTTGATACAAGCACACACAAGTCCCATTGTAGGTGACTTAAAGCAATTAGTGTGGGGCTTTTATTTAAAAAAAATAAAGCCCCTTGAATGGCTTAGTACAAGGAGGCTGCTAAAAGGGGCCGGACAAAATGAACTGGTTAGAAAACAACTTTCCAGTGTTTCTGCAAGAATTTGGCCATGCAAAATTCTTACAAAGCCTTCCAAAGTTTACATTAAGAAGCGGCTCTTCTATCATCAATAATGCCAATGCTTCCATCACTAGAGCCCTCTTGTCAGGGATCAAGGATCTGCACAGTCCAAACACCAGTTAGCAAAAGGACTTCGTGTTACAGGCTGATCCCTGAAGTGTTCAGTAACTTTATCTTTCATATTTTTAAACTGGACGAGCCAGAGCTGGAAACGATGCATGGGATAATCCCCATGTGTATGTCCTGATTTCGTGGAACTGTAACTTTTAAGTTGCAGGGGGAGGGAGGGAACGAGAGTGTGGCAGAGGGGGTCTGCTTTCTCCCTGTCCAGAGGCAGGGTGGGAAATCGTTCTCTGGCCTGGGATGATAGGTCATCCCTAAGGGGAGTGTGGAGGAATTTATTTGGAAGGCTTAAACACTCGGCATGCCTTGGGATAAAGTCACTCCGTTTGCACCCGGTAACAACCACAGCTCCATTTGGCCCACTTCCAACAAAAATTTGCGAAGGTTTTCGGTGCAGCGTTCCCGGCGCGGTGGCCGGAGCTCCTGGGAGGCTGAGTGGTGGCAGCGCTCCCTCGGCAGTCCCCCACGAGCAGCGCTGTGCAGTGTCCCCGAGAGCAGCGCTGTGCGGCCCCCCAGAGCATCGGTAGCTCCCCCCAGAGAGCAGCGCTGTGCAGCCCCCCCCAGAGAGCAGCGCTGTGCGGCCCCGCTGCCGAGGCAGCCGGAGCGCTCCTTTGTTCCCACAACTTGAGCCGATGGATCCCCGGTTGGGTTTTGTGCCTCGGCACCGGGCACTGGCGGATCCCGGGAGCCAAGTGTCTGGACTCACGCATGACTGCCCCTGATTACATTTTACTGCGTCTAAACTTCAGGCAGAAGACAAAAGCAAGGTGAACATAATGTGCGGTGTCACCCGTAACCTCCAAGCCGAGGGTGGGGATACTGTTTCTCGTTAAGGGCCGGTAGACCTTTAATTTATCTTGGCAGGCCGTCTTAATACCCACCTTAGCCTTGCCCAATAATAATGCAGAAATAAAATCTGGTGATGGCAGGCAGCCTGCAGCACAGCCGGAGCTTCTGTCAGGCCTCAGTGCACCTGCACCAGCTTATCAGTGTGCTTGTGTTTGCTGTTCGGGGCTGTAGGTGTAAATGGATGTTCAGAGCAGGTCCTGGAGCCTCTCTGCTATGAGGTTTGCTCTAAAGTTCAGAAATAAAAGTAATAAGGTCTCTCTCTCACTTGAGTTTTTTCTCAACTCGAGCAGAGGCAGTCAGGTAACAAGGAATTGCAAGCTTTCTGCTAGGCTTTAATCCATCCTAGATACAGGAGTGGGACAGTTTTCCTGAACAGACTAGTGGAACTAGGGATGCAGCTCTGCCAGCCTCACAAAGCATAATTTAGAGCAGTACAACTAACACAGGAGCCACAGTGGTGACAACCAGAAGAGTGACTCCTGTTACCTCATGCTTTTCCCTTCTGCTTACATTTTATTTTACATTTATACATGCATCACTGGCATAAGGGAGGATCTCTTTATGGCAAATAGCACTACATGCAACCAATAACTTTCAGTATCTAAAGACACAACTGGGGCCGTCGCTGGCATGTAGCTAACATAACAGCTTCTCGACTTTCTAATGATGGATTAAGTTAGAGTATTGTGGCTGTAGCAGCATCATGTGTTGGCTCTGGCATTAGGAAACTGTCAGGAGTTCACTCATATGTTTGTTGTTGCTGTGGGTCTTGCTATGTGAAAAGACAAGAAAATAGGTTCTGAGTTGAATTTAGTTTATTTTACAACATAGTTCAGGTCTGCAAAAAGTTGTTACTGCCGGAAGTTTTTGAACAGAGGATTTCAAATTAACTGCAAAAGTTACCAGAGTGTCTAAAGTGCAATTACCTATGTATTTCCTCATTTCTACTTAGAAGGGCTAAGTAATGTCTTTCCCTCTGTAGATCTGGGATACATTATCAGTTGTGTTGGTGATAAAATGTATAATCACTGAATACATTTTGTCACAGTTGGATGAAAATCAGTAAGAGTGATCTGCTGGGATTTCTGATACAGATGTCAGCTAAGATATTTGGCTCAACTACAAATTAGAGGTTAGTTTCCTTTCTGTGGGTTATGAAGAAAACCACAAGTTTAAGGTAGGCTTCCTAATGCAAAATGGGCTCTGTCTATGAACAGACAGTACAATAACTCTTTGACCTAAAGATACATGGAAGCTACCTGTTTGAACCCTGAAATATGACCAACTACATTTATAACTTGATCCAGCTGTCTTTTTCAAGAACAGTACTTTGCCTTGCCTCGTATGCTGTAACGATGCTGTTGCTAGAAAATCTTTTGATATTTAAGTGGGGGGAGCAATAATCTGTGGGCTATTTAGTTTAGTCTGCTTTGTAGAAGCAGCACTGCTGGTGTATGAGTAAGACAAGTATTCCNTCAGGCAGAAGACAAAAGCAAGGTGAACATAATGTGCGGTGTCACCCGTAACCTCCAAGCCGAGGGTGGGGATACTGTTTCTCGTTAAGGGCCGGTAGACCTTTAATTTATCTTGGCAGGCCGTCTTAATACCCACCTTAGCCTTGCCCAATAATAATGCAGAAATAAAATCTGGTGATGGCAGGCAGCCTGCAGCACAGCCGGAGCTTCTGTCAGGCCTCAGTGCACCTGCACCAGCTTATCAGTGTGCTTGTGTTTGCTGTTCGGGGCTGTAGGTGTAAATGGATGTTCAGAGCAGGTCCTGGAGCCTCTCTGCTATGAGGTTTGCTCTAAAGTTCAGAAATAAAAGTAATAAGGTCTCTCTCTCACTTGAGTTTTTTCTCAACTCGAGCAGAGGCAGTCAGGTAACAAGGAATTGCAAGCTTTCTGCTAGGCTTTAATCCATCCTAGATACAGGAGTGGGACAGTTTTCCTGAACAGACTAGTGGAACTAGGGATGCAGCTCTGCCAGCCTCACAAAGCATAATTTAGAGCAGTACAACTAACACAGGAGCCACAGTGGTGACAACCAGAAGAGTGACTCCTGTTACCTCATGCTTTTCCCTTCTGCTTACATTTTATTTTACATTTATACATGCATCACTGGCATAAGGGAGGATCTCTTTATGGCAAATAGCACTACATGCAACCAATAACTTTCAGTATCTAAAGACACAACTGGGGCCGTCGCTGGCATGTAGCTAACATAACAGCTTCTCGACTTTCTAATGATGGATTAAGTTAGAGTATTGTGGCTGTAGCAGCATCATGTGTTGGCTCTGGCATTAGGAAACTGTCAGGAGTTCACTCATATGTTTGTTGTTGCTGTGGGTCTTGCTATGTGAAAAGACAAGAAAATAGGTTCTGAGTTGAATTTAGTTTATTTTACAACATAGTTCAGGTCTGCAAAAAGTTGTTACTGCCGGAAGTTTTTGAACAGAGGATTTCAAATTAACTGCAAAAGTTACCAGAGTGTCTAAAGTGCAATTACCTATGTATTTCCTCATTTCTACTTAGAAGGGCTAAGTAATGTCTTTCCCTCTGTAGATCTGGGATACATTATCAGTTGTGTTGGTGATAAAATGTATAATCACTGAATACATTTTGTCACAGTTGGATGAAAATCAGTAAGAGTGATCTGCTGGGATTTCTGATACAGATGTCAGCTAAGATATTTGGCTCAACTACAAATTAGAGGTTAGTTTCCTTTCTGTGGGTTATGAAGAAAACCACAAGTTTAAGGTAGGCTTCCTAATGCAAAATGGGCTCTGTCTATGAACAGACAGTACAATAACTCTTTGACCTAAAGATACATGGAAGCTACCTGTTTGAACCCTGAAATATGACCAACTACATTTATAACTTGATCCAGCTGTCTTTTTCAAGAACAGTACTTTGCCTTGCCTCGTATGCTGTAACGATGCTGTTGCTAGAAAATCTTTTGATATTTAAGTGGGGGGAGCAATAATCTGTGGGCTATTTAGTTTAGTCTGCTTTGTAGAAGCAGCACTGCTGGTGTATGAGTAAGACAAGTATTCCAAGTATTCAAGGGAAAGACTGTATTTATTCATTATAGTTTCTATTTTCTTCTCATATATAATTTGACAACCCTTATTTTAGGGGAGCGATACTGTAATTGTAATTTGGAAAACACAGGGTTCCAAGCTCAAGGGCAGTGTTTACTGGGATACCAGGTGTGCTGTATCATTATCAGTGTTACAGTGGAAACTGAATGTGGTTTCTCAAATTGGGTTTGTGGTACACAGTAGCCAGATGTAGGTGAACACTTCCTGTCTATGCCTGACTAGTTTTCCAGTGGGAGAACAGATGCAGATTTGAATAGCATTGTCTGTGTTGTCCTTCAGCTTATCTGACTTGAGAAGCTTATCAAAGAAAAGTTCTGTTCTTGCACATCTTAAAAAAAAATAGTAGTCCTACTAGTGCATGTATTCAAAACAATAGCACTGTAGCTTCAACTGTCTTTTTTTGCAAATCTAAGTCTTGCTGGAAATCATATTTCAAAAAAGTAGATGTTTGGGATTGAGAGTTTCCCTGCTACAGAAGGGAATTTTGTGCAGGCTGATTTGGGGTACAACAGGGAGTAAATAAGGCTCAGTCACTGTATTCTACATATCTGGGAAATTTGTTTGGATCGGAGTCTCAGCTTCTATGAGGGTAGTGGTATGAAATGCTTAAATTCTGTTCTGGTTTCACCTAGAGTTCTCTACTGGTCTTTTTATTTAATTACTTCTGTAACCTTCTTTTATTTCTGATTGCATTTTTAGGCTTGCTTTTGCATTCCTTGCTTTTCATTTTGGTGGCTCTAACTGTTAAAGAATATCACTCATCAGCTTTCAATTAAATACATGACCACAAAAACCAGCATCATTAATAGAAAGTGAAATGCTGTTTTGCTTGAGATGAGAGAGCCTGCCTTAAAAGCCTGACATTTGTGTTTATCATTAGATTTTCAGATTATGTAGAAGTAGTTGGGGAGGCAAAACTTGCTAAAAGGACTTTTTCAGCTCTGTGTTCTTAAAGCTATAGATTTATGCAAACTTAAACACGAGGGAACATTCTGAGCAGAAACAAAGCTCTTCAACATGTGTTTTTGCAGCAAATGTTATTTCTGCAGTTGTTGTTCCAAGCAGTTTTGTGTATTGCATGATTCCTGTGCCTGACAGGAGTTAATCATGGTGTTCCTTCTGTCTCACGTGTTTAAAAGGAGAAGACTCTTCCTGGAGTTTTCTGTGGGCTATTGCTTTCCCAAGCAGCAGAGTTGACTTCTGTCTTTGCCATTGCCTGCATGATTATCTTACTCCAGACTGAAGCTATTTGTGCTTATCTTTGCTCTACAGCTTGGGAAAACAGAGGCATAGCTGGTCATACACATCTGCACCCAGGACTGAACGCAGTTGGGTGCCTTACATCACCTCATGTTGGTTGTTTAGTGAGTCACTTTTTGGGCAGAGAGCTAGAGAAGAATAAAGAATACTTTTATCAGCATGCCCTGTGTGTTTTAAAGCTTAGGCTTTATTATTGTCAGAAAGACTGTTAACTGTGTTGAAACAGGTTGCTGTAAAACTTCAGTCCCATTAAAGCAATAGGTGTGTTCTATCTGGATTTTTTGGAAAACTCATTTTTGCAAAGTAGGTTGCTGAGTAATGCTTAAGGAACAATCTCTGCTCGTGTACTAAGTGCCCCTGTGGAAATGAGTCAGATTGTCTTTTTTTCTTCTGCTTTTTATCTCATTTCTTCTGACAGGTTAAAGTCTGCACAATAGCTAAGTAAGCAAGAATTTGCTTCTCCACGTAATATAAACTACAGCAATGAGCTGGTGCTGAGTCCCCAAACAGTGTGAGTGGATGTAACTTCTTTAGAAGATATTTTCATTGTCCTTCATGTTTGCCATGTCCTCCACTCAACAGACAAAGATTCTGCAATGTTCCAGTGAATATATTGCAGTATCTTAAGTTTTTCCAGTTCTGAAGAAAAGTGTCCATATACAGGGAGCTTTACAAGGATTCATACAGTACAAAAAAAAAAAAAAGGCAAAGTGCAGGTGGTGCCTCTTGTAGCCCTTTCCAAAAGGACTCCAGCTGCCCTGCTGAACACCAACCAGCTGCCTGGTGAATCCTGGTGCTGAAACACAATGAGCTCTGAAGCTTTCCTGTGGCTGAACAGGATCCAGGATCTTCACTGGCTTTGAGTGCAGCAGCACACTCAAGATGGATGCCTTCTATCCAGAGCACTTTGAAAAAGGAGATTAAATACTTCAGCTGCTTCAGCCTGTGACTGCTTCCAGCACGCACCCAGACTCTACCAGTTTTTCTGATTTTAGTGGTAGTTCATAGCAATTTTACTTCTAAAAGCAGATATCCCTGAAGATGGCACATAGCTACCAAGAAATGGCTTCGAAAGCATCACCTTTCTCTGCACAAAAGTTGGTGGGTTTGGAAGAAAAATACCAATCTGCTTCTTAATGTTGTTTGTTCCTTTGCTACAGAATAACTTCACTTTTGGTTCAGTGTCACTTTGTGACTCTTGTACTTCAGGACAGTTTTCTCCTTCCCAACAAAATCCTCTCCTTTTAGTAACTATTGCTTACTCTCTGTTAGTTTCTTCCTCTAACCCTTGAAAGAAGAATACTGGAGCCATTTGTTTAGGTTTTTACCTTCTGTAGCCTCATCCTGACTTTGTCTCTGGAGTCCCTAAAATTTGATGCTGCACAGAATCATCTTTTCTTTCAGAGGAATTCTTATCTTCCTTGCATGCCTCCCCTTAAAAAACCCAAACAAAACCCCTGAAGGCACAGCTGCTGCAACGGAGTTCAAGAAAATTTGCTGTAATGGGGGGAACAACAGCTCACTGTTGACGTGTGGGGCTTTTTGAGTGTGGGCAGTAGGGCTTGCACTCAACACCTGTCCCAGGAAAATGTCTTAGAGATAAAATGGATGAGAAGTTCATTGACAACATTATGCCTGTAAGTTCTGTCGTCTGTTACCGCCTGAATTTGTACATTGCAATTTAATTTCCCAGGCTGTCAGTACTCCTTCTGCTCTGCCCTGTGTAGTTATCCTGGGGACATTGTCAGAATCTACATTGTTGGCCCTCAAGGAACTGCTCCCAGGTGTCAAATTAAAAGTCTCTGGTGGTTTTGGCTTTGTTACCCTGATTCATCTCCTGTCTCCAAGAGTGCCTCTTGAAGGATACAAGGCAGCTTGAATCAATGAGATGAGTGTTTAAGATCCTTTCCGTTTTGAAGGGTATAGTACAGTCTCACTGATAAGTTTTGGGGCAGTGAGAGAAGTCAAGCTGCTGCTCTGAAATGAGTTTCATTAAAATACTTTGGAGATCACCATGTACTGAGTAAGGAGACTAAATCTGAGCATGAGCAATGGCCAGGCTTGACTCTGAATTCAATGTCTGCTCTGAACCTCCCCTTCTGCTGCAGGCACTGCGTGGCATCCCGTGGATTGGGACTTCTGCCTCAGTGGAGCTTCCTTCAAGATCAAGGTTCTTAAAAAAGATGACTCATGGCAAAGTGTACAACAGATTCCCTCTGAATTCTTTTTTACCTTCAAATTTCTTCTGGAGTCTTGATTTAGAAATGCACCTTTTGATCTTGATTTAGATGGCTCACTCTTAGCAATTTAGGCAGTGTTGAAATATTTGTGCCTTGGTAACTAGAAAATGGTTTGACATAGCACAAGGACAGGTACTGTATGAGGAACAATTTTACATACTGCTCTGAAAGATTGGAGCTAGTGGTAAGCTGAAATAAAATGCTGCTTAGAGCAGCAAGAATCATATGCATTTGGAGCTGTATTATTTTTAAATAGCCTCTTGTGCAGCAAACTTTTCAGTAGCACCAGTTATTTCTGTGAACTGGATCCCCTGTGAGGTTTGTACCTGACATCTGGATGGATGATTAGTCTTTGAAATACCTGGAGGACACAGCCCTGAGCTCTTTTTATTTAAATTATTTATTATTTAAAATTAGTTATCACTTAAAAGATCTTTTCCTTTTGGCTTTGGTATGTCTCCTAGCCATAGCTGTCGCTGCTTGGGCCTGACTTCATTCCCTCTCTTCTACAATGAAAAGCCAGTTCTTTGTTCTCAATCACTGTAGCTCTTTGCTGACTCTGAATTTAGTGTTTTCCTTGCTCTTGTCAGAAAATCTGTGCCCTTATATTGGCCAAAGAGTACTTTTAATACTGTTTTGAAGACTCTGCTTGTGGAGGAGTAGAAAACATGCTGTGGTGTTTCTTCTGTGAAGGCAGATGAGGAGCTGCTTTACTTACAAAGTAAAAAGGGAAACTCCTTGCTCCTTGCATTTTACATTTACTTTTGCTGTATCATCTTCTAGACCTGACATTTGATACTGTAAAGTAAGATATTCTTGTTAAATATCTGAAATATTCATGGCAATAAAATGTTTGTCATGGATTTTCATCCAGTGTTGGCAAGAGCCTGGGCCTGCTGTCTACATGATAAAATTATTCCTTCCTTGTGTGAGCCTGTCATGTGACACTGGGTAGTGATAATCTTTGGGTGATAAAACATGGCAAAAGTTCTAAAAGCTCTCCAGTTCATTAAGAGTGTGCTAATTATGCCTGGTAGGTGAAAGAGGACTTATCCTTTTTATCCTCCTCATGTTAATTTTGGGACAGTCATCTCAACCCTGTTGATCATGGAACCTCTGACACTGCTCTGGCTTTGCAGCAGTCACGCTGGGCTCTGGGTTGGAAGGAAAACAGTTTTACTTTGGGCAGTGAAAATAATTGGGAAGCTGAGGTTTTTTTGGCTTTGTACCTTCATGCAAAGGCTGGAATGAAGAGGAGGAGCTGTGTTTTGGTACAGAAGTCAAAGATCTCCATGTCATTTATCTGACTGTGACATCTTCCATTTCTTATGTCTCAGCCCGTGAAGTAATAGGGCTTGCAAAGTAGTGAGAGATGCTTTTGAAATGCCCAGAGGAATGCTGAATTTGATCCAGCTTCTTCACACACTGTTGTTGTCCCCTGGTCTGCAGGTGCACCAGAGCAGATAATACTTTAACCTGTGCAGTAGCTGCGGATGCTCATGAGGAACAGAGTGCAGCAGAAGCCTGTCAGGTTGTAGGAGGTGAAATAGTGATTGGGAGGTGTGGGAGAGGGCTGGATAGCTGGGGAGTTTTCAAACAAAACAGATCTTTATCAAAAAAGCCAATTAATAAAAACTGAAATATTTCTTAAAGGTGTTGTTTTTTATGAAAGTTCACAGAAACATAAGCAAAGCTATAATGGGAGTGTTTTCATTGGAAGCCTGCCTGGCTTTCTGCCAACTTGTCTGCTGTTTTCTGTAATGAGATATTGAAAGACTTCAATTCTTTGAATATATCTTACTCCTTGGCATCTCGCCTATTTTGGGGGAGGAGGGTGAAAATGTGAGCATGCCTGAGGTTCTGTGGCCAGCAATAATTCCATCAAGGAGCTTCCTTCCCATTCCCAGAGCAGTTCTCTGTGCACATCGGTTGCCCTTTGAGGAAGGGCAGCTTCGGAGGGCGTCGGTGCTCAAGGCTCTGCAGAAGGGGTCTTGGCAGCAGAACTGAGATGTGGAGCTGCCAAGATCGGTGAATGATCTTGAATGCCACTGGTGGGGAATGAGCTGCTGTCAGCAGGTGCGCACGACCCTCCTCTTTGTCAGCTGGAAAACCTCTGCAGAAGCCTGGGCTTCTTTCACAGATATCTTTGAGGGGTTCTCATGCAGCAGGGACAAGTACAGGACTCCTGAGGGAGGGAAAGATTTGGAGGCTTTGCCTGAAATGTGTTAGAGAAATTGAGAAGAGTGTTTGAGAAATTGAGTAAGACGGCAGAGAGCAGTTAAAGATTGGGGTGAATTTTTCTCTTCAACAAAGCTAGCCTACATTTTCATTCCGAGTCTTCATCTATATCTCCAAAGGGAAAACCCTTCTCTCCTCGAGGACTATGTCATTAAAATGTTAGCTGGCCTAACCACAGATTACTTGCATGTTTCCATAGCAATGACACTTTGTAGAGCTTTATATTACAGTTTGCAGGGTATCTACTGTACATCAGCCTTTTTGAAGCTGAGTAACTGTCTTTGAAATCCTCTGATCTGTTTTCTGCTTGTCACAATGTGGAGAGAGAGTAGATTGAGAGCATCAGAAAGAAGGCTAGTAAACAAGCCCATGGAAGTGCTGAGGGACTTAAAATTGACTTTATCAGAGTACTTGGTAGTTGTGATTATTTGTAACAGTGAGGTAGATGTAATGCTGCATTTAAACCTGCTATGCTTTTAAGTATCTGGTTTGAAGCTCTTGGAAAATACTGGAAAAAGTAAGTTGTGGAGCCATTCTTAGACTAAATGGCATCTGCCTTAGAAGTGAAAATTAGACTTTAATTAACTGGCAGCTTGATTTTGCATGCAAATAGTGCAGCCAGAGAAGAAACAGCCTGCTTGACTGGATACTGCATGGGATATAGTACTTGGATAACCAAGGCATTCTTCCTGTTTTACTCCTGAATCACTGCCATAGAAAACCCTCACACATAGGGCTCAGTGGCTCTTAGATCATGTAAACTTGTAAAATTTTTTATTCAAAACCTGACTGGGGAATGTGTGTATCTCATTGAAGTCACGGCCTACTTCACTGTGGTTAAATTCAGGACTAATATAGCCCACAATTTTTTACGAGAGACTTTAAAAGAAATTCAGTGGTGTTGGACTTCAGACACTTGCCAGCTTTCCTGCTTGCCTGGGTGTTGGAGGCACTTTGAATTTCAGAGAGTCGGCTCAGTTAAAGTCATGAGTTGCCTTTATGAAAAACAATTCTGCACAGCCAAGAAAGCATCCAAAAACTACCTTTGGCAGAGCCCAGTCCATGGGCTTTTCCCTCCAAGGCCCTGCATGGCAGCTGTGGGAGCAGCAGAGCTGGAGGTACCTGCTGGAAATGGCACAGCAGCCTTCAGGGCCTGGCGTCAGCAACATCCGATCACACGCCCGGTGCGTGTTGGCTGCCATCCCTCTGCTCCATCACCAGCTCATTTTTATTTCCCCCTTCTAAGTGACACCGAGCTGGGATTGGGATTTAGCTCAAGCTAGTCTGCCTGGGAAAGCTGAAAAGAGGGAACTACAGTTGCTAAAGAAATTAAAACCAGATATGCCTGTGAATGCATGAGGGAGAGCCAGTCTGCTCTCATTGCCAGGCGGTCACTGAGGGCTGAACCTGATCTTTGGAATGTTCTCATGTGGGAGTGAAGGGTACAACTGAGCTGTCGCCTTCTGGGGTTTGGAAAGATCTGTGCTCTAAAGCTGTCCTAGAGACATGGTAGGGGATGGATGCCTGTGTATCTGGTGCAAAGAGAAAGTTCTTTATTAGAACAGATAGATCTGTTGTGCTGTTAATCATTTGTGATCAGTGTTTCTCTCCTAGGAAAAAGGAGGCAAGAAACCATCAGGATCATTCACTTTAATCAGAGCTGGTTTTGAGATAAAGTAAAACTGTGCCTGTGGCTAGATCAGAATTGGACTCAGTGACATGGAAAGAAACACGGCTGCTCTTGAAAGCATTTCTGTTGACTTTGAGCAAGTCTTATATTACTTTACTCTAGGATTTTAGCTCTCTAATATTCATTGAGTAAAGTATATAAAACTCGATTATTTTGAATTTAAAACCAAAATCTATGGACTCTGAGGCTCTCTGTAGCTTCTCATAGAAGTAGCACAGGATTTCTTCTAGCAGGGTTGTTAGTACCATCTAGGTACTAAGCAAAAACTTCTTTAAGATAGCTCCTCTAGCAACCTCTTGGGCCAGTGTTATGAGAGCAGCAGTGTGATGGATGCTGCTCTGTTGCAGTAGACTTGCCATACTATTGCAAAATATTCCCCTTTGTCATCACAGGGCTGGGCTGTGAGGTTTTTAAACTACCTTTGTGAGTGTTCTCTATTTGTACAGACTAAAGTCTATGGGCTGAGAGGGTAGCCAAGAAGTGCTGGAATGGATGGGCATGTTGGCCTATGGGGCAAAGCAAGAGCAAGGGCCTGGTTCTGTATGACTCAAAGAGCTCAAAGCATTGAAAGTAAAGAATTAGATACATAGCTCTCTGGAAACAGGATCCACCCTTGCAAATAGTTCTGTATTTTTGAAATGTGCAAGCTATTAAAAAGCATTTTTCAAAAGTCTATTGTGTAAAGGACTGCCTTCCATGAGTCAGGTTTTACAGGAACTGGTCCAAGCCTTATTATTCTCCCTGAAAGCATTTCCTTCCAGTTTTCTCACGAAGAATGAAGTTCTGTAGGCAGCCTTCCGATAGTGAGAACTGATATCTGCCTATTAAGGGAAAGGAGAAACTCCCACCTGTAGTAGGGACACTTGGTGTAATGCCTAGTGCTCTGTGTCCAAACTCCCATTCCTTACCTTTCTGGCCTTTGTTAGTTTGCTTTTCTGTACTCAGTGCTTTGGAGTGAGCCCTAACAAAGCTGCCAAATAATCCCACAGTGTATAAAGGAGCAAGACTTAATCTTACAAGGAGGCATTCAAGTATTCTAGAGAACACTTGAAAGCCCCTTCTGGAAAGCCCCTACTACCAGTGTAAAACAGGCTTTTTACACTGTAAAATACCTTGAAGTTGTTGATATGTCCAGGGCTTAATTTGAAAGTCCCTTTGAAATAATTGCAGATGCTGGTACAGTTTTCTAAGAACTCTCTGCACTCTTGTGTGGTTTTTTATGTAAAACCTAATATGCTCTTTGATGAAACAGAGCCTACAAAAGATTCTGGAGTGGATCTACAGGTTTTCTGAACTCAGGTTCCCTGTGACACTGATGAGACTCAGAACGGCTGTAGCTGTCCTATCCCAGATGTGATGTTGGAAGCAGGGAGGACCTGATGACATTTCTTAATTCAGGAACTTTGAATGGGGGAGATGGAAGAACACAGTGAATACAACTGATTCCACGGGCTTAGCCTGGATATGTGATCCTCTGACCTTGGATGGGGCTGGGAGCTTCGAGCAAAGTAGGGTTGGAGCCATGTCTTACTCTCAATGGTGCTTTGTGCAAATACTTGTGCACTACACAAACAACTGTGGTAGCTAAGCTAGGAATAACTGAAGCTTCCTAACCAGGAAGCTACTTCACTGAGTCTGAAGGTTTTCACCTTCCTTTTACAACAAGACCTGTTATTGCCTCACTGGATGTGTGCACACCTGAAAGTTCCCAGCTCACCCCATAAAAAGAACCTGTATGCTACGGTTTAGTGCTCGGTCCCACAGAATGAATGCTGCTATCTGAATCAGGTGTTTGGTCAGCAACCCCAGGGTGCAAACGTCTGGGTCAAGGTTCAGATTTAGTTTAGATTGGCTCAATTAAAGCATCTACTGGTTTGTCAGAGAACAGTGAAGTTACTGTATTGGATATTCAGCATGAAATGGTATTTGGAACTGCAGTTGGAAGCCTGTTTTCTCTTCTTTAATGTGGGAGGTGTGGCTCGGAGGTGAGCAGCTGGATGGTGCCAAGTAGCACACCTCGCAGTGCTAAGCCATTCGGTGCTGGAGCTGGAGATCAAAATCTTCTTTCTGCTGCCTTTATTTGTGCTCCTGTGTGTACACGGGGATTGTGCATCTGAAAGATGGCTGTTGTCACTGTGTCAGGCCTGCTCGCTGGTGCTTGTGTAATCTGATGGCGAGGGCACAGGGCTGGGAGCAGATGTTCAGGGTCTGACTTAGAAGCATGCTAGCAGCAAATCAATGTGTGTAGCTGCTTTCTTACTCTGAATGCGAATGTGACCTGTCCCTCTGTAAAACCCTCTCATGAAATGCCTAAAAAATGCTCATTTTCAGTGGCAATGTTCCTAATGAAGCATCCAGTCTTTGCAAAACAGGAGAAAGCATTCAGGACACCTTTCCCAAAGAAAATAAGAAAGAAAATGTATAATACATTTCTGCTCACAGACCAGTCTCTCCCAGTACATGAACGTGCCTGTGACTGCTGAATTACTGATTCCAGGCTTACAGTCAGATTCATGATAAAGTTGTTTGAGCAAAAACTGGCCAAACAGAAACAGCTTTGGTATCTTGTATGCCCTTACATTGTGTAACCTATTTTGAGAATGGAAGTAAAAGCCTGTTTGCCATGAATTCAGGATAGGGGAATTCTGGGCAGGCATGCACCAGCCTTGCAGGTGTGCAGTTCTGCCTGTCTGTTGGGCATCTGTGGCATCCCCTTTCCTATGGTAAACACTTCAGCAAAGTAGTGCAGGCACTCTTAACAGTTACCTATCGTCCCCTGTCCCCTTCCCTTATCACCTCATGTCCTGTAGTACCC
The DNA here is from genome assembly GCA_013397155.1 of Irena cyanogastra. Lineage (NCBI taxonomy): Eukaryota > Metazoa > Chordata > Aves > Passeriformes > Irenidae > Irena > Irena cyanogastra. The sequence continues at coordinate 263,719 of VWZV01005338.1, read as the reverse complement.
AAAGAGTCACAGCCTTTGTTCTGAACAGGAGCCCAAATGACAAACCCAGTGTAGAACATGAACCTCAGGTGTGTGGCAGGTACAGCCCTGCCCAGCCACCCCTGCTCTCTAGCAGTGTTTTTCCTTCTGAAGAGTTCACCTGTTTGCTCTTGTGGGTTGGCTTCAGGGCTGCTGATGCCTGAGCAACTGAAGTTTTTCCATGGTGGTGCCCAGTGCTCTCCAGGCTGTGGCTTTCAAACACAATACACCTTTGTCATTTGTTTGGAGCTTTAGGCGGCACCTGCCCTTGTAGTCGTGCCTGCACCAGTCTTCTTTTAACAAAAACTCACATTTCCTCATACTCCTTGCTTTTCCCCTCCCTCAAGCGTTTGATACTAAAAAATCTCAGATCACAGTGGAACAGTTGACTTCAGACTTCCTTTAAGATTACAAGTTCCATTTGGTTTGAGAGAGCTTGAAAGCTGAGTTCAAAATGCACATTTTCTCTTGGGTTTTTTTTCTGTAGTTTTTCATTAACAGTTTAGTGATTATTTTCTCCTGTTTACCTTTTGTTTATCTGTTTTTCTTTTTCAGCTCTTCCTCCAAAGCCCCCCAAACCAATGACTCCAGTCAATACAAATGGAATAAAGGACAATTCCAGTTTCTCTCTGCAGGAAGCAGAGTGGTACTGGGGGGACATCTCAAGGTAAGCAATATTGCTAGAATATATTAATTAAAATGTATTAATATATATTGTTAAAAGTAGGATAAGCCTGCTAGAATTCAAGACAAAAAGAACTTGCCTATTTCAGGCAGCATTTTACTGGAGGGAAATGCTTTAGGACTATGCTTGGCAAAGCACCTAAGTGAAAGTATTCACCTGGATTCAGGATATTTAAGTTGTTGCTCTTCTGGTGCAGGTATTGCCAGTCTTGGTGACAGTAATTTTTGAGTTTCTAAATTTTGCCATATATACAGTGTTTAAAAATAAGATAAATGCTTCTGAAGCTGATATTTAATAAAGTGTTGTAAGCACACAATCCTGGAATGCATGCAGTTCAGCAAAATTTCTGTATAAAAATAATATTTCAGGATAAAAGGAGTTGCATTCTTATTTTTGGTTTCTTTAACATTTGTTTAAAATTTCAGCTACATTAATTTCTATTACATGGTGATACGAGAAACAGCTCTTACAAATGCTGACCATCATCCAGCTATACTGAGCAAATGATAGAGACACATACCAAACAAATTAAGTTTTGCCTCCTAAGAAAACTTTTCTATGCACTTGAGAAAATAGATTGCTTGGGCTAGGTTCAGAAAATGAAAGGCCTGTTTTTAAATACTTAATTGCATAAAAGAACTGAAATGTTCAGTCATCTCTTACCCTCTTAATGCACTTCTGTAGAGTCTAGAATTTGGAGCTGTAAGAGGACAGGCGAGCGTGCTGGGAGTGTGATCAGGAGTTGCTCAAACTTGTGCACATAATACTTTAAATCACTTTGGCAGATAGAGGCAAGGAGAGTGTGTTTGCCACATGAGCTCACTGACATGCTGAGAAGGGAAATAAAGTTTTAATAACTTTATTGTATCACCCTTATCTTTTTATAAAGCAAACCTTCATAGATCTTGCTTTTGAAGGGCCTTGGCAGAAATATTTTTCTGTGAATTTTAAGCTGAAGCAGAGTGGCAAAACCTGATCACAAAACCCACTAGGTACAGTTTGTTTAAAACTACTCAATATTGGTATCAGTTTATTGACTGTGGATTTGTCCCTCAATTACCAGTGCACATGATGGCAGGAGCTAATGCACTGCAAATCGCATTGGAGTGGCTTTATTAGATTTAAACTTGATACACGCTTATGTAAAGATGGAATTGTTTTGACCCTGGTTTGGCAGCCAGCAGGCTAGCAGGGCAGGAGCAATGTTCTTCAGTCAAGAACTTGTGCTGAAAATTCTGTCATGAGCTCCAGGGTGCAACTTGCAGGCCCAAACCTGTAGGTCATATTTGTCCATTCAAAAAGGAGTTAACTGAGTCCAATCTGTAAAATGGTCTGAGAGGAGTAAATGGATATGAGCATGTGATACTCAGTAGGAGTCAGTTTTACTAACAGAATAGTTTTCAGGTAGCTAAATCAAAGCTAAGGCTATTCTTTTGTTATTCTTTTGAATACTTTTGTTCCTTAGTATTTGAACAAAAAAACCTGCTGTTGATTTTTCTTTGTAAGATTCAGCTAGGCTTCCTACAGCACCTCAAGAATGTTGAGGCTACTTGAGAAACCTTAGTTTCCAAATGATTGTATTAAGAAGTGCTTAGGGCTTCCAAAACCTTTGAGGGAGCTGTTATAAAGTGAGATACATAATCTAGGTGAAATGCACGTAAGCAAGATGCATATCTCTTCAGCTGAAATAATTTACTTAATGCCTACAGGTACTCACTTTCACTAAAAGATTTCTTGGTTTAGCTTAGAGCTCTGGACTGAGTATCCTTCTGCCTCAGTTGTAAATAAGGAAAAGTTCCACTGAAGCTAGCAAGGTTATAGTGGTTTAAAAGGGCTGTAAATAAGATCAGAGTTAAGCCAATAATGAGCCTCTTGAGACTAAAACTGTGCTAAACTCTAGGCACCTTTGAGCTGTGATTCTAGAAACCGTGTCTTAAGAGGTCAAGACTGGCTTCTCAAAAGGCACCTGTTCCAGTGTGGACTTTAAAACCTGAGCAGATTAAAGGGAAAGGTTGTGAACTGAGTCACAGCTGCTACTGTTGTTTAAACAGAGACTCCTTCCTAAGTGGCAGTTGACTGCAGCTACTTTTCTTTAGTACAGCTACACAAGCTGAGACTTGCTTCAGGTGGCCTAAAAAACTGGAGAGCCTGAGCCTGACAGAAGATTGAACTCTGCAGATGTTGGTGTTGCTGGGTCTGATGTTTTACCTGTGGCAAAGATTATCATGTCCTTAGCACTTCTAATTTTGCCTCCCTTTCCATTCTCCAGGGAAGAAGTCAATGACAAATTACGGGACATGCCAGATGGAACATTCCTGGTGCGCGACGCGTCGACCAAGATGCAGGGAGACTACACTCTGACACTGCGGTGAGCACTGAGCACTTGTGGTCCCCTCAGCAAAACCCTGAGGATCTGTTGCCATTCCAGTGACAGCCCTGGCTGTGTAAAGCTCATGTGGCTCAAGCTGAGAGATGTTCCCAGTTCTGCACATCACAGAACAAGCAAATAAAGAGTCAGGTCTGACAGTCAGTTCTGCTCTGTGCATTGAATCCTGTCCCCCATTAAATACTACCCTAAGGATCTCTGTGTAGATGAGATTGAACTCAAGGAGGAGAGGTGCTCAGGAGTGCTTCTTAGTTTCAGAACTGCTAAGGTAAAAGCTGTTTGTAAACCAGGCCTTTGGTTAATGGGAGAGTGTTGAATACCTCATCAGCGTGCAGCTCTGGAGAACTGAACACAATGTCTTGGTAAAAAGAGTATCCTGTGCTTTCTGGTCTAAAGTTTAGGGAATATTGATTTGGAGCCATGTTCTTCATTAAAATCATCTGCACGTGGCAGGTTTCCCAGAGCTGCTCCAGCCCTGTCTGCTGCAGTTAGGAAGAAACCTCATGTGACTGGCTCTGATGCCTTGCCCAGCCTGCCCAGCCACTTGCCTCTGACAGGCTCCCAAGGCTGATTGTTAGGGACAAGCAGGTGAGGCACAGAAGCCACAGCCTTTGTAGCACACCCTTGGGAGTTACTGTGATAGGCAGGTACTTGATCCTGCCTTGAAATTCCATTGCCCTAGTGGTAGGTTTGATCCCAAGGGTGTAGTTAAAATTCTGCTATAACTTCTGCCTTCAGGTTCACAGCCTGTGTGCTAAGGTGTGGCATGATTTGTTTATTTTGCGGAATTCTACTGGATTTTTAACTTTAGGAGGCAAAATTGTAAGTGGAGGAGAAGGTGGGGACAGTGTCTAAACAGTCTAAACAGTTGTTGGAAAAAAAAGGAAGAAATAAGCACTATATTTGGTGAAACCACTAGAATGTATAAATCTGGACAACTACATTTACAACCATCTTGTAATCTTCAAAGGATTTTGTGTGTTCATGTATGCTGTATTAGCACCCATAACTCAAAAGGATTCATTAATAATTTTATAAATCTGTATTCTGTTGTATACTATTAGTGACCCTGAATTGCAGGAAATATGGGTTTGGGTTTTCTTACAGCTTTTCTATTCAGCCTTCAGCATTCTCATTTTCCCTTGCAAAACTTCTTGCAAAGCTAGGACTTAAATACCATAAGCTGGCTCCAGAATGAACACATAGGAAGAGATTTACTTTGGGCTTTGGTCCTGTTCAAATAATCTGATGATAATTCTGTGTGTATTGACTCTTAAACTACTTAATACTACTGCTGTGTAAAGAATCACTGTGAAGGTGTGCAGTGTGGGAGCCACTTGCCCAGGAATTTCCCTCGTGTCATCAGCCTTAGTGCTGATGAGGGATGGGAGGGACACAGCAAAACCTCTGAATGACTGTACTTTACAGGAAGGGTGGCAACAACAAACTGATAAAGATCTATCATCGGGATGGAAAATACGGCTTTTCTGATCCACTGACATTTAATTCCGTTGTGGAGCTCATTAACCACTACCGCAATGAGTCCCTCGCTCAGTACAACCCAAAGCTCGATGTGAAGTTGATGTATCCCGTGTCCCGGTACCAGCAGGTAAGAAAAAAATTGCAGATGTGTATATAATTTTAGGGTTTCTCTGTGAATAGCATGATTTTTTTGGTTGGTTTTGTTTTTTTTTTTAACAGGAAAAAAAAATTCGTGTTTGACGTCACTTGTATGTTTCAAATTGTCTAACCATCTAAGCTGCTACATTTTATCGGGTTTCCAGTCTCCATCTGAGCCTGATAGAGACTTTAAACCCTGACAAGCAGCAGAATTGAACCTCTGAGAAACTTTTTAATTTCTCCCTGGACCCTTGCGAACCCACCGAGCGCTGTTCTAGACAGTGCTACCCATATGAGCTGTGCAGCCGCTCACTCTGTGCATACCCATCTAAATTTTTCAAGAACATTTTTAAACTTTTATTCAGTAGCCCAAAACACATTTTTGCATTAAGGAAAAAGAACTGCAGAGCTTTTTAGAAGAAAAAAAACCAAAATAAAACCAAAACAACTCTGATCTAACTGAAGAAGCTAAGCAATTTGCTTCCTGCTTTCTTGAACTGGGGATAGCAATCCTGAAAGTAAGGTGTGGTGTGGTTTTGGAAGTTTAGTATTTTGGCACGGCTCTTGATGTCCCATAGTGCCAGTTCCTTGTGTCTGTAAACTGTGGAACATGTTGCACAAAGGAAGGCAGATTTAGACACAGTGCTCTCTAGAAACTGGATTATAAAACATGATGCAAATATCTGTAAAATGCAAATGCGCATAAGTGGACAAATGAATACTCTTAAGGAAAAGCTGCTTTGCTTGAAGACTTAATAGCTCTTTGTATGTGCAGGATCAGTTGGTGAAAGAAGATAATATAGATGCAGTAGGTAAAAAGCTTCAAGAATACCATGCTCAGTATCAGGAAAAGAGCAAAGAATATGACAAATTGTATGAAGAATATACCAGAACATCCCAGGTTGGTGCTGTTTTGGCTCTTTGTAGAATGTGTTTATTGTTGTTTAAAAAGCAAAGAAAATTATTTTAGCCTGTTAAGGCTAATAAAGGCAGTATAAGGAAAAATCATAGTAAATTGTGGAATAGAGCAAGGAAGTTTCATATTTGATGGAAAAAGTGAATATTGCTTGTTGCTGATAGTCCTAGAGGTATGATGTGGGGCAAGGAAGAAAGAGGAGCTGAACTTCTTAGTATAAGGTAAAGCTGTGGAGAAGGCCAACACTTAGAAGCTTTACACTGCAGGCTTCTTCTTTGGCTGCTGAGTATTTCCAGCTGCCACATGCTGCAGTGAGACTTGTAGAGGGGTTTGTCCAGGTTTTTTGTGAAATCATGTGCAAGTCAGTTACCAGATATTCTCCATTAAGGAAGTGTGAATACGGTATTTGGACTGCTTCTTGTAAAATAAGATAGTTCATATATGGGGAGGAGGTTTGCTGGCAGTCTTCCTGCAAACTAAGATGGAAAATATGACTAAAATGTTTGAGGGGTTTGCAGCCTAATAGAGAGCATCGTGCAGGGGAGGAGGGTAGACTTTCAGGGACTAAGTCTGCCCAGTTTTTTCCTGACCCTACTCAGACATTTGACTGAATTTAAAGCTGATTAATCTTATTTTAACTTAGTGGGGGGAACAAATATCATCTTCTCAGTCAGCTTAGGGAATGTAATTGAGTCTTGCACTGTCATCTGTATCATGAACAAATGATGAAGGACTCTTTCCTTACATAGGAAATTCAGATGAAGAGAACTGCAATCGAAGCATTTAATGAAACAATTAAGATATTTGAGGAACAATGCCACTCACAAGAGCGATACAGCAAAGAATACATCGAGCGATTCCGCAGGGAGGGGAACGACAAGGAAATCGAGCGGTGAGCTCTCAGGTTATGTTTGCTTACCTGGAAAAAGTGGTGTCCACACTGACATTGCCATTACAGCATCATATAAACCACGTTGTAAGCTCAGTGTTTTCTGAGACCTTCCCTCAAGGAATCTCAGCCTTCAGTAAAGCTCTCTTCTCTTAAGGAATTGCAGAGTTAGGAAATCTCTGGATTATCCTCTCTTAACTTCAGTAAATCAAGATACTGTGATAAGGACCAGGAAAGAACAGGAAATAATGATTTAATTTGCTTATCCCATTTCTATTTGGATTTGCTCAGAATCTAGTTCAGAGAATTCTGTACTTACAAACTGTGAAATATACATAAATCTGGTAAATCTCATTGTCCATAGTCGGTTTTAGTCGCTTTCAGAGAAGATCAATGCTTAATAGCTGCCATCTAACAAATTCAGTGAGTGCATTGTTTGAAACTGCCCTTCCAAGAGGGTATTAGCAGAAAAAGCTGGATCTGAGCCTTTGAAGAAAGGCCAGGTATAATGTCTCACTTGACATAGTGCTTTATGAACTGCCTTAAGGAGGTTTTTGGACCAGAAAGAGTTACCTGCAACAATCTCACTATGCACTTGGAGTGCTTCATTCTGAGTAAAGACAATTAACAAGCAAAAGATGTAATTTTCCTGAATCACACAAAACCTGCAAACTCATCTTGAATGAAGAGATAGGGAGCATTACTTCCTAGTAGCTCTTGAGTTGAGCTCTAGTAGTTGAAGTTTGCATTTGAAATCTTGCTATTGCTGACACCTGTGATGGGCTCAGATAATTGATACGACAAAAACTGAATCTGACAGTGAAGGAGGAATCTATTCTAGCTTACTTTCCTACAGAGAATTTCTTCCTGCATCTCTGCCAGAAGGAAATATATTAAGGTAAACTGAAGGTTGCAGCCCCTCTGGCAAGAGGTCTTTCCTGTCACTCGTACAGTAATTTTCATGTAAGGATGAGGTGGTCAAAGGGACCAACTCAGTTGTTGTTATGGTAGTTCTGTGATACTGCTCTCTAAGTGCTACCAGTAGGTTCAGTCCTTCTGGGCTGGTTTGACCTATTCTCTCATACTCATTTGCAGGATAATGATGAACTATGAAAAATTAAAATCACGCCTGGGTGAGATCCATGACAGTAAAATGCGCCTGGAACAAGACTTGAAGAAACAAGCTCTGGACAACAGGGAGACTGATAAGAAAATGAACAGCATCAAGCCTGACCTAATTCAGCTCCGCAAAATCAGAGATCAGTATCTTGTGTAAGTAAGCCTGACCCATACCTCAGAATAGTGTCTCTGATGAATCTGATTAATGGCTGTTTCCATCAGGATAATAAGAGTTTAATTTTCTTTTCATAACCAAAGTTCTGTTGATGTTAAGGTGCTACAGTCTGGCGGGGAATGTCTGAGAGCTGGTTGGTCTCTTCCTGACTTCATTGTTTTAAGTGCCAGCCACAGCTAGGTGCACAATCTGCAACTCCTGTAAATAAAGAATGTGAGAAAAATGAGTTATAAACAAAACCTGTGGTCGCTAATACAACAGATGGTAGTACTTTTTCTCTGTAAGGTGTCTCAGATGTTGCATATACCCACACTTTATTTCAGCATCGTTATCCAGCTCCTAATGTCCCTGGGCCGGACACAGACTGTTTCTCCTGTGTCTGAGCTTCAGCTTGCTCACTAAGAAAACCCATACACATGCTCTGATGTATTAATGTTCTCTTCTTCTGGCAGATGGCTCAATCACAAGGGGGTGAGACAGAAGCGAATAAATGACTGGCTGGGGATCAAAAATGAAAATATTGATGAGTAAGTGTCACTATACATATGATTTTATTGAGAAGTGTTCCATTAGTAAGTGTTTTCTCTTGTGGGGTTGGTAACAAAAAACACCAGTTTCTCAGTAAAGGACTGGAGTCATGTGATGTCATGTGAGGCAGCAACTCTGCTGAAACATGTAGGATTAAAATTAAGATCTAAGTGGAAGCCTTTAATATATGTTCGTTAGGAGCCCGACCTCCTGATTTGCGCAATTCTGGTATTTCTTTGTGTGATTTCTGTGAAAATAACTCTGCTTATTAACTCCTTTACTGATCACTGGTTAACAAATTTATCCTCTCAGCACATACTTTGTGAATGAAGAAGATGAAAACCTGCCACATCATGATGAGAAAACTTGGTTTGTTGGGGATCTCAACCGTATCCAAGCGGAAGACTTGCTCTGTGGGAAACCTGACGGAGCATTTTTAATTCGCGAGAGTAGCAAGAAAGGATGTTATGCTTGTTCTGTGGTGTAAGTCTGTTTTCCTTTTTGTTCTGACTACTCAATTCATAAATCTCTACCAAAGCTCTTTATTTTGGAGAACAAAAGCCAGGCCTAGCTTAGGCCTACCCATTGGAATGTGTTGCATGTTTGCAGGAAGACTGGCATGGTAAAAGCTTTGTAACAAAAATGTGCTTTGAATGTGCAATAACTGTAGTCCTGCAGCCTCTGCAGTTCCCACAGTAGTTAGTACAAAATTCTGAAGTATCCCAACTTGAAGCTCTGTAGTAAGGGCCTAAGTTAGGGCCTAATTCTCTGATATTCTTCCCTGCTAAGGGACACATGGTAGGAAATAAAGTGGGGCTGTAAAGGTGTGGCATCCTCCATTCTCATTTTTGGACATGCCCAACCCTAGATCTTTTTCTTGTATGTGTAAGGTGGTGGTGATGCTTCAGAGGATTATTTGTGAGTAGTAGTTTTGATGACATTCACACAGCCCTGCATTGATTTCTTGTATTTCACTTCATTTTATGTTGGTGTAATGAAGGTCAGAAATACTCCAACTCCATTATCTAAAAATCCTTCAAGCTTGTCCTGGAGTCCAAAATGGCTTTCACTGATTTATTTCACATGAGGTTAATTGCTTCCGAGCACAAGTCTGAGAAATTAATATATGAAGGTTTAGCACCTCAAGGTAACTGAAGACCGTAGTATCTGCTGTGTTCAATGTTCTGTTCAGTGCAGTCACTCAAGTGTTGGGTTCATCAGATGCTTTTGTTTGGCTGGGATCGTGCTACAGGCTCGCAAAGGGGTGGCACAAAGTAACCTGTTCCTACATGTGACTGGGATTGTAACAGGCTCCAGTGCAGGGATTACATAATACCTGATCTTTCTGGCAGATAAATGTTTCTAGCAATGGAATTGCTGTGCTCCGGTAGCTGCTTTGCCAAGTTAGAGACTCAGTCGCTATGGCTTGAGATAAGGAATCAGCTTGAGCCTGTCCCATCCTTAACATTAAAAAATGTGCTTGGAAGGTTAGCACTGTGTTTCATGCAGTACTTTGTAGGTCCTGATAATTTGTGGGTTTTGGTTTCTTTGCTTAGTGGAAAGGTTTCTAGGTGAGTTGAGCACAAAGTCATTGCTGACTTCGGGTGCTTATCTTCCTGGTTCAGTTATTGACTTTTTTCCCAAGGACCATTTGGAGAACAATGCAGTAGGGAATTGTACTGCTGGGGTGGAAGAGCCCTCTTATGTGGATTATTATGCAAGAGTGTTTAATCACATGCCCTGAAGCCCTGTTTCTTCACAGACTATATTAATCTCCTTCACTTGCATCTACTGGGTCTTCCATTATGTAATCCAGTGACGGGCGGAGTTGCTGCATTAGTTAATTGTTGATAGACTGTCACTTTGGGTTTGTCCTTTTATGTTAAACTCTCCTCTTTCCTTTCCTTGCAGAGCTGATGGAGAGGTGAAACACTGTGTGATCTACAGCACTCCAAGAGGTTATGGGTTTGCAGAACCGTACAACCTGTACAGCACACTTAAGGATTTGGTTCTTCATTACCAGCAGACATCCCTTGTCCAACACAATGATTCCCTAAATGTCAGGCTTGCCTATCCTGTCTACGCACAGATGCCCCCCTCTCTCTGCAGGTAAATTTTGGGGAGGAGGAAAGCGTTGGCTTATCTTGGATTCTTTTCTACAATTTTTATTAGAACTCGGAGGGCATTCTTTCTCCTTAGACTGCTTGTTTTGCACAAGAAGTGATTCTGTGAATGTGAATCAAAAAGAGGCCTAGCAGCAACAAGACGACAACTTGGGTGTAGGTGTCCTGGTGCTACCTTAAAAGCTCAGCTGTGCTTTTACACCGATACTTTTGTTTCCTTATGAGGGGAATAAACTCAACGCAACGCATACGAAAATACTGGAAGCAGAGCATCATTTTACGGAGATGATTTTTTGCCAGGCACCTTCAGTGGAACTTCTAATTGGATTTTGTTTTCTCTTGTTCTAGTAGACACAATTTGAAGCCTCTACCCGAGGCACTGGTAATGTCTTTCAGTCTTAAACTCCCAACAAACTAGGGGGAAACTCTGCCACAGCAATTCTTCTCTGCTAATTTTAGCAGCTTCACTGCGATTCAGCTGGACTTCCAAAAGAGGGCTTGTCTTGAGGTAGCGTGGAATTTGGTGAGAGAAGACCAAAGGAATTATGGGAAAGCTTCAGGTTTTTATTTAAATGGAAAAATGCTTGTAAAAGGAAAGTTGCTTTATTTTTTTGCCAACAGTAACAAAGTTTTGGTTTCAATGGCACTATAGATCTTCGCTTAAAGGAAACATAACCAAACTGAACATGCCAAAACTTTGTTCGTTGCTAGATCAAGCACTTACAGGGGAGGTTGCATTAGCATCCGCACATACTTTGTGCACCAAAACTTGAAACAAATAAAAGGAAAAGAGAAACATTGTCTGGCTTCAAAACACTAAATTTGTCTGATCTGATGTAATTGCTCACTCTCCTCTTTCTTCACCCCCTCTCCCTCCTGTTCCTCAGCTTGGGATTCTGTTTCCAGAGTTTTAATGATACTGTGCTTCAGAATGTAAACCAGAATGAAGCTTGCACTGACCTGCTGCAGGTCTCTTGCTGAAAGTGACAGACTCTTGTAACACTTGATTTTGGTAGAGAGGAGGTCAGTGTAATCAGATGCTCCTGGATGGCTTATTGTATCCAATTCTTTGGTGGGGTATAGTTATTTCCAGGTGTAAGAAGTGAGCATGGTAATCCTAGATCTCCTCTGGTTTGTTCTTTGTGAGCTGGGTTCTGAACTCTCACACCACTGCAGCCAAGCAAGATTTTACTCTGGTATAATCTAAATTCCCTTGTAGTTATTTTAGACATGATGCAAAACACAGGAAGGGACGAGAGCCATACTCCTCAGTTACTGGATGTCTGGTACCATCCTTTGGCAAGGGCTGCTGTCAAATACTGGAGCAAGTAGTCCTGGGCTTCATCAACTACAGCAATCATCAAATAAATCCCCTCCCTGGAAAGTGTACAAAGCAGCTTATTTCCATTCCTTAAGCTTCTAAAACGAAAAAGAGCTAAGTTTGGCAAACTGAACCACTTGGCATCAAAGCACAACTGGCAAAGTAATTGTTCAGTGTGCAACCTTGAAAGTTACTTTTGTTCCCATTACTGGAAGTGTTTCCCTTGCAATGCACCCATTGTGCAGGACAGGAAGCAGACAGTCATGCAGGTCTGAGAATGCTGGAGACCCGTTTCTGACCCTGGGGCTGATTTCCTGTTCAAATGGCTTTTTTCTGTAATGCCTGGGCAGTAGTGCCAGGCTTGTTGATGTATATTGTTTACACTAGAAGTATTATTTCACTGAATGTCTTGAATTCGCAAGTAGGGAAGTGGCAAGGCTGGAGCACTGACAGCCATTGCAGGAAGGGTAGTCTGGTTGCCTGGCATGCCATGACATTTTTTATTTTGCACTAATGACCCTGCCGCATCCCAGATACTTCCTAATTGGCCAGAGTGCAATCTTCAGGCAAGGAATTCGGTAGATGCCAGTTTTCTCTTTTAAATGATACCCTACAAAGCTTAACCAAAACTCAAAACTGTGTGAGAGAAGAATAAAATTCACATAAGCTGCTATGTCAAAATGAACCACATCTGTTTGTGTGTCCCTTTTGCTTCCCCAGGAAAAAAGGAAAAATGAGACATAGCCTTTGCTGTTAGTGGAAATCTTGAATGGTTTCCTCAGAGGTCTGTGGACATGGAATTTTTTCTTGGCTAATTTGCAGTTCTAATCTGGTAGCTGTACAGCTGCCATTCTCACACCTCTGAGGCATCTAGCATTCCCTTGATGCTGGGCTGAGACCAAATGCTCAATGAAAGAAATCAGTTCAAAGGCACAAATGATAGCCAGGTGCCTCATGCCTGTAGAAGAACCTGTGTGAGAGGAGTGTCTGATTTTTCCCTGCCCTTGTGATCTCTCTGCACTCCCTTACTGACAGTGTTAACATTTGAGGCTGATGAGACCTGTATTTCTGATCCCTGCTTTTGTGACAGAGGTAACCTGGCCAAAGTATTTCACATCTGCCCCAATTTCAGGTAGGGCTCAGATTTGTTTTAAACAGGCACAGATCTACTTTCCGACTCATAAATCCTGGCACACCCTCACAGTCCTGACAGCAGCAGGATAGCAGAGCAGGGCTGTCTGAAGTCTCCCTGTAGTGGAATCTGATTGATCCTGTGAGGTCTGGTCCAGGCTCCAGCCCTGGCTCTGCCAAGGTAAATACAGTGTAATTCCATTAGCATCTGTGAGGGTAGCTTGGCTTTATCGTGGTGTGAGTGAGTTGGGACTCTTGGCCCTCTGCTTCCCGAGCTCTTTTTGCTGATCACAGGTGATGTATTTGCTGTGAATGATGGAGCCAGAGCCAATAAGCCATCCTGAAGTGTTCTTTGAATTTCTGTTTTGCCCAAAGTTTCAGAGCAGGGCTGTGGGCAGACGAAGCCTGCATTCCCTGTATTGGCTCCATTATTCTGAGCAGTCTCCTGAGGCTGTTTTGCCACTGTTCCTCTCTGTGTTTGGTTTAGGCACCTGAAGTCCCAGCTGCTGCCACAGTTCCCTGTTGACTCACATGTGCTATTGCACAGATTCTTTCTGCAACTATTTTGCATTGACAGAGAAAATGAAAATTGGAATAAAATCAACTGACGTGTAGCTGGTGTGATCTATGGGGCAAGAGTTTGGTCCTGCACCTCTCATTGTGCTTGGCCTAATTCTGTTTGCTCAGTAGCATTAGATCTGTGAGAGAACCCACAGCTTCCAGGAGCTCTTCTACACTTGCATGACTGAGAAATCAGAAATGGGCCTGTGAGGTACAGGATTACACTCCAGGATGAAAAGCAGTTGTTAAGCCTGAAACAAATACAGGAAATGTGAACACAGAGGCAAAACAAAGAAACTCAAGTTCTTTTAAAACAGTAAGATGTGAGAAGGTTTTAATTTTAAGAGTCAGAACATCAGGAGAAAAGGGGGAAGTAGCCTCACTGTCGTAGCAGCCATCTGGTACCAGGCTGCAGTTAGAGGAACATTGATCTCACTGACCCACATTGTATTAAATATATATGTAGAGTTGAATAAATAACTTTTGCACAGTGTTAAATGGGGGAGGGGGGAGGGAACGTTGAAACTCAAATATGCACAGTTTCTTCTAATCTGTTTTGAAGTATATTTGCAGGGAATTAGGGGTGTTTCAGTATTTTGTATTGGTATGGATGGAAATCAAGTCTGCTTCCACAGTTGCCATTGGCCCCATTGTATCAGCCACGAGTGCCATGTTTTTGAAGTTAGTAAGTTATAAATCTTCTCCCACTAGTTTGCTTGTTGATTACAAGTAATCTGAGCATGGGAAGATCCAACCTAGAAACAAGAGGGATGTCCCAACAGATGCTTCACTAGTGTGTGAAGCAGTAATGTGCAATCATCCACCTTCTAATACTGGAGTGCTCTAGTTTTGGGGCTGTCCTTGGGTTTTTATTTCATTCTCATCAGCAGTGAAGTGAGTTGCTGCTTTGCACCATTGGTAGTTGCAATCTAGAGTTGTATCCAGTATAGCCCTTTGTCTTATGCCAAAAATAAAATGCTCTTTCCACACTCATCTCTCTTGAGGTGGCGAATGTTCAAGAAGTTTTCCATTTAATGTGATGGGCCTGATTTTTTTCTCGCTGACACTAGTGTTAGCAAGATTTCCAGAACCAAAAGCCATTCCCAGGAAAAACTTGCATTTAATCACAGCTGAATTCTAGTCACAGCAGGGCAAAAATCAAAGTTTTTCCCTTGCAAAGCCAGGCAACTGTGATGAGACTGTGGAAACGAATGCTGACACTTAGTGCTGTTTTGGGGAGGGCAGGAGAAGGATGAAGGTCTTGGTTGCCCCAAATCCTGGGCTCTCAGCAGGCTTAGGTGGCACCACGTCTGTAACTGAATGCTGTGGCTGTTTAAAACAGCAGAATTGCTATAGGAGTGTCACACTTTAAGTTTGGAAAAGCCCCTTATTTGGTACTTGAACAATCTTGCTTCTGTTTTTGAATGTCTGTTTATTTTTATTTTTTGTTATACTAACAGGGAATAAAAATCTGAAATGTTAGTGAGTCTTGTATGCTTGCTGCATTGTGCAGACATGAGACAGGTACTGCTTGTGGATCAGGAGGGGTAAGAGACAGACAGGTTCAAAATGCAGTTTTACAAAGCACTATGATGGGTTTGGGGTGTTTAGACCATGTTTAAAATCAAGTTTCCTTATGTGTAGTTTCCTTATAGTTGATTTGCAACCTCTGCTTTTGCAATAGCAAAATCAAAATAACATTCCCGAAGAACAAAAATGCTGTGAGGGGAGGGGGGTCAGGCTTGCTCAAATTCAGCATTCAAAGCAAATAGCTTTAGTGGAGAGGAAGGATCAGCACCCTAAAGCATCCCTCTGGTTGCAGTTTGATGAAGCAGGAGACAGACCATGAAGCAGAAACCTCTGCCTGGAACCACAAAACAAGAGGAGATGCCAGAGCAGACCCTTCCCTTTGGAATAACCAGTTGTACTCTCCTTAAATGCACATGCAGGAGGGGTTTAGGGAATTGATACAAGTCCTTGAGGAGCTGCTGCCCTTTCTGTATGGGAAGGGAGCTTGCACTGCTGATCCCCTTGTTTCCCTTGGCACACGGGAGAAGGGAAGGACCAGCCCAAAGAAGCACTGGCCTGTTCCTCAGGAGGCTGGGCCAGCTCAGCCCTGCGTGAGCAGCAGCTTTGGACGGGGTTATGTGAAGTTTGGCCAACATTTTTGTGAATCTTGCATTCTGTGGGCAGAAATACTTTCCACCGAATGGGGGGGGAAAGAAAATCTCTCTTGAAATCTTTTCAGTTCCTTCCTGTTTGTTCAGAGGGGCAGATTGGGAGCTTTAGCTTGTTAACTGTTTAGATGATGACAGTGCTTGAAGTGCTGGTCTTTGGGGCTGGCTCCATACAATTAATGCAGAATTTGCATTTTTAAAATTAATATTGGCATAGACTCACCTTATTTTATGACTAGACTCACCATTTGTTCTAAAGTTTGCCTTTAAAAAATGTAATATGAGCTTCAGAGGAAAGGAAAGAAAAGTGAGACAGGCCCTTTTTGATAGAAAAAAAAAAATGCTTCGTTGATCAACCTGTATTAGAGAAAGCAGCTTTAATTTGATGTCCCCTCCACCACCTTCCCTTGGGATTGCTTCTGTGAGATCGGCATTGGCAAATGAGGGGAGGGACGGCTCCCCCTGTGTCCAGCAGCGCCGTTCCCATGCACTTTCCAAGTGCTTGTAGCAGGAGGCTCGGGGTCGTTTGGTGAAAGTTACTGCATCCAAAGACAGAAGAAAGGTCTCTAAGGGTGACTGTCACCCCCCAGCAGGGGCTTGTAGGATGCTGGGGCCAGCCCCGGGCTGCCCCCAGGTCTCTGTTGGCTGCAGGGGGGGGCTCACGTTCAGTCAGCTGGGTCAGGGTTTGAATCTGTTTTGTTTTCGTGAGTGACTTCTACATCCAGCAAAGATCTGTTTGATGAAAACCTGTTAATTTTGTATATCTGGCTGTTTATTGCACCATGGGATTGTAATGGTCTGCATCATCCGTGTGTGTGTGCGCGTGCGTGTGTGTGTATATGTACTGTATGTATATAGATATATGTAAAATATATTCACGTACACATTTATATGCATTAGCTGTAAGTGGCACTGCCCCTTAAAAATAAAACAAAACTCACTGTTAGCGCATTCTGCCACGTGTTTAGGCAGAATTGGGTTGGTTTTTTTGTCAAATGAAAAGGAGTTTATTGTGTTCATCTTGCATATGTGCTTCTGAAATGCTGAACTCTGGATTTCCTCGGGGGGGTTGCTACTGTATTTGTAAACAGAGTTGATTTGGGGTGTTATTTACTCTGGGACAAAGCATTCAACCGTGTCCCAAACAAAGGCTTAGCAAAAGAAACCCCTCTTGCTCTCGTGTGAGATGCAGTGATTGTTTGCACGTTCCAGTGGCCCCTCAGTGCCCCCTGTCCAGAGCTGATGTGCAATGGGTGGTGTTGGTGCGTGTCCCTTTGTGAGTGGACTCTTTGTACAAGGTGTGGTTCAATGTAAAGCATGAGTGGGTGTTTGATCTTGTGTCGAGGGCTGAAATAACAGCACACTCCTTTGTACAATCTTTGCATCAATGTTTCTGCTTTTCTTTGACTTCTTTTTTCTTTAAGGGAAACTGCATCTGTTAAGAACCTGCTTCTCCAGAAGCTATTGAATTATTTTGTTTTCCAGATGAATTCCAGCATGTAACTTTGGTACTCTTGTTTGTTATTTGTGTAAAATCTGTTCTTCTGTCGTTTATGGTGTAGTCGGGGAGGGGGGTGGGGGGAAGAAAAGAAAAAAAAAAAGGAATTCATGTAGTTTAACTTTTAAAGAAAAGAAACAAACTGCTTCATAAGGAAACCAAGTGTATGTTAGTGTTTTCTGACAAGTCATCCTGTAGTTTCTAGCTCAGTAATGCAACACTGTACTTGTCACCAGGTGTGTTACAATTTTGCTGTACTTTCTTTTACTAGATGGTTGGGCTTTTAAATCCCAGACACTAAGCATCCTGGGCCTACTTGCTCTAGATCAAAAAAAATGCAATAAAAAAAAAATTGCAATAAAGCACATTGACATGTAATGTTTTAGAAGGATGTACTGACAGCTGTTTCTAATAAATTCCAAACTGCAACGTGGTTGGGCTGCCTTGGTGTAGCTGTGTCTGTCTCCCAGCCGAGGCCATGGGCATCATCTTTAACAGAAGCTTTAGAAAAAAGACTTGCAGAGGTCTGATTTCCTCTAGGCTGGAGAGAAAGCCCCTCCTGGGGCTGGGAGGAGGGAGGAATACACGTAGCACACGCACGTTCCTTAATGGAGCCCTGCGTTCCTTTCCCAGCGAATTCCGAGGGAGCAGGAGCCATCAGCAGTGCTCTTGCATGGCTCACTGCTTCCTCTGCCATCAGGGAAAACCACGTTTGGTGATGCCACTCTTGGTGCTGGGGGGAGAGAAGGAGATACACCACCTGAGCAGACCTAGGGAAGACAGGGCTCAGCTGCATCCACTCACCTAGATTTTGCAGGAGTTTGGGAAATCACTGTTTGCTTTCCCAATTCCTTCATGAGCACCAGGCATTGGAACCACTGAGAAATCAGTGAGTTTGAGGGTGGTGTTGCTGATCCTCTTTCGTTACAAACACAGGTGGTGGCAGGAGGGCAGGCCTGGGGGGATGTTTTACCCCTTAAACTTGGCAGTCAGGTGGGATGCCACCCTAGCATCCTCAGAAATTTAGGGGCAATGGCTGTGGCTGTGCATGGCTCAGTGTTTTTGCAGCCCCATGAGTCGACCTTTTTGCAGACTAATGAGCAACATTTTTCCAACCTTCTGAGTCAACCATTTAAAAAAAAAATGCTGCATCAGCATTTTTCACAGGGCAGAGTAAGCCTTTTCAGCTGCTGACTCAGCATTCCCTCCATCACCTGCACCAGAGGCCCCTCCACCAGCAGACAGGGAGCACCCAGCTGGGCAGAAAAGTCCCTGATCATGGTGCAAGGGAGCTGGGAGCACCCAACAGGGCCCTGAGGGCTCACTCAGGCATCTGCCATTATACCCAGCAAGGAGCTCACCCCATGTTGCAGCACCTCGGGGTGCTCCCTGCAATCCTGCCCACAGCATTGGAGGGATGCAGCCCCTTAGGGACATCACCTGGAGCAGCAGCAGCAGCCACGTGGTACCTGATGGATGAGCCATGGGCCCTGTGGGCTGGTGTTCACTGCATTGGCACCCCCAGGCGAGAGGAGAGCAATGGAGAAACAGCAAGGAACTGAGAGGACTCTGCAAGGTGCTCCAGAGGCCTGGCTCTTTTTTTTTATTTTTTCATTTATTTATTTTTAATAAGGGCTAATGAGGTAGAATTGCAGGAAAGATGTAAGTCACTAATTGGCGAACAGTTTTTCAGGGCTTTGCCAGGCTGTTCGTTGTGTTATGAAAACATCACAGCCAGAGCCGGCATAGGAAATTTCCAAGCGGGCGTGCTGACTGGATGGAAAGAAAAACACCTCCCAGCTCAGATGTCTCCTCAGAGAAAGGGCAGATCCCGGGGATTTTTCCATCCTCAGCAATTCCACAGAGCTTCCTGCAAGTCCCCTGGGTTGCCCCCCACTCACACACAGGTCCCTTCCCAGGGGCACGCAATGGCTTGGCACCCTCAGGCATGGCACCATAGGGCAGGGGTGCAGGATGGACGGACACAAGTCCCCAGGCTGCTTGCATGGGATTTCTCTTTCCCCCCATGAAGGAACCCACTGTAGTGGGAGATTCATGTGAGGATCTTGCCTATGGGGGAAAAAAAATCTGTCAGGAAAATCCCAAACACCTCCAAAGCCCATCCTCCCCCAGCCAAAATGCCTCGATGTAACGGATCAGAGTTTAGTTTGAAACCTGGGGCTTATTGCAGCAACCAAGCTGCTCCACTTTTCCTCCTTGGTTTCATCTCTCAAAACAGACTTATTTTAGTCTAATAGTTTAGTTTAACAGACACTGTGTTGCTGGGCAGCAGGAGCAACACAACCACGGCCATAGCTCTGAGTACCAGAGTCATCAGTAAAGGGCAGGGTGGTGAGTGTGCTGCACAGCACCTTGAGCAGCCCAAAATCCATGAGGGATGTGGGGATGAGGCTTGTCCCCTCCATCGCACTGCAACACACACAGCTGGAATGTGGGATCCATCAGATGCTTCTGTTATGAATGAAGCACCTGAGCCTGGAAATGCAGTCGGGGCAGCTGCTTCTCACAGCAGTCCCACTGGGTTTGGGGTTGGGGTGAATGCACAGGTAGCCAAGATAGAGGGAGCTGCCTGAATCCCACAGTTCATCCCCATGAGATGCAGCATTTCCCTCCTTGGAGCATTGAGTCCAAGCTTGGAGCAGCAGTCGGCAGCTTTCAAATGAACTGGTGGATTAGGGCTGGCCAGAGACCCAGAATCCCCATTGCATGGGAAATCTCATCGTATTGCTTGTCAGGCTTCATCCAAATTGGAACAAAATGGTAATGTACAAAATTTGACTCTGGAAAATACTTTCAAGGGGGAAGAAAACATCCCACACTGATTTTTGTTGAGCTGGCACAGTCCCATACCAGCATTAGCCTTTCTATATCAATGTTATCCAGGAGCCCAGAAGGGTTGGAAGGACAGAGGCTTCACTCTGACCAACATAATCCACTTCCCTGGCTACTCTTTTCTCCAAATTTTCTCTTGACTGCTCTTTTCATCAAATCTGTTCTTTCTGATGGCAAATACTTCTCTCCGAGATCTAATGGCTTTGAAGAGAAGTGATGGGTAGAGGACAAAATGCCAAGGCACCCTCTGCATGATGTCTCTGTGCTCCCTGGGCAGAAGGTGTGGTGGAGGAAGAGGAAAAGGCTGCAGAGCACCAGCCTGGGTTGCTGCCCACTCTCCTGCCTCCAAACCCATCCTTGGTGGTGGTGGTGGCTCCTGGGAAGCACCTTGGCCACCTCTGCCCAGGCACTGGTGCTTTTCAAGGCAAAACCCAGTGCAAGCTCCCCCGGGCTCCAGGGATCCTGTGCCCAGAGCCCTTCCCTTCCTGGCCCCACCAGACACAAGCCATCTTCCCTGGGCAAGGGGCAAAGCCTTGACCTCTCCCTTGGAGCAGGAGGAGGCAGCTCCTCATGTCCAGCTGGCTCAGCTTCCCAGCCCTGATGCAAACGAGCAACTCAGGGTCTGCTTCCCAGAAGAGAGATCAGGAGCAGGAAGAGGATCATGAGCTGTCACAAGGCCTCGGGGCCAAGCAAAGGCTTGTCCTGTGGTGGAACATCTCCAGGCAGACTAGGATGCCAGGAGGGCAGGGGCCAGGATGTGCCCCTCCATCCCAAAAACCTTTCCCTGTGCTCCTGCATGGGCTTCTGGGCAAGATCCTGGCCTTCCCAGCTGCTGCCCCAGGTCTGTGCCCAGGAGAGGCACTCAGTCACAATCCTGCTTCAAGCAGAACTGTGGCTGGAGCATTTCCCAAACCTTCCCTTTGCTCACACTTTCAAGGGAAGGGGCAGTATGGGTGCACTGAGAGCAGAGCCAGCCGCCCTGGGCAGGTGCTGTGCACGCTCCCGCGGCCGCGCTGCCAAAGGAAACACAAACATCCTACCCAAAGAAAGCACTTTTCATCGGCAACACAAGTTCCCATTTTTGCACAGGGCTGGTCTGTTCCGGGCAGCTTTCCCCACCACGCTGCCGGGCTGAGCGAGGGCCTGGCCGAGCTTCCCGGGCTGGGCTCCGGCCAGAGCCGCCCTTCCTGCCCCGCGTTAGAGCCACAGGAACCAGGCAGCGTGGCCACGTCCGGCACCTGGAGCGGGTTCAGGCTGACCTGGTGAGAGACACTCGGAGTTAAAGGGGCTTAGTCAGCCTCAGAGTCCCTCCCGCACTTGAAATGTGGCATTTGGGCATGTAGGACCCTGGAGACTGGAGATCTAAAGGCTGTGGGGCCTTGCTTCTCCTTACTTCTGGCGAGGGGAATTTTGGCCAAACCCGACTGTCCCAGCGCTGCAGACAGAGGTGGTGAGGCCTCATAACCTAGAAGACTGTGGAAGGGAAATTCCAGAGTCATGTAATGGTGCAGCTCAACACCAAGCCAGGACAACAAATGCAGGTTATTTAAAAAAAAAAAAAAAAAATCTCCTAAAAAAATAAAAGGCAAGTGTTACTTTGGCCTAAAATTTGTGAAGATCTGAGGAGAACACAGGATCCGGAGTGGAAGAGGGGGTGAGGAGGAGTGTAAGGGCACTTGGATGTACATCACTTGTGGAATAAATAGCTCTGGGTATTTTATACCTGCCCTCGATGTTGGGTGGGGAGAGGAACAGCTGGGGCTCCTCCTCCTGCTCCTCTGCCCCCATCAAAGCACTGCCACTGTGGCAGAGCCAGCATGTCCCTGGTTCCTGCACTGCCCAGCCTCACCTGCCCCATCTCACCTGCCCCATCTCACCTGCCCAGCCTCACCTGCCCAGCCTCACCTGCCCCATCTCACCTTCCCAGCCTCACCTGCCCGGCCTCTGGCGGGAGCAAAGTCCACAGTGGGAAAAGCGAGGCTGAGGCTCAGGAACAAAGCAGCCTTTCACAGCAGTGGCTTGGCCAGAGGAACCAGGGAATTTTCCTGTTCAAGGGCTCCCGAACGACTCCTAGCTTTGATCCTGGGCACAGGGCGGGTTGTTGGCATTTTTCCTTTCCTTCTTCGTGTTGCTTTTTAATTTTTTTCCTTCCTACTTCATGGTGTGATTTTTGTGTGTGTCTATGATTTCTAGGAGAATTTTCCTGCCCCTCTGGGAAGAGAAACCTGCAGGGAGCGAGATGCACACACTGCACAGCCCTTTCACCTGTTTCTTGAGGGAGAAAAACCCCTCCTCCAGGATTCACTGCAGGCACAAGTGTTCATCACCATCATTTTCAGTTCAGAGATTGTTTTCTGAACATGTCTGATAAATCCCAGCCTCACTCAGAGGGGGAAACTGAACCAGCTCCACAGCTGTGTACCTTCCTCCCAAACCACATCCCTTCCAAGGGACTCACTGGCTTGCATGCTCAGGTGGCTTTTCAGACTCCTCAGGTGACAGGGACAATCATCTTCCTCCTGAGCAGCCCCCAAACCTGCTGGCTTCTAACCAGTTCTTCTGTCATCTGTCTAAAGCCTGCTCCCCCACCCCAAATGCAGAGGGAGGGGATGCACCAACCCACCTTCCCTGGCTGAAGCCATGCTCAGCCCAGGGCTCTGCCCTCCTGCAGCACAGGGAATGGTTCCCCACGAGCCTCACACGGTGTGGGCACACCTGACACCCCTGGCAGGGCAGGCTGAGCCTCCCTGCCCACTGCCCACATCCCAAATATTTTTAGGCAGTTGGAAACGTGCCTGTGCTGCTGCCAGCCTTCCATGCAGGGATGGGAGGAGACAGATGGGAAGGAGAAATTGAGTCAGACCTGAGAGGTCACTGTGGCAGCCAAGGCAATAAAACCATCCCCCTCCTCTTCCTCCTTCTCCTCTTGCTCCTCATCCTTCTCCTCGTGGTCCCACCACCCTCTCCTGGCGGATGTTGCCTTTGGAGCAGACCCTCCTGCGGCGCAGCTGCCGAAAGCGCCGCGGTGAGCCGGGTGCGCCCGGGGCCGTCTGCCATCCATCACTGTCCGTGCACAGGGACAGCAGCCAAACCTGCTCCTGCCTGCTGCTGGCAGCTCTTGGCTCCCCAGGGGAGCACCTGCGGGTCCCCCCAATTCCCAGCACTGGAATTCTGCTGGAGAACCTGCTGTGCCACCAGCAGTGGCTGGGGAGGTGAGCAGCCATCCCACAGCCCCACGGGAGCCCCAAACCAGCTGGTGGGGGCCAGCCCCATGCTGGGGGAACGGTGCTTTCTCTCCCCTGCCGAGGTTTGGGTTGGCATCTCCAAAGTGTGGAGGTGCCACGGAGGCTGTCCCTTGCCAGCCCGATGTGCCAGGCCATGCTACAGGGCTCCAGGTGCTGCAGGGCATTTTCTGGCTCTGCCAGTGCATTCCCAGATCCTCAGGAACATCCCTTCGGCCCTCTCCATGAGGGTCAACACTCTTTGGGGCTCATCCCCCTCTCCTTGAGCAGCAAATGCCCCATCCTGCAAGCAGACCCCAAAAGAGCATCATCCCTCTGTTCCCATGGGCACAGCACCTGCCCAAAATGTCCCTGGTGTTCCTTCCCTGTGTTATCTGCACCCCTACCAGGACAAGCCACTCCTGGAGCTTCACCAACACCTGGCCACAGCAGCCTCAGAGGTCTGCAGCAGTTCTGGTGGAGCTCCAGCCTCGCCCCCCTGAGAGCAGGAGTTGGAGAAGGATGGAGTGGACTGCCCTGAATTTGGGATGTGCCTGCACACACAGGTGCATGTCCTTCCCCTGTGCAGGAAGGCCCCAGCAGGCTGGAAGGAAAAGGAATTCCAGCCCAACCCCAAATGCAATCTCACACCAGCTCAAGCTGCCAAACCCCAAAGACCCACAAAAATTCAAATTTGGTCTCCAAATGAGCTGATCTGATTCCTGTCCTAGTGCCAGCACCTGCTCCTCCAGCACAAGGACAAAGAAGCAAGGCTGGAATGTGTGTTCCACAAGCAGGAGGGATTTTCCTGGGTGCTGGGTCGGGAGTTTAACAGAAACCAGAAGGTCTCATGGCACTGGCTGCACAGGCAGCACTGGCCTGACTCCCACAGCTGGAGATTTCCTGAGGAAAAGTGGGGCCTTCATCCAGCTGCAAAACAGATGGGTGGGCTGCCCATGCACCACAATGCAGGCAGGGCAGGGGCTCAGCTGTTCCCCAGCATTGCTCCACCACCATTCCCTTGAATCTAGCTCCCCAAATGGGACAGCAGCCACAACCCCACAGGTTTCTGCTGGACATTGTTGCACCCAGCTGAAGGTTTGGGAAAGAGGCAAGGAGGTGAATGTTCCTCCTCGCCCTAAGCCCTTCATGGCTAAAGCAACCAGGGAAGTAAGCACATGGAAATGCAATTTAAGGGGGGATAGGAAGGGGCACAAGGGGCCCTGCTTCCCTCCTCATGCTCTAAACATCCTCATGTTCTAACAGTGAGAGGGAATGTGGGCAGTGCTGGGGAGCAGCGCAGTCCCCCTGTCCCACAGAGCTCTGGGAATGTGCACCCCCATGGACAAGCCCAACAGCACCTGCAGGATTAAGGAGCACCCTCATTAATGACAGCTCCAAAATTAACAAGCTGGCTCCACCACCCACTCAGTTTCTGGAAAGGCAGGTGAGGGTGGGAGGGAGGCAACAGGAGCTGGTTACTTTAGTATCACTGGAGAGCAATCAAGCAGTAACGTGGCCTGGGGTGTCACACCAGCAACCTGGGGCTGGAAATCTCATTTTAAAATCTCATTTTAATCTTCTCCATTTCATCTCCAGCAAAGCAACCATGGCTGTCAGGGGATGAGAGGATGAGCACAGGGGTCGTTTACTGCAGAATGCCACCTTCTGCTGTCTGGGAGGGCAGCACCTTTCCCAGAGACCTTCTCCTTCAGGATTAATTGGGGTGCCCAGAGCCCTTCTCCTTCAGGATTAATTGGGGTGCCCAGAGCAAAGCCCATACTTGCTTGCAGAGCAGTGAGACCCCATGTCCTTGCTGCCAGCAGCAGGGATGGCTTGGTCACATGCTCAGAGGGGACCCAAAGGAAAACCCTTCAGGATGCTGCCCCACTGTGCTGCTCACAGAGCCTCCCAGAAGCCGGTTTTGGGGGAAATCCAGCCTTTTAGGAAAGCAGAAGAGCTAGCTACTGACCAGAGAAGAGTTTGCAGCCACAGGGCCCATAGGTTTAGCTCATCCTCCCCTGCATCCCTTCCTGATGGCATGCAGTGCCCTTCAAGGGGGCAAACCAGAAAGAGTTATTGACACGTCTGGATCAGAAATGTCTGGATCAGAAATGTCTGGATCAGAAATGTCTGTGTCAGCCGCTAAAACCAGCAGCTGTGATGCAACTCCAACTTCCAAGGCCCTGAAGGACCAGGAGCTCAATGAAGCTGCGATGAGTTAAATACTGCCTGACCCACTGCCTCGGGTGAGCACCAGGGAGAGGCAGGGATGCTCCCGCTGAGATCCGAGGGAGGAGGGAGCTCTCCCAGCCTGACCCCACCGAGTTCAGCTGCACAGAGCAGCTCCCCAGGCAGTGCCACGGCAGAGCACCCCACTGCCAGAGGGATTCCCAGCCCAGCACCACCGTTCCTGCCACGCCCCGTCCCCCATCTCACACCCCAGCACCGGCAGGACGCTGCCCCCGCCTCACCCCTGACCCTCCTCACTCTGCTTTAACCCCTGTGCCGTGTCACCCTCCCACGCCGGGCCGTCCCCGGCAGCCTCCCCTCGCCAGGGCCAGCGGGAATAAGGCAGAGGATGGATGCTCCGTGCTGCAGGGGAGCCCCGTGAGGCGGGCGCAGCTTAAGCGGGATTAGCGGGCAGACGGACGTGACTGCGAGGCGGTCGCCTGGTGCTAATTAAAGAAGGGATATATTTAGGCACCCGGTTATCCCCTGCGTTTCGCTTATTTTTAGCTCCCAGTCTGCCAGGCTGGGGTGGCACATGGGGAAGGGCACGGACGCAAGGCAGGACGGATCCAGCCCCAGCAGCAAGGAGGTCACAGCCGCATGTCCTGGCCAGCACTGAGCCCCGGGGGGAAAGAAACCTCTGCCCAAACTGGCTGCAAAGGAAGAGAAAGCTTTATTTTCTTCCCCAGAAAGACAGGAAAGTGGGTTTTAGGGAGCAGTAGGAGTATCCCTGCTCAGTCCTTGCCCCAGATCCATGCAGCCTTTGCCACCACCCATACCCCCACATCCAGGAGTTGAAAATGGCCCTTTTTGGAATCACCAGCAAAAAGCACAGCTGTGCCCAGGGCAGAGGCAGCTCCCTCATTCTCAGAGACCCATCCCTCTGCAGTGGCACTGGCCTGGCAGCAATGCCACTGGTTCCCATACCTTCTTTCTTTCCAATCCTGCCGCTCAGCACAGCTGGAGTGTGTCCTTGGCACACGGCTGAGCACCCCATCCACGTGGGCCATCAGCAGGTGAGGAGCTTCCTTGGGTCTTCAGTACCCTGAAAAGAGCAGAGAAACAGCAGCAAGGACAGTGCCCAGCATCCCTGCATCCCTGCTGGGCCAGGACAGCCCATTAGTCCCGTTCACTTCCCCCTTTGCTTCATTCCCACAAGCGCTCCGGGGTTTTATATTTGGGGGTTTGGGGTTTTTTCCCCTTTCCAGAGTGAAATATTGATCAGGCCTCTGCTACTCTCCCACCCCACCACACCTCCTGGCTCTCATGGAGTGGAGAGTGGGGTGTGGGAGGAAATCAAAATAATGGGATAATAAATGACCCAGGGAGTTGAAACCCAGCCAAAAGCCAAGCTGCTCTGGCTGGCCTGGGAGGAGGCTTCCCAGCAGGGAAGGTTGGGTTTGAGGGTAGTTTTGGAGCTGAACAGCATCCAGGGGTGGCCAAATTTCTTCTTAGGTGGCCCACCAGGTAAAGCCTCTCCCAAAACTGAGGCTGGGAAGTTTGGACCATGGCTCAATAAATCTGAGATGGAAAAAAAAAAAATCCACCCCAATTTCTTTACTCATTTAAATCATTTGACTCCAGGAGCAGGTGCCCTGCGCCCTCCAGTCTGTGGAGAGTGGCCAGGGCTGTGTGAGGCTGTGAGCTCCCATCACCTGGGCTGCAGCTCGCCCTGGTTCCCTGCTGCCCATCAGAATTAGGCAGCTCCTTTGAGCAGGTTTACAATAATCATCAAATAACTCGTTCATTGACAGCGTGTCAGGCTGAGAAGACTGACTGAGCCCTCGTTTGCTGATTGCTAATTAGCTTAACATTCCTAATCCCTCATTAGTGACTATGAAGTAAGCTCTGAAATATGAGGTCAGCCCTAATCAGCATTTAAAATATAAAGCCCACTGGCACATGATGGAGGCTGGAGAGGGGGTGGCTGCAGGCCAGCCCTGGGTGCTTCCGTGGTCACAGGGAATGAGGAGGACAGGAAGAGTTAAATCCTGTGGAGCCTGGGACATCTGCACATTCCCCCAGAGCTCAGCCCCTGCACTCAGTGCTCGACCTGGATCCACATGGGAACGGGCAGCAATGTGGGGTGCAACACCTGAGGGTCCCCAGGTTCCTCTCGAGTCCCCAGTGCATCCAACAGCAATTCCAGCTGTGGCTTCCATTCCAGGCAGACTGTCTGCAAAATTACAGAATATTCTGAGTTGGAAGGGATCCACAAGGACCAGGAGTCCAGTTGTTAAGTGAATGGCCCATACAGGGATCAAACCCCTTAGCACCATGGTCTGACCAGCAGTGGGGGCCAAGCACCTGTGCAGGCTGCTCTGGCTTTCCCCCAGTTCCCGTCTTCAAGATTCCAGGTTAACTGCAGGCAGCCAGGCTGTTGGCAGTGGGACTTTCCCCAGAGACTCACCCACAGCCTCTGATCCTGGGGGAAGGAGTCAAATCTCAGCACTGGCAAGCAGGCACCAAAGAGTGCTCTGGGCTGTCATTTCCATGCCATCATTTGGGAGGGAAAAACGGTCCTTAGCTGTTGTAGATTGGGAGTTACTTACTCCTGGCTGGGGAAGCTTCTACACGAGGGCTGCGGACGTTAAAATAACCCTAATTAAACTCCAGCCAGTGAGCCTAAAAAAGGAGGACAATTTCTCTGTTTCCATGAAAACGTAATTCGAAAAGCAAAGCCCTCGCACCACAACTCTGCTCACCCAGGGCGCTGCTCCCACCTCGGGCCCTGTGTTGCTGGAGATGATGCTCTGGATTTGGGCCGTGGGGCCAGCCCCGCACGGAGCCAGGAGCAGGAGCCCTTGCCGTGACAGACAGGCGGGTTATCCCAGCTGCGGGAGAGGCAGCGCTGTCCCCTCCCGTCCCTCCGGGCCGCTCGGCGTGGGCAGAACATCCCTGTGTGATGAGAGCACGTCAGCGATGACGCCCAGCCAGCGGCTGCCGGCAGCGGCACCGCCAATCTCCTGCGGATGGAGCCCGGCTTCGCCCCCGATTCCTGCTCCGCGGCTTCTCTGGAGCACGGAGACACGGGATATTTTGAGCATCCTTGGCAGCAGCGAATGAGGATTAGTCCAATCCCCCCAGACACCAACGTCTCCCCAGCTCTATTTCCAAGGACAGGAATAGCCTTTGAAGGCTTTCCCATGTGGAGGGCACACACCTGCAAATGTTAAAAGCAAAGATCTGTTTCTGGAAAGGTTTTGGGTGGTGCAGCATCAAGGCTGCCTAAATAAGTGGGTGAAAAAGGGGCTGTGTAGCACCTGCTGGCTCTTGCCCCATGGCTAATCCAAGCCCATGCCAAGCCCCTGCCCTTCGGATTTTATTGTGCATCTAATTCCTAAATCCATCAGACATTGTGTGCAGCTGTGGCCATCCTCATCTTGCTCAGCCAAGTTTCATTTTTGACAGGGGTTTACCCCTTTTACCCTTTACATGTTTTTACCATCAGGACCCTGCATTAGCAGGGACACAAAACACTATAAACTTACAGACTCAATGGAGAATGATAAATTCTGGGTTTGAGTTTCAGAGTGGAAAGCTTTGGCTCAGCCACACACCTGGCCTGTGGAGCAGAAAATCCCAAACAGCCTGGCAGAGTTGCTCCTATACCCAGACACTCCACAGGACATTTTCTGCCCCATCAAGCAGCTGGTTGAGCAGGCAGGTTGGGATCACAGCCACCCCCAGAGCTATGGGAAACTGAGGGGAGACCAACCAAGAGACAAACACGAGTTTGGATTTATGTAAAAAAAAAAAATTATTTATTTTGGAGGAGGATTTGAACATCGACATGCAGGTACAACATGAATAAAAATTATTGCACCGCTATTATGTGGCAATTGTTCAAGTTTCTAAAAACACAGAAATTCCACACTTTCTCTTATCTAGCTAAGTGCTGAGTGACACAGCTTGGCAGAGCCCAGCGCAGGAGGTGCTCTCACAGCCACCTGGATATGGTAATTGAACACAACGTAAACACACACTTCTGTCAAATCTTCTACTAGAAGTACAGAATTATCCTTCACATCCAGTAAGAGAAAACCAGAGAAAGACTTTATCCTCCCCTCTTCAGAATAAAAACAAAACAAAACAAAAAAGGAAAATACTCCAAATCACACCTTAATGCAAGTGTGGCAAACAAACCCACAGGTCACTCCTACCCCTTCTCCCACAAGCGCTCTTCAGTACAGCAGCAGCCAAAGGCCTCCAACATTCGGACCCAGGAGTGGCCAGTACAACGCTAAAGTCTAATATTTACAATAAATATCATCCATTTCTCTTAGTTTGCAACAGTAAGAGACAAAGGGGAAAAATAACACTGAGGCACAGGGACGCAGGAGCAGAGAGGAGCTGTGGAGGCCGAGCCAGCCCAGGCACTGCCATCCCAACACAGGTGACGAGCAGGAGACACATCCAAGCTGACAGAAGGGAAGAGGGAAACAAAGCAGGAAAGCAGCATATTTGGATTGTGACATGCACGGCTCATTCACCAAACACGCACCCCACGCTCGTGACTTCCACCTTCTGCCTGCCTGGCTCGGGATTACCCACGGAGACCAAGGGCTGCGCTGGCTGGGGCTTCCCTTGGGCACCGCGGGTCCGAGGCACTGGGAACACACTCGTGCCCCTCAGACACAGCTTTTCCAACATTCTGTTCCTTCCCAACACATTTTGCAAGCTTTTTTTTTTGAGAAGGTATTGAAGGGATTTATAGCAGAGCAAGGAATAAGCCTTGGTGTATCTACCTGGCTTATTATTAACATTTAACAGAAAAAGTCTTCTTGTCCGAACTTTTTGCTAAAGTGCTCCATGTAAACTTGACAGCAGGTAGAATAGGGACGATGGGGCACCTGGCACACTGAGGGAAACTGCAGGACTGACCAAGAGCAGGGGATACAGGGCTTTAGTAGAATGCTTTTCTGGCAATGCTGTTTGGCTTTGGCTTCCAAAAAACCAGGGATTTTTAATTGCACTGACCACTCTCTGTACCGTAGCTACAAAAGAGGCAACAAAACACATACCTCACCTTTTCTTTGGCCAACACAGGCAAAAGCAGCAAAAGCTGTGTCATAGCAAGGGTTTTCACTCCTCCTCTTATGCCTAGGAAAGGATAATTCTGCAATTCAGCATGGGAAGCAGTGGCTGCAAAGGCAGGGAGTCAGCAGCTTACAGCTGGTACCATCACAGGGTCCCAGCCCTGCCAGTGGGGATGAACCAGGTTACCCAGCCTGGCTCACACCCCGTGCTCACCTCCTACGAGCAGTGGTTGGTCTTCTCCTCAGGCTTTTTAAACACAGAAGGAAAAGGGGGACCTGCCACCCAGGGAACAGCCAGGTTGGACCACATCTTCACACAACTCCTTAATTTACACAGACACTTTCATCTCACCAAGGTCAGGTGCTCTCAGGAGATCAGCTTGTCAAGGAGGCTTGTCTTTGTAATTACCACAGACTCAGGATGCCAAATCCATTTTTTACTTTTCCTGTCCATGCCAGAATATCCTGCGCTGTTTCTCAACAATTTTTCAGTCGATCAACCCATCAGAGAGAAAACCAGCCAGGAAAGCACCAGATCCTGCCAAGTCTGTTCCTTACTTGCTATTGCTCTAAATCAGCACTGAATGACACTCACCACCAAGAGCACTTGGAGAGGCTGGAGACACCCAGGACCCTGACAAGGCAGTGGAGATACTGTGGTTTGTAATTGCAAACCAAGTGTATACGAGCAGCCTATGAATTCCAGGGAAAAGAGCAGAGAGACAGCACAGCAGGCTCTGCTCTCAATACCACCACAGCTAGGTTTATTGAGGTGTTACCTGGGAGCGCTGAGGCTTTGGTTAGTGTAGTAGCAACACCATACATGTTCACACTGACACACGGAGTAAACACTCATTCAAACATGTTAAAAAAAAAAAAAGCTCAAACCAAACCAAAACTTGGTCCAGAAATGAAATCCAAGCAGCCAAAATCAAGTATATAATGGGGGGAATCAACTGCTACACAGAAAGAACAGGGTGAGATTCCAGAGATTTTTTCGAGTTGTGGGTTGTACTGAAATCAGATTGAAAGAGATGGAGAAAATATATTCCTATATAATAAACACATTTGCATTTAGGGGAAGCGAATCAAAACTTCAAGTTCAGAGAAAGCCAAGACAGTGAAGGAAGCAGCAGTGTAAGGAAGTCAGACCAACAGAGATGGATTTTAGCCTGAAATACTGTTGCACAGTCATTCTGCTTCTAACAGAGTAAGCAGGGAACTATCCCTCGCGGGTGATCCGCAGGGAGATCCACTCAGACGAGACTAGGATACAAGCTGAGCACAATCTGGGACAAATGATGGGAGTGTTCATTGATGAAGAAATGGCTTACAGTGCTACAGGTATCACCACTCAACACATTTATTGGTGCATTATTATTGGTCTAATCCTCAGCAAGGAGCACTGTCACCCAGAGTCGGTCACACTTAAAGCAAAGCGATGTCTAAACCTAGGAGCAAAGAGTAAGTTTTTAATGCAAAGTGACCTCAGCAGTGGAAATGATCTAGCTATTAAAGCTGAAATCTGAAAATATCACATGTGTTTTGAAGTCTGCTTGCAGCTTGACCACAGAACTTGAGGAGTCTGAACTCTTCATAGGTTTGTTTTTAAAACAGGCAGATTCAGAAAACTCAGCAAGTTTTCCAAGCCCCAATTCAGAAATGTTAAGGGACACTTTAAAATCCCTACTATCTAGACTCACCAAGAGAAGGAAAGGTCTCCACAGGTCGTTTTTCATTGAGATAACTTTGCCAGACACACTGGAGAATATGCAACTACAAATTTTTCTGCTTTAAAACCAACCTACAGGCACCCCTTTCCTGGGGTCACTTACTCAGGGCAAGTTATGAATTGAAGCCAGAGAAAGGAAGATAAAACATTACTAAAATTTTAAAAACAGAAGGAAAGTTGCCATGTGTCCCATACAGATAAGTAAAAACGATCCCCAAAAAAGCCATCTTATGGATTGGAGATTTCTCTTTCTGATAATTCCATTGAAAAATACTCTTACTTGTTTTAAAGAGAAGACATCTCTCTCTGTCCAGTCTCTCCAGCCAAGCCTTTTGTCTCCACATCCTCTAAGGACACAGGACTCTGAAGACACATGGTGACAAAGAGGGTCTGTAGTTTCAGAATTACTTGCAGACAAGAGGGTAGGTTCTTATTCTTGTCAAGGGACATCAGATTGTAAAACTGGAGCAAAAACTTGACATTTGTGAATTTCAATGGAATTTCAAAGAGAATGCTGAAAAGCAGAAATTTAAAAATAAGCTGCCTTTTTTGCACTCAGAATTTTAGGATCTCAAATAAATGCAGAATTAGAGGGAAGAGCACATCAGGCCCTAAACTCAGGCAAAACAAAAGGCATGGAAGGGAAAAAAAATGAAACCAAAGTGTTTCTTAAGCCCTGCTTTAAAGATACCCTGTTCTAAAGAGACTTCAAACAGCAAGCACTACTGTGTACAAAAATAGAATAGCAAGGATGAAAAAACACAAAAAACAGTATGAAAAAAACCCTCCCAAAAATAGATGTACACAAGTTCTATTTTATATTAGTGTATATTACAAAATTCAAACATGCAGTCTCTATTTTGAATGTAGAACGCTCCAGTCCATGAGTACCAGCGATGCTGCTATGTTTTCTTTACAGCATCATCATGTGACAGGGGAAAGTCTTGTATTTTTAACTGATTTCCAACCTCTTTGCTTTTTGCTTGTGCCAGAGTCCCTTCTTTACAGGGCCTCGTGCTGCCATCTGGCAGAGGAGACGCTCTCACAGCTGCTTGTCCAAGAGCATGAGACAGCTCTTTTGATGGAGTGATTTTGCAGCTACCTGCCAACACCTCAGACGCTTTAGCACTGCAAAAAAGTGCCTCCTTTTTGACCACCACAGGACATGCTGCCTCCTTTTTGGCCCCCACGGGACATGCTGCCTCCCAGGGCTTTGCTGGGTGTAAGGACTCTGCACAGGACCCGCTCCTTGTGGTCAGACCATCTGTGCTAGAGGGTTTGGCTTTCTCTTCACATTCTCCTACTTGTGAAATTTCCTGCTTTTTTTGTTTCAAATCTCTCTCCTCTTTACAGGAGGCACCCAAATCCTTTCTCGTTTCCACCTCTCCAGACCCAGACATACTGAGCTTCAAAGGGCCCAACACGCTCTGGGCCAGGGGCACCAACTGGGACACGGAGAGCGCGCGCTCAATGGCACCGGGGATAAGGAGTGGGGAGGACACGGCTCCTGCTGGGCTCGTTTTGCTGGAGGTTAAAGCACCCTCTGCCTGGGATGAGCTGGGCTGCTGCTTGTCGGGGCTAGGACTCCTTTGGGACGTTTCACTGGCGCTCCCAGGAGACAGAAATGAGGAGCTGTGCTGTTCCGCAGGCTGGGGCGTCTCCTTGCGACCCTGCTCACCGCGGTCTGCGGGGCTCACCGCGACAGGAGTGCTCGTGTTTGCTGTGCAACATGAGGAAAGTGCCAGCAGAGGTTTGGAATCCTTTTTTTTCTGACTGCTTTCTGTTAGCACGGGCTCTTTCAAGTCAAGTTTACCACAGGAGGCCCCAGAAGAATCACCTTCTTCAAGTTCCAGGAGTTTGATAGACGGGCACTGCATATGTTCTGTGAGATCTACTGGTTGTTGAGTACCTGGAGTTCTCCCAAGATCTGTGATTGCTTCAGAAGACCTGTCTTTTGGACCAAAACACTCCAAAGTTTTGTTTTCTGGCGATTTAGGCTCCTTTGCAGTTGTTTCTGATTTTAGGAATGGCTTTTCTGAATTAGCTAGTTTTTCTGGAGAAGTTCTTGAGGGGTGCTCTGGTGGGCAGGGATGCAGACTGATTTGCAGTGGTTCTGAAACAGGCTTTGCTTGTTGAGTATTTCCCTTCTGCAAATCCTCTGCACCTTTTGGATCTTCAGGTAGAAAGGCATCATCTTCAATACTATCCTTGCTGTCCAATTTAGATGAAAACTTATTATCCTCATTAAAAGAATCTGAGCCTTGGTCTCCACTGCCACGGGGCTTGTCCAGCCTTCTCCCATCCTGACTATCTTCCGAACCATCATCTGTTTCATCTTCAGAAGAATCTACTTCCCTGATGGCCTCCTGCTTTTGCAGAGACTCCCTCCTCTCCACCCTGTCCTGCCGAATGGCGCCCAGCTTCCGCGAGCCCGGCTTCTGCAGCATCCCTTTTTCCGCCAGCCCCAGTTTGCCGCCTGTCGTTTCGTTGGCAGATTCCTGTAAGCTCTGGAGGCTGGGATCCCGCTGTAACATCTCCTTCTTGAACTCAGAGTGGGAGATGTCCAAGCTGTGCTTCCGTGAGGAGCCCAGCTTCTTCTCAGAGGAGGACAGAGAGGCAGCCAGTTTCTCGGCTGACTGCACTCTCTTCAGCAAAGGAGACCGAGGGGGCTCGGCACTTTTGGGGCGAGAAATTTGTCTCACCAATGGTGGAGAGGAGTGTAGTTTTACTGGGAAAGACTGGATGATACTGGAGCTGCCAATTGAGTGTCCTGGCAAAGGAGATGGGGAGCGCTGCGGTGACGTGGACTGTGGGGTTGGTGATGGAGTGTGAGCCAGGGGGGACAGAGGGATGTTTCCTGCAGATTTACGCCTTGGAGATCTGTACTGCCTCTGGAGCTTTGGTGCTAGGCCATGCAGAGAGCTGGGTCGGATGTGTCCAGAGCTGGCTGGAGAATTGGGAACACTGGAACTGGGAGAGCTGCTCTGAGAAGAATTGCCACCAACTTAAAAGAAAAAAAAAAAGAACAAAGAAAAAATACCAAGAAGATTAATACGTATTTGGCCATTAAAACAAGTTACTGAAAATAAGTCAAGACACAATGCCATGTTACTCCAAAGCATAGCAGAATATTGAAGGCAACATTGTCAGCCTTCTGATGGAAATTCACATCATTAGCACCCAACACCAGAGCACAGTAAGAAACACTCAGCTATGAGAACACTTTTCTGGAAAAAAACCCCTTTGATCAGACAAGCCATGTGTTTCATTGCTATTCTCCGGATGCAAATCTCTTTATTCCAGCAGCTGATTCAATTTTCAAATATGACTTTGCTACACTGTTTTGATTTCTTTTCTCTGAACACAGAAAATGTGTCAAACTGCTATGAAAAGATTGCAACTTACAACACACATTTTCATCAAAGTGGAAGGATGCTGTAGTACAGCAAGAGCATTCTTAAAAGGATGTATGGATTTTCATTTTTAAATGAATCAATGAACAAGAACACATCCATCCTTAAGGTAATCGACATCACCATTTGCTTCACAAAGAGACCTACTATCTGCTGCTGTGTATTTTATTTCCAAAATCAATCAATCAGCAGAAGTCTCCTCCAATATTTTCTTTTCTTGTTTGACTGGATTGTTTGGTTTAGTTTTGTTTTGTTTCATGTCTCCTTTTTTTACCTGAGTGTACAGACTCTGGAGTGGATCTGTAGCTCTGGGTTGGTGATCGAGGAGACAGGTTGTGGGTTGGAGAGCCAGGCACACTTTCTCCAGATGACAGAGACCGGTTCAGGGACGATAAACTCCGGCTGGTGTGAAGCAGTGATGCTTGTTTAGTGATCTTCCTCAACAGAGAACTCTTCTTCTTACTGGGGAAGAGCATTCAAAAGGTGTTTACAAGCCCCAATGATTTATCTACCTTTACTAGCATATTTCAGTCAATTTTGTGTCACAGTAAAAGAGAAAAAAAAAAGGAAGAAAAGAAGAACTAAAGGATATACCTGCTGATACATATTATCTGCAAATGGATTTGACAAGATCTCTCTAAGGATCTCTTACATTATCTTGGTTACCCTTTAATTTTAACAGAGAAACATCAAAACAAACCTTTCCTGACCATCCTTTGTTTTGCTCTTCTTGTTCCTACGAGCCATCTTGGATTTGTAGCTGGCTTTTCGAGCTGGACCAACTTTGATGGATGTGTTCTCAAATGGTGTGGTGGAGATGGACACTTTATTTCCACTCTGTCAGACACAAGACAAAGAGACATTGCTTAAAACACGGTTATTTGAAGCAGATCTGCAGGCAAAGCAGGTAGGCTGCTAGTTTATTGCTGCCTGCCATTTTGTAATCCTTTGTCAAACTCCATTTTTCCCCTCAGCATTTCCACCTATCATTTATTAAGGAATTGCCGAGAGAGAGCCCTCGTTAGTCAGGCTTTCACAAATGATTAGCTCAGACCCCAGCTGGTAGGTAAAGCTTCCCAGAGCAGGCAGAACACAGCATCTGACCTCTCCCATTGAGATCCCAAATGACTCAATTTAATACTTGTAATACTTGGAAACTTGAGCAAAGTGATATTCTGTCACCAATCCTATTCCCAGTGCTCTGACTGATGGCAGATGTGAGCATATCAGGCATCTATCATGATGAATCTGCAACACAGAGCATGGCTTCTCTCATTCATGTTAAAAAAATAATAATCCTGACTGCTCCTCTATTTGCAATCCCAAAGACGTCTGTCTCTTGGAACAGTCCAGAACTTTGGGGTTTTTTTTCTGTAAACAGATTCTGCTCAGAGAGGTATTAAACACAAGTCATTTAACTGGATAATTTCAACACCAACCAGTACAAAGCTGCTCTTAAATACCACCAGGTGTTGTTTGCACACTTGTATTTCAGACAATGCCAATTACATACATTTTAAACAAGCTGGTCATGTTTCCCAAAATGTAACAGTGCTGAGCCCCTACCTTCAGAATCAGCTCCACCACTTCGGTGTGCACCAGCCCGTGGACCGGCTCCCCGTTGACGTGGGTGATCAGGTCCCCTTCCCGCAGACCTGCTTCGTTTGCCGGACCCCCTTCCTCCACGTGCTGCCAACAGCAAGGGGTGACTGGTGAGAAGTGGAACGTGCAAGACCACTGGCCCAGGTGGGACTCAAAGCCCACCCATGTCACTTCCTGCCACAGCCAGTGCCAGCTGCTTCAGAGAAGGGTGAAAGAAATCACTCCTCACACAAAACCCTGCGCTCTTCCACTCCTCCCAGCATCCCGCCAGTCTTATCCCAATCCAAGGCAGCCAGGATGGTTAAACTGATCAAGAGACCAGCTCTTCCCAAAGCAAAAGGCTTAAAACACTTCCAAAAATTTTACAGCACTCAGGAATGTTACCGAAACGCTCTCGATTTCCAGACAAACATTCAGTCTCTTCCAATTTCTCTGCCATCCCAAATCCAGCATCCTTCCATGTACATGCTGGGACCCAAGATGGCCAACAGAGGTTTAAGGGAGACTCTGCCGTATGTTTAAGGTGCCTATATTGCATCTCATCCCAAACAGAATTTCTTTTCCTACTTTCCAACCTTTATTAACCCACCCAACACCAGACTTTTCCCCTGTGAACACAATGCCTTTCCCCTGTCCCTGGGGACATGGTAAGTCTCCTTCACCATGAGGAGATAGATGTGCAGGGGAATGCACATCTCTCCCTCTAGCTAGGAAAGACTCCAAATGAGTATCTTGGTAAACTCAGCATTGTTGAAGAAAAGCAAGAGAGGGGCAAGGCAAAAATTCAGTTTCAGATTATTTCTCTCAAGAATGAGTGTTAAATAAGGACCAAAAGGTGTGAAGTCCATATTATCTAATGCATGCAGATGTGCAAGGGAAAGAATGAATCACCTTTACCCCGACTGCATTCTCCCTATCTACACAATCCTAACAACACTGCTTCAGGGAATGGATCATTCCTAGAAGTCATCTACACTAACACAAAAGGAACACAGAGATCAAGTACCAGCAGTGGTGGGAAGGAAGCGATATAGACATGGAAACCAAACCTTTTAGCACAGCTCACAACTAAGCCAAGAGCTAAATCCCATGGCAATCAGCATGGCAGCAGTGATGCTTTAAGGCTTGTAATCAATTCCAAGCAACTGCTTGGAAAACCCCAGCAGACTAAACTGATCAGAAGCAGGTTATAATCACTAACACAAGCATGAATAAATTAGCTATAATGGGCCTTCATGCAACAAACCCAATAAAGAGAAAGAGGGTATGTACACAGAAACATGCTTTAAAGGATGTGCTGCAGGTGAAAGAAGGTGGATTCATGTAACCAGGGAAAACAGAAGGAAAGAAAGGTTGCTGTGGTTCTGTGATGGGCTTGAAAACTTTGGGAAAACCCGAAGTGCTGTTATTTATTTATTTATCTATTTATCTATTTATCCCCCCGCCCAAAAGATAACATTGGGTGTGATTAAGGAGAGAGAAAACAAGGTGGCAAAACACAATTTCTAAAGCTAAACCCCACACCCCCGGCTAGATGCACTTGTGGCCCCGAGGATCCTGTTTCCAGAAAAGCAGAGACCTACCCAGACCATGTGATGCACAGTGTAGATATCACTGTCACCCATGTAGACACGGATGGCACGCAGAGTGAAACCGTATTTCTTTCCAGCCCGATGGATGATGATTGGTGGTTTTAGGTTTGCGATAGCAGGAGAAAAGTCGCGGCTGGGTGAGGAGTCCCTCGAAGATGGGTTGGAGGAGAGAGAATGAGGTGACATTGGACTGGCCAATGGAGAACACGTGTGGTGATCTACAGTGATGACATAAAGGTGGGCAAAAATTAGGAAAACAGGCCTCCGAAAGAGAGAAAATTCTTGTTAGAGAACAGCTATGAAACCGTATCTTCCAATGGTCTTAAAGCTGGTGGCCTTCACCAGAGCTGGGTCTGTCTGCAGCTTCAACTAACTCATGCTTTGTAGTACAAATACCAGAGTTTCCAAAAGGGCACATTTGGAGGTGTACATTTAGTGCACTGCTCATACAGAATTATGCTTGGCTCACAGTGTTTTCTACTTCTCTTTCCAGGATTTACAACCCATCATGAGTGTTTGCTCTAGGCACAATCCTGCAATGCCCCATTTCCAGGTTATCACGTATTGTCTTCCTCCAAAAGACCAGATGTCTCTAGATCTTGGTGCAAGTTACACATTGGTACTGAGACAAATCCAAATCAGTTAGTACTAACACAAAAGGAATGAGTAGGTGATCAGACAACAACTATGTCTAGGCAGTTTTGGTAGTGTTTTAAATTCACTGGGGCAAAAATATTTAACCCTAAAATATTAGCTACTGCAGGGACTTTGCTACTGAAAAGCAACATCACAAGTTACTTTTGAGTGAGTTTCCCAAATGAAAAGCCCTGGGCTGGGCTGTCAGATAAACTACCTGACTTGCTTGCTGGTGGAACAACATCCACTTTTTTAAGTACAAAGCAAATACAGAACTCTCATTTTAAAGTGAAGCTGGTCAATATCAGTAAAATAAACCTAAAGAGCAGGAATACTCAATGCAGCTGTAGAAGGCAATCTCTAATCCATTAAGAAACACCTGCTGAATCGCCCAGCACATATTTACCTGGCAGATGAGAGTAGCTCTGGAGAAACCAGAACTGGGTGATTAAATACATATTTTAGAGGTTTTGATGAGGGAGTTTGTAGTTTAAAAAGCAACTGATGCCCAAAGCACAAGAAATGTGATGTGCATCACCACAAGGCTGCCAAGAGCAGGTGCAGTCCTGCCTCCAGCTCACTGCTGGGAGGAACAGGTGGACATTGCTCATGGCCCAGCTGCATTCCCAGCTCCCATTGAGGCAGGAACAGGCACAGCCCTGGAAATACAGCATGGCCTTATCCTCTGGAAAGGGTCAAAAATCTCTGTGGGGAGAAACTTCTCCTGCTGAACCAGTCTGTCACAGCTCAGTATGGCTGAGCTGCTCTCTAGGAGTTATCACTTGGCATTGGGAATTGTAAAGGTCTGGTTTTGCTCATAGACAGAGCTGGGCCAAGAAAGTGAGCAGTTCAGCATTGCCTTAGTGAGTTACTTACACTGTTCAGTTCTTGAGCACTCAATCTCAACCAAATTATCTGGAGTTTCTGAAACTTCCCTGTGCATAAATGCACCAGACACATTTCATTCCCAAACAGCGCTGTAGTTAGCATGTCACCCCAAAAACCAGCACCGTGAGGATTAAAATAATTTTGTGTCTCTATACCTCCTTGCTGCACCATTGTCTAGAGACCAGCTAGGAGTCAATTTAAAGAAAACCAGGGGAAGAACAGGGCCCAGCTGCCATTTGCAGAAGCTGCAGTCAGACCACACGCACAGTGCTGCTGTCTGTGGCACAGCAGTGCCCATCAACCTGCGAGCAGGAAATATTAAACCCATTGTAAAAGTTAGCTCTCTCCCCTCCTGCCAGCCAAGGAATTACTCCAGGAGAGCGAAGGGGGAGGATCTTTCTGCAGACCTTTTGTTTAGTGCTTGCAGATTCTGACAATGCCTCACTCGAGGCATTTCTTACCTGAGGGAATCAGGAGAGACAAGGCAGTAGCAGATGCTGATTTAATCACTTTATTGACAGGTCTCGAGGTACGTTTCTCCCCTGATTCCCCAGAGAGCAACCTGTGTCGTGCCCGCCGCACTGCCAAATCGCTGATGGCTTTTGGAGTGGTAAAGTCTGGGCCTTCATTGCTATTACTGCGAGCTCGTGGATCAGAGAAATCTGCAGTGCTCCCAGCTACAGTTTAAATTAAAACAGATTAGAACCACAGGGAATTCCTAACAGTCTATTCCCCTACAGGCAAAATACATTAAATCAAAGTCATGTTTACATGAAGTCCAAGAGTAAATTTTCCTAAGAAGAAACCCCAGGGCTTGAATTTTTATTTACAGAAATGGTATTATTCTGAACACAGAAAATTAGCAGCTTCTATTCTGTGAAAAAGCTCGCTAATGAAATCACATTGCTCAGTGGCAGTTCCATGGATCCTAAAGCTGTGGTGCACTTCTGCACACCATTTCAATGGGATCGTTCACAGATGAAAACAGGTTTATAGAAAGTGCTGCATTTTTACAACCAGCAAGAACTGTCAATCTTTAAGTTAAAACTGCCTGTAATAGAAGAGCCAGGTTCTACTGGAGTTGCACATAAAAAATCCACTTTAAGAGAATACTAAGGTACTCAAGTCAGGGAAAGTAAAAATGTGGACTGCAAAGACAACCTTAATTTGCCCCCTTCTGTGCACCATTGCAATTTAGTCTTGAATTACTTAACCTGCTATAATTATTTATAAAATGCAAAGTAATCTTGAAGATCAGACTGGGCATGTAACAACGGCAGATGCTGGGGGTTGGGGGTCCTGTACTCAAGGCCAGTGCCTCAGTCCCCATGTGATACCTTAAAGGGGCACTGTGAAGATACAGTAATTAGAATTTACAAGGTGCTTAGAAATGAAAGTGGTGAGCATCACAGCAACTCCACAAGGGAAATTAATCATTCTGTCTTCAAAAGCAAATTTTAAGCAGCATGCAATAAATAAAGCCTAAGGGCCACATTTTGAACAATGAGGACAGAACAAAACATTGATCATCATTATTTAAGTGGGCAGCACTGCTCTGCATACTAAGTGAAGCAGGAAGTATCATGAAAATAAAATTTCGAAGCACCATTCCCACAGACCTCAGGACCAGATGCTTGTTCAACATTTAAGAGGCACAGAGTTTCAAATCAGGCTCCCAGACAATAAGGAATCTGGATTTGGAGGCTGCATGGGGAAAAGTGCCATATAAATTAGAGGAGCACTGAGACAGTGACAGGAATTAAACTCCTTTCAAGCCTCTGACTTGGGGACACTGAAGCACTGGTATTCCTGGATTCCATGCACTAGATCAAAAACTGCTCTAATGTATTGAGCTCAGGGGAGCAGGCTGCCCAGGAGAGCTTCATTTTTGCCAATCTCACATTGCAGATACTCAAATTAGCAATGGAAGTGTTCTTGCTATTTTAATAGCATGTTTCTGGGCTCTTAGCATGGAATTGAGAACCCAAGGTTTCACTTATGGCACCTATGCCAAGCAAGTATGAGGCAGCTTCCTCCCTTTACCCTTGCACCTCTTTACATGATGGCAGCACCAGGCCTCTTCAGGGAGCATGGGCAATGAAGGGGAATGGGACAATTCTGAAGGAACTTCACAGACTGGATTGCAGAAGAGGAGTAATAAGATGTGGGAAACTCTGAAGGCAAATTTCTTCTAGGGCATTTCCACCTTCTGCTATCAGTCCCTCCATCACATCTGCCCAGTGGCCTCTACCTTGTTCTTGCTGCCATTCTGACTACTTCCTCAGTATCCCTTTCCTCTCCATTCTCAATGCACCACAATTGCTTTGTCTGCTTGCTCCCAGTTTGTCCCAGCAAGTTGTTCCTTATTTTCTTAACCAGTTAGTCCTTGTTATTAAACTCTACAATCCAGTCCTTCCCCTAATTATGCCTTCTTTCTCAAATTTTCTTTTGCCAACCTTCATTTCAACTTCCCCTCTTTCTTCCATTGTTCCAAACTTCCTTCTTTTCCTCCTCCTTACTACTTCGCAGCAGTTCCCAGCTCTGGCCTCCTCTGTTCTCAGAACAGGCAGCTTCTCTCCCCTGTCTTCCCAATGCCCCAAAAGGGGCAGGAGCTGGGAACACTCCAGCACCTAGAGCTCAGTCCTGCACTGCAGCAGCCCAGGGCACCACCACAGGAAGGTTCAGCTCAGCCCAGAGCTGGAGAAAAGCCCCAGGACAGCCAATGTTGCTGAGAAATCAAACACTGACTTCTAAGAGCCACTCTACTAAATTTAGGCTACACTTT
Organism: Irena cyanogastra; assembly: GCA_013397155.1. Taxonomy (NCBI): domain Eukaryota; kingdom Metazoa; phylum Chordata; class Aves; order Passeriformes; family Irenidae; genus Irena; species Irena cyanogastra. Next base: position 220,579 of record VWZV01005338.1, on the reverse strand, counting down.
TCTGAGACTGCAACTGGATGAATTTCGGTGTATTTGCCTCTTAAAATAAGTAGCATGTCTCTGACACAAGCCTCACTTCCCCAGCGTATTTCAAGTCTCTCCAAACTCTTGAGATGAGCAAAACCACAGGAAGCAGAGATCTGTTGGTATGGCTGACACCCACGTTCTCCAGCTCCAACTCAGCAGTGATCTGTTCTGATTAATGCTTAAATTAATGCTGTCTCAGGTAGGCACCCAGTGGCTGCAAGCAGGCATAGATCATATGAATCTCAAGTATGAGAAGACCTAAATCAATTTGAAGTGACAGGACTGAAATCTAAGAAGCAATTTTGAGGAGACGAAACCACCGGCATTATTTCAAAGGCAAGCACATCCACAAAACCACACTAAAATATCTACTTAGCATGAGGCAGTCACATCCCCTGACGCCCAGAGCCAGTTTCACAGAGTTCATCTCTGCAAGGCACCACGGCCTCCTGGGGAACCAGGACACCCCCACACCACGCACGTACCTGTCAGCGTTGAGGCGCTGCCGGCGGCCGTGGAGGGGGTGGTGGCTCCAGCGTCCCCTTCCAGCTGCAGCTCGTGCTCCACGGGCTGCTCCGGGATGGGCACGGGCAGCCCCTCCCGCGCCTGCACCGTGGACAGGAGCATCCCCTCGGACTGGGGCCGTTTGAGGGCGGCCCCCTCGTCCTCGGCCGAGATGGCGAAGCGCGGCATGTCCAGCAGCCCCGAGCAGCGGCGCCGCACCGTCAGCGGCGGGCTGGAGTCGCTCTCCGTGTGCGAGGACTCAGACATGGACAGGCGCTTGCGCAGGCTGCGGGCAGAACCGAGACAGGGCGCCCAGGTGAGCCGGGCGTGATGGGCTTGCAAGGGTGCAAACAGGGCACAGATCCAGCTCGTGCGTCTGAAGCCAATTTAAGGCGAAGTTTGGTGGCCAAGCTACAACACTGGGAGCTAAAACAACAAAGGCTTGGGGCATCGCCCGAGTTTAGATTTCCAATTGTAGGAAAGGAAGTGATAAACCCAAAGAAAAAGGGATAAACCCATGGTAATAAATATTATTTTAAAAAAATCACAATTGCAAAATGCAACTCATCCTCCATGTTCCTTTTGGAATTAGTTGAATTTTCCTTTTGAAGTTGCTCTAAATTAGAAGCCAGGAAGGCCTAATGGAAAATGAAGTGCACTTCAGTTATGAGTGCAATCTGTAAAACATTTTTTAAGGAAGTAATGCAGACTAGGTCAGAACCACATTTTATGCTCTTTCTAATGCCAAACATTAGTGTAGAAGTTTTACAGGGGTTGCACAAAATGAGATACATCCTTTTATAAGGTAAGTTTTCAGTAATGCCAGAAACATGGCAGGTATCCAAATTCTGGGCATTCATATATTTTACTGACATTTTTTATTAGAGCACAGGATCTTTTGGGCATATTCTGAACTTTTGAAACGTTGAATTTTTCTAACGATTTCTCTATTTTGTAACAAACGGTCAAAGTCTGGCGACACCAGAACTTGCAATAATTTAAGAAAAAAACTGATGTGGGTACATGTCCGACGTCACATATGAAATCTGCCGTTAAGGTTAGAATACCTTTAAATTCATTAAAAGTATTTGCTACAGATTTAGAAGATGTTAGTACTTAAGTAGATACATTTAAGGACCGTATAGGTTCTACACATTCGCTTTTAGCTATTCAACCCAGACTTCTCCTGTGGAAATACAACATAAGAAGCTCTCCTCACCAAATACTGGCCACAGAAAGTTTTGGCTGGTCTTTCTTAGCTGCTGTGGGAAAACAGAAGACTCAGCTGCACAGAACTCACATTTCAGGAGACCCAATGACCCAGCTGCGGTCCCGGCTCTTCAAGCCCCCCAGGCTGTCCAGCCGATCGTCCTTCTCCTCACTCAGGCTCCGCTTGGTTGGGGGTGGAGTCTTCCTCTCCTCGTGGATGGAAAGTCTTTCCATGCTGCTGTACACCTGCGGGCAGCAAAAGATCCTTCTGTGCAGGGAAAACCAACGCACAGGGCCTTTTCTGAGCAAGGGGAAAAATCTCCTCTTGAAATTCCCCCGATAGTCTGAACTTGGTAACGTTCTTTGACCAAGTAACACAGTGCAGGTGTGACATGCTCAAGGTGTGCCAGGGTGGAAAGGAAAAAGGCCCAGCCTCAGAAACACTAAAATGCTTTTCTACAACAGCACCCAACACCTCTCCTTTGAAAACACAACAGAAATACTGACAAACTTCGTGAAATTACTTTGATTTTTGGTTTCAACGATTCTCAAATCTAAGAAGAGCTATTGCTAAAGACAGTTGCACAACTCTTGAGGGCTGGCATCTGGATCTTGAAATCTTGCTACACAAACTCACTTCAGTGATAGGCATCATGCTCATGACCCCATTTCATTATCAGTCTATCAGCATTGCCCCAAGCTTATTTCAGAACAAAAAAGTCCTGCCCTCCTCAAGGAATCTACTATAATGCTGACAGCTTAATGAAAGTGCCTTTCTTGGTTTTACAGCCGTCTTTAAATAATTAAATGATTAAGCAAAAAAATCCATCCTTTTAAAACTACACTTGACTGTGGACCTAATTTACATAAGAAGAGATTAATGAAAATAATGTTATTAAAAATTCAGAGCATCAACAAGATAACTATTAATAAATCATATGGCTGAATTGTCAGACAAGAATTTCAAAATATAATGAGCCTTTTATGCCTCCCACATTACAAATGCTGTATAATTTTCCAGGTCTTAAAATAAATTCATTAAAAGTGAACTTTCTCTCTTTGTGGCAAAAACATTGAACCCTAAAGAAAAGCTTCAGTCTAACAAATGAGTAATACTCACGGTGAGAAAAGGCAGAGAAAAGAAACTCTTACGTACTCATGAGAACTTTTTCAAAACCCCAACTAATCCTCAGGTTCAATTTTAAACATACTTTTAGTGATGCAAATCAGGAGCAACTCCATAAAATTAAGAGTAACTGTTATTTAAACCACTGTAGCCTTAGTTGAGGACAAAGAACACACTGGTCCTTAAAAACTGACTTCAGCAGTGGAAAACTGGAGGAACTGTTGTGAAAAACCGAAATACCTTTCAGAGTTCCTAAGTAAAATTCCTACTCCCATCTCACTTAGAGGGGAAATACAATTCATAAAGTGGCTGCCTTGAAAAAAAAAACCACCACCATTTCTTCTCCCTTCTGCCCCACCCAAATATATTGTATTTTATCATGAAGATCAATGTAGTCCTTTCCTTCTAGTTATGTATTTGAAAACACCAAAGGTTTCATGCTTTGTAGAACTCAGGTCACTCTTGCTGCTTTCCTCTGGACTCCCTTTTCCTGGTCCAGGTTAATTTTCAAGAACATTGCCCAGTACAGACCAGAATACCCCAGTGATGTCCTTCCTGCTGGTAAGCCCAGTATGGCAAATTATTGCTTCAGTAATTTGGCACATCTAACTCATGAAGGACTACATACCAAGACCCTTCTCTTGGAAATTGTCACCTTGCCTTTCAGTCCTCAGGCTGCATTTGAGACAATGAGTGATGTAAACTTCACTGATGTTCCTAACCCCTTTGATTTTAGACACTTATTTCAAATGTCAGAATCGATTTTCATCCCAAAACCATCTTGACACCTATGGAAGGTCCTTTCAGAATGACACTGCTCAAAGCAAGTAAGTTTTAGATACTCCCTATGCCAGCATCCAGACCATTGGTAAAAACATCAAACTGAATCAGATGCAGAAGTGACCTACACAACGCCCTGCATACTGGTGAAACTTCAAGAAATATAAAATGTCATTCTCCAATTATTCTGCTACTCACCTTCTAACAGGCCATAAGCTACCACAGAATAAGCAACTCATGCAGTATTTTCTTTCCTCAGTGAATACTACACACCATGAGATCCCACAGAGCATTCCCATGATTAAAATCTGCCCCATATGAAGCAAAGAAACGGTGTTCCTCTCTAGACTGTTTTCTTCCAACCAGTCAGCATGTCCCTACCTTGCTGAACCTGGGCGAGCACGAGGAAAACTGCCGAATTTCCACGTGATCATCATCATTAGTGTCCTCCTCTTCCTCTGAATCCAGGTGCTGGTACCGTTCTGAACGGGCTGGGAACAAGACATGGCACTTGCATCAGTGTGGGGAGTGTTGGTAACTCACACCTCAAGCATTGCTACTGGCCTGCTAGAAGAACTCCAAGTGTTTATGCACCATGCAGGGTATTTCCCTTAATACTGAAACATACCCAGCCAGTTTTTGCTCATCCCGTGCAATTGTCAGTGAAGAATATCTCCTTGGCACTGAATTTATCTTATCCTGTCAGCTGTATTCCATTCTGGAAGCAGCTGATACTCAAAAGGTGTCTAATCCTGCAGGCCCTCCACAGTAGGGATATTTCTTCCCTACAGCAAACAATCACGTGGAAGGAAACATGGAAACAATTCACTGTCCAACTTTCCAGCTTTTTGATTACACAAAGTCTGTCTTGCATACATACATATATACAAGCCTACTTAAAAAAATAAAAATATTTACCCCTAAAGAAAAATCTCCTCTTTTCCCTCCTGCAACTAGGAATAGGATTAGATTTTGTGAAAGAAAATGGGCAAGCAGCCAATATGCAAAGCTATTTTTAATGCAAAAAACGTCTTCCAAAGAGATTTCGTGCTTTGAGATTTGCAGCACTGGATTTCTAAGCCAGCCACACTGGATTTTGTGGGGTGGGCACTAATAAGTTTGGCTACAGAAAGCTGATAACTACACTGAGCCAAATTTGCTGCACCACATCAGCCAGAAAGCTACTTTTATAAATTCTAACATTTTCTGCATTAGGGTTTATAACAGCCACACCGACTCCTGTCAGTGTCTATGTGAGATATTTCCTGATGTGAGAATTCCAGCCTTTATAAAGGACTCACATCAAGGTCACCCTGATACTGAGTGTGCCAGGGCACATGGGGACTTTCCAGACTGGACTTGACAGACCCAGTGGTTTTGCTTTTATCCACCAGGATCTGCTCGTGGCTGCTGCACTGGGCCTCTGCCAGCCACTGAACCCAGCTCAGTGACCAAAGTTTCCACACCCTTTAAGTCCAGTTAGTGGTGAGAACAGCCCACCACATCAATTTCTCCAGGTATGCTGCACCACTACAACCTCAATATATGTAGAAACCCCACCTCTGCCCCTCTGCACAGCTTGACTCCAACTGCTCTCTGCAGCAGCCACACAGAGGTTTCTCAATCCATCTCTCTCTCCCAGTCCTATCTCTCCAAACAAGCCCAGCCTAAAAGCCCCTTCCCCAAACTGAAATAGCACTATCTAAATGGAATCACTGCTTGAGCAGTGTGAGAGCCAAGGGGCTGGAGGCAGCTGCTCTCTCCCTCCCTTCACTCTCAGCAAAGCACAGAAGCAGAGCAAAAATGTTCTTCACACAGATTCAACCAGTCCCATGGCCCCGAGATGGCAGAGATTCCATTGACAGAGCAGAAATTTCCATATCTCAGGGAACTGAAACAGCCAGCATCCCATTCTGCAGCTGGAGAGGGGAAAGACCTCACCCTGACCAAGCCCTGTCCACCTGCTCAGCTCCCCAGGTCAAATGAGAAAAGTTAGGGAGCAGAGGCTCTGGGACCAGAGATCTCTCCATCCCTCCTATGACGCTGCTCCCTTCTCTCCCAAGAGCACTGACTCTGTCTGGTGCTTATCTTGAAATACCAGGAATCTTACACAGCACTGATACCATGGCAGTTCCCAGACATCTATACACACCAGACAGACACTTCATATCTCATTAGAGCTAGTAATGCTAAAATAAAGCGATACACTTGCAGCAAAAATAATTCCAATTACTTCAAATCTCTTAAGAATTTTCCCCACATATTTGTCTTCAAGGTCTAGGGTTTGTTTTGGGTTTTTTTAAAAACATTTATTGGCAGAAAACAGCCACTAGGGAAAGATCATGTTGCTCAAAAACTCAAGGAATTTGGATTTACCAAATGCTTTGGAAGAAGTTTAATGAACCCAGCATGACAATGGCAGCACCTCTCACTGCAGGCCCATGGCTGGCAGGACCACAGGCACCAGTGAAAGGCCAACTGACTCCAGCAGCAACATTTTTTCACTTAAAATTAATGTGCCTTCAAAGAAACCTTACTTGGCATTCAACAGAAACTTTTTAAAGCAATTCCCACCAAGCGTTTTATTCAATTTCTAAAATGACTTATCTCTAACAATTTCAAAAATGAAATATGCACAAGAAATATGATGCAGTTTAGGCCAAATCTTGAGTCTTACTGTCAAAATAGCTTGTGTCATCCTCAGATTCCAGCTGTGGGATGAATTCAGCTTTCTGCCTGAGTAATCCATTCCAGTCCAGATCTTTAAAGAACCGATGCTGCTTCACTTCAAAGGCACTACCTGAAATAAGCACCTTTTATTGCAGAGTATTTCTTTCAGCACTTGCAAAACACAAAAAACAAACCCTAAAAATATCAAGAGCCTAAGAGAAAGTACTCCAGTACTTTTAAGTCACACATTTTCCAGGAATTTTGAGAAACAACTTATCCTTTTACCAAAGTGGTCATGCAGGATAAAACCTGAACAAGATTTCCTCCTTCCCACCTCCTCTTTCTGCTTAGCAACAACACAGATGCTGGAAGACAGCATCTGCTGTTGCATTCCACAGTGAGTTGCAAGATTAAGAGCTAACACCTTAATTTAAAATTTTCAAACTCTAAACACCATCTTGTTCATAACTGAATAAAGAGAGCAAACTCTGAGAGGCACTTAGAATGTGAGTGACAACTCACAACTCCACTGTCGTGAATAAAGTCATTCATGTGCCTAGAACAAGACAGGGCTCACCTATCTTCCTGAATTAGTATCTATTGTTATTAAGCTCAGAAGCTTGGGTACCCAGAAGGAAAAAGTAAAGACTAGCTGTCTACCAGTTTATGCTTTTTTTTTTTTCAAATTAAATTAATATTCATAGAAGATGCTACTGTCTTTTTAGAAAAGAAAAGAGCAGAGGAAAAGAGATAAAAGGTTTGCTGAGTGCCAGTGGCACTACAACGTGCCAAGTGAAACAGCAGTCTCAGCACTACAGGTATATAAGAAATCAAAAAAAATCAGTCCATCAACTCCTTTTATAAGGCTAGAAACTCTACATCTTTTCCATGACAGCAACATCTTTCAAGTACATGGATTTTAAGTAGAGAAGAACATGTGAAAACCATCTGATATCATTATTAATTCATGATCTATTCATCACCCTTGTGTGCACATGTGCTAAGTCTGCTGAATACACGTACCTTTTGGAATTGTTATATATTTATCTCTAAGCTTTTTTTCTCTCCTTAAAGTGTAGTTTTGAATTGAAAATCCCAAATTAAATTAAATTAATCAAATCAATGAAAGATGACCTGTCATGCGCAGGGACAGTGTTGCACAAATTACTTTAAAACAACAGTGTAGCTAGAGATTATTTACCATTATTTACTATGAGGAAATGAGAAGGACTGGCTTGTAAAACTTTCAATCTGACATTATAATACAGAAAGACTGACATACATATCTGACTTTGCCAAGAAGATTATCAGACTTTGCTGTATGTTTGGAGAATTCTACACTACAGGCCTCTAGGAACAGGAAAGTTTTCATTTACTTTATTACACCCAGGAATTCACATCCATGGCAGGGATTAAGCCCCTACTCAAAGAGAACTTCAAAGAAATCTGATTATACACTGTTCAAATGGAGACATAACCCTCAAGCCTATAATGGAACAGCACAAATCAGAGAACTTATGTTGCCAAGCTGACAGTGCCCCTTTCCTGTGTCCCAGACAGGACAGTAATATCTGCCTGGCTCATGGACATTTGACACTAATTCCCAGAGCTCCACCACACTGAATACAGCATAAACTGCTCCTCAGCTCTAGATGAGCATTCCTCAGCATGAGTAGCTTCACTCCCTGCTTCTGGGCAGCGTTTTCCTGTGCACAAGGTTCTTACCTGTTCCCATTCTTTCCAGAGGATTTTGGCGGAGAAGCTTAGAAATGAGATCCTGGGCATCTGGAGGCAGTGCATCATCTCCTTCTGGCCAGGCAATTTCATCTGGGGATGAAAAGAGACTTGACATTTTCTACCAGCTTCCCAACTAATCTGAATAACCATTCACACTCCTATACCTCAAAGTGCAGCGTTGAGAACTGCCCCAGAAGCATAAATACCTTGAATTCAGCAGCTTAATATAATTCAAGCATTGACATTTTTCAAAATGCATAAAATTCAGCATCAGCTAAAGCTGCTGTCAATCCAAGCAGTGCTTGTGGAGACAAAAAAAGAGCTTTAAGGACTCTATTAATAAAGTATGAAATGAGACTTCCATGACAATCCATAAACAAAGACAGTGACAATACTGTGGTTGTATCTCCTGCCTGCACATTCCACAGTCGTTATACTTGGAACAGAGAGAACAATTCACAGGTAACGATTTCATGCATCATATTTAGTGCTTTGATGAAATTTGCTTTTTACAGAGGACATTTGCCAAGTGTGTTAAAAATTTACTGCTTCAGAAAGCATTCCCAATAGAAAATTATTTCACTGGCATATTCAGCAAGTGAACACAAAGCAATTCTGTCCAACTCCAAGCATGAGACAGGTTTAAAAAGCCACAAGATGTGAAGGTACTGAGTACAACAACTTTAATGTATTGTGCTCAGAATTTCCTTTCATTTCACTTATACAAAATTACTAATTGACTTGCATTTGGACCTACAGAAACAATAACCAAAATCAGCCTGAATTAGACCAGTTGGTGGCTACTCTTTTCAAATTCTCCATCATTTAAGTTAAAAGACAGAACAGAAAAATCCCCAAATATTTTTCCTCAATCTCACAAGGATTTGTATGACTCCCACACCATGACAGAATTATTTAGGAAGATGCTAAGCAACACAAGTTTCCATAGCTGAAATCAGATGGAAGCTGCTTTGACACAGAAATTTAGAAATACTAAAACTAAACCCCTTTATTTTATACCTAGTCCTTCCTGACTAAACTGCAAATCCTCAATATTTTCAAAGCACATTTTGAAGCCCCTTCAGAGCCAGAGCAGAAACTTACCACTGATCACTTGCCCAAAGAGCTCTTCAGGTGTGTCCCCAAAGAAAGGAACGCAGCCGACCAGGAACTCGTAGAGGATGACTCCCATGGCCCACCAGTCCACGGGCTTCCCGTAGCCCTGGCGCAGGATCACTTCTGGTGCAATGTACTCTGGAGTCCCACAGACCTCAACAGAAACATGCAAGAAAGCAATAAATTTACAAATTGCCAAATGCATATCAAAGCTTATTTTGTCTTTTTTCTTTATTTTTTTTTCCTTCTTTCTTTCCTACCCCCAGAGCTTTACAAGGAAGTTATTAATGTTTTGCCACTAACCACTTCATGCTGTGAACTATTTCCATGGAGCAAGAGTCTATATTTGAAGAACACATTACCTGCACAGAAATAACATCACATGAAATTAAATGTTCCTAGTGTGGACATGCCAGATAAGTAGTGCTTTGGTGCATGCAAAGGAAAGCATATGGGAAAAATGCATATTCTGTGTGTTTATGTCTGACAGCTTGATGGATGTCTGCTGGCACAGCTACAGCTATCAGGAACTGAGTTTTGACAAACCTCTCACATCTCTGTGCTAACAGAATTTAGTTTCACAGATGCAGAATTAGCAGCACAGCATGATTACACGCTTCAGCCTTCATCTTGGGAGGTACAGCTGGCATGGACAATGGCTAAGGAAATTACCTTGGAAGATCTAAGTTGCCTGGGGCTTAGAAGCAGCAACAACAATAACAAAATAGTTGTAAAAAATGTAACACTGTAAAGTGCAAGAATATGATCTAATGACTTAGGAGAGTTCTGTTAGAAAAAGCATCTTTACTCAGAAGACAACAGGAAGACAACACCACAGGATAATTATGAATCAACACTTGGCACAACTAAAAATTCAGCTGTGATCCTACGTATTTTCAGAAGAGAGGAGCATTTTTTAATCCCTTTATACAAGGCACTGGAGAGCCTGCATCCAGAACAGTTCCTTTAACTATGTCTAGAAAATATCAACTCACACAGAAAGAGTTACATGGAAGAGCTATTCATTCATCAAAGGAAAATCTATCTTGTTAGCTACAAGAACTTAGCTGGTTAAGCCTAGCAAAATGAAGGCTAAGGAGAAAAATGACCCTTAGTAAATATCATGGGGATAAAAATCAATGTTTAAACCGTTAGACAAAATTACAAGAAACATATAGAAACTTGCCATGAACTTTCTAAGCACCAGAAGGGGGAGATCGTGGAACAACCTTCAGCAATATCCATGTTACATCCCTAAACTAGCTTCTGTTTACACCTGCACTGCTGCCTGGGCCACCCTTTCAGCATCCTAAACTAAGAGCTGAAGTGCATGACTCCAAAACAAGAAGCTGAAATAACAAACTATGCCAATTTATGTACAAGCATGAGAATGGACTTGTATCTTTTCCTCCCATTTAACAGTGCAGAGCACAGCATCAAGGTAGAGAAGGAGTGCTGCTAACTCTGATTCTATCCCATGACAGAATCCTGTATCTGATCCCACACCAACAGACAAAATTTTTCAGCTTACCTGCTTGTCCAGGAATTCCCTGGTATCCTTCTCAATGTGGCCCTCATAAAGATTAGTTGTAAGACTCATTAACCCAATTTTGGACAGTCCAAAGTCTGTTAGTTTAATATGACCCATTGAAGTTATCAGGAGACTAAAAGAAAGAAAAGTAAAGTAATGCAACATTCATTTAATTGTTTCCCAAAAGTAATTTAAAACAAAAAGAACACAAGATAATGCGAAGAACGATCTCAGTGTTACATCTCCATTAAACACCTGGAAAAAACTTCCTATGCAGCCAAAAATCACAGAGCAGACAAGGCAACTAGGAGTGGGACTACCTTCTGCCAAAACACCACCAGTGTAGCAACATCTTTGGGATAATATCTGAAGACATTCTTCCCACTCTTTCTCAGTGCCTATCTGCTTTACATCAGTAGCAAGAGACTCCATAAAACCTCCAACACGTCAGATGCTGGTGAAGATCAATGCTGTCTCCAGCTCTCATGTCCTGTTACCTACAGAGAAAGCCCCTGAAGGACTGGCTCTGCTCCCTCTGAGGGCCCAAAGACTTACTTATCAGGTTTTAGGTCACGGTGAACAATCCCATAGTTGTGCAGGTACTCCAGGGCCAGAACGGTCTCAGCAAAATACATCCTCGCCATATCAACGGGTAGGGCACCAATGTTCTTGAGCAGTGTAGCACAATCACCTCCTAGAAAGAAAACATTACATGTGGCATGTTGAAATGGCAAATACCAGTAAGAAAGAACAGCCATGGCTCTGCAGTACAAGATCAGACTGAGTTTTCTAAAGGCTGTCTCTCACAACTCTTTAGGAAGAATTCTGAAGATTTCTTTATACTCTGTCTTGAACTTAAAACAAATATTAAAATCCTAGGAAAATTGAGATCCATATATGTAGGGCAGGCTTGGACAGGAATTGTACAGATGCCATTTGCAAAGTGAAGGAAGGCTTGAAGAAAGCATGTCTGTGGATTTCTGATTGAAGCTTCCTTGGAAACACTTGGCCACACATTTCAGTTGACCTTCATTTCTACTTGCAAAGAGGAATTAATATTAAAATTTCCTATTGTCAATACATCTGATTTCATTCCACTAATTTATCTGAAAGAGCACTGATACAATAACTATAATCTTATTTCTCAAACATTCAGTCAAGCAAGCCAGGCATAAGAAATTAATCCTATCCACCAGTGGATATTGCTTATAATAAGATATACTGATAAAGTAAAATCAAATTATATTTCAAAGAATAAGCAAACCAAACAATGAAAAAAACCAACCTCAGCATAAAATGGCACTTTATTTTTAAAAAGGCTGCTAAAGAACAAAGACTTATGTTTCTTAAGTCTTTTTCTAAGTGGAATGTCAAGCAAATATGCTATGGATCCAGCCATGCCATCCCACAGGAGAGAGGGAGAAGACTTTCCAACAAAGACTGGAAAGCTCATGCTGACTTCTGACCTCAGCAGTGAGGCTCAGCTCCACTGCAAACGTGTTGTATCAGTCACAGGATTCACAGCCCACATCCATCCCAACTAAGGCCCCTTTGGAGGGGTGGGTAACAGCCACCATACCTTCCACATACTCCATAACCATGCACAGGTGCCGCTTGGTCTCAAAGGAGCAGAACATGCTGACCACAAAGGGGTTCTCAGCAAATGTCAGGATATCTCTCTCCACAAAGGCCTGCTGGATCTGGTTTCTCAGGATCAGGTTCTGTTTGTTGATCTTCTTCATGGCAAAACGCTGGCGGGTGGTCTTGTGCCGCACCAAATACACCGCTCTGCAAAACCACATACCGAGAGGAAAAGGTCCATTTTCAGTTCAAACTGGTTTGTTGTGGGTTTAGGTTTTGAGTTCTTTGTGGTTTTGTTGGGGTTTTTTAAACAGAGATGTTACTGTTTTGAATGGATCCTGACAGACTTATCCATGACTCCACAAAATTCCATTTCATTGGCAAGCTTCAGTAGAAAAGAAGGAACCCCATGATGCTTCCTTCCCAAAGCTACTCTGCCTTCTTGAATAGAGCAGCATTTTTGCTGATGTGACAAGCAAGGAGATATCTCAAACACAAATGTCACAAATTTCCATAAGCACCATTGCAGACAGCATGTATTTTTCAACACTACAGTGACCACTTTGCTCAAAAAATTGTCCAGAATCTATGGAATCAGCATGAGTTCTCTCCAAGCTCCATAAAATTAATTTGACGCAGCACTGCCACCAGGGATTTCCTTCAGTAAAGTATCTCTTACACTTCTATCATTTGCAGATCATTAGATTCCTTCACATTAATAATACAGTTTGCAAATAAAATTTTCATCCAGTCTGCCTGCCTTATTGAATCAGTACTTGTTTCCTTTTCTCTGGAGTACATTACATTTAACATGGTATTGTGTCTCACTAGCCACTGACTATAAAATAAACCCAGGACAAAGACATGTGACTAACAGCAAACTACCACTTCTCTCTCCCCTTTTTACAAAGTTACATGGGGCTTGTGCAGAAATATGACTGAGGAGATTTAAAATCTTTTTCTCTCATAATATGACTCTTCAACATGCCCCATTGTGTCTTCACTCACTGAAAACTCATGCTTACACTTTTTCCACATATAATCTTTAAAAAGTGATTTGTTGTTAACTAAGCACCCATTGCCACAAAACACTCAAGCACATGCTCACGTTTTGTTGTTATGACCTACTGAGTATCACTGCTTTTCAGTAACAGCCTAATGACCTCACTGGTAAGGATTTATGAACTGCAAAGAATCAGGAACTGCCTTTTAAAATTCTGGATAGGTTTGTGTGTGTGGTTAAAATTGTAACTGACTGAATTCATACTTGATTCTTCAATGGATAATAAAATCTAATAGCCTTTCTCGTGTATTACTCCTCATAGTAGATTTACCCCAGTGTAATTCTAGCACTTCTTTTAGCATTTCAAATGCTCACAAACAGCCACATATGTTACACATATAATCTGAATAAACTGAAAACATGGCATCTCCCAGAAGAATGCAGAAGACACAACAACTGTGAAACCTCTGCAAGACCCAAGTGAAATTACTTTATGCTTTGGGCCCAAGAAAACCCAAACATTTGCCAAACCTTGCTATAGCCCTTTGCTGGGCATGGCAACAATAGCATTTTCTCCTAATTCAAAGTCTAAAAGTCTTACCCATAAGCACCATTACTGATCAGTTTAATGGTTTCAAACTCTTCTTCAGATGGAGTCTTCTTTGACTGGACAGAGGCCCCACGGCTCTGGGGAAAGACAACATGAAAATGGAAATCAGGAGCAGGAATTACTTAACTCTATATGGGGAGTTTTTTGTCATTTTCTTCTTTAAGCATCCATTAACTCAAACTCAATCCATTTCTGAATTTCTGGAGTCCTCAGCTTTTTTTTTTTTTTTTTTACAATTGCCTGTATCCATAGGGTGTTTGCAGAGTCCCTCCACAAATTATTAGCACAAAAAGTCAGTGGACTGTAAGATTCAGGCCTTTCTTTAATATTACATATAAAAAACCCCAATAAAATAAGGATCTTCGAAACCTAGCCAGTTACATAATTAAATTTTTCCAGTGGTTTTACTAAAGTCAACTCTTTTCAATACCCATCACATTTCACAAATGTAGATATAAAGAACTCCTCCAGAAGACTTTCATTTTTAACTCTAAAAATGAAAAAAAATCAAAAAACAACTCCATGAAACTTGGTAATAATGCCTATTTGCATCTTTTAAGCATTTTACCACCACCACATAAAGACTTTCACATTTTTTGAGCATGTACTCTAGTTTTAATATGAGCTTTTAAATGTCTGCACTTTTTTTTTTTCTAAATTACAATTACTCTGCCTTATAATTAATTCTTTACTGTAGACTACTTCTTTTGAGAGAAAAAAAAGTGCTAGACAGAGTGAGTGTATTACTGCTTTACCTCGACTGAATCATCTGTCTCGGGAGTGTCTGGGCTGTCATAGCTATTCAACTGGGCCATTTCTGAAAAGAAAGAGGAAAGATTACTCCTAATGATCTCAATCAAACACTATTCTCTTTGTTTATGCAAGAAAAACAGGATTTTAAGAGGTGCTTGTAGATGATGAAGGATATTTTCTCCCTCTGTAAAAAGTGACCCTAATTATACAGTGATAACCTTTAACATCTTGCACGCTGCTGGCAATATTATATATAAAGATGAATATAATTAATTGTTCTAATTTCAGCCTGACTTGCTCTAGATAGTTTCTATAATAAGTAAAATCAATAAATGCATGTTTGGGGAAAGTGCTGTCTAGTTAATATTAAAAACTATTACACACATATATGTCTGCATGCAGCCTGGTGGCATCTCTGTGCTCCGAGAAGAAACAGCATCACATTTCAAACAGCTGCCCTCCACGTGATGTGGCTGGTTCTGCAAAACGCTGAGCAGCAGCAAAGTGGGGGAAAGTCACTTAGTTTGGGCTACTCAGCTGTCACAGGAGATGCTGTAAACTCTGCAAGCCCAAATCCCACGTTAGCTACGAGCCTCTGAACAGACACCACTGACATTTCTGGGTGCCCTCCTTACAGAAAGGAAATCAGGCACCTTGACATCTCCCCACATTTCTAAAGAAAATTTGACTTCAGTAAGGGGAATTAGCAATGGAAAGGTTCTCTCCCATGACAAGGATCAAAGGAAATTTCCCTTTAATGTCAGATTTCAACAAATGCTATTAAATTGCATTTAGCAATCTTTGGTAGAAATTTTCCCGAAGAGCTCTTCACTTGAAGTCAACCTGTCACTGTCATTCCAGTAAACACCAGAGAAGTTAAACTAGTCTTAGCCAGACTACTAATTTATGTTAAAATTATGCTCTCCTGAGATAACAAGAAGCATAGTTCAATCACTGAAATATTCCACAGTAACCTCCAGTCTCTGTCACACTTTCTATTGTTGCTGAACAAGCTGTGCATGCTCAGAAAACTTGTCATTTCAGCCAGCAAAGTGCCAGGCAGAAATATTAACTCACTAATTCTAAAGTTACAATCTTCTGGGCCAAGGTACGTCTATATTAAGTTGACCATATGCAATTCTGCCATCTTGCAGAAAAGCTGTTTCTGTCCTTACATTGCTCTCTTTGGTTTGGCTGCCACGCAAGATGTAAAACTTCAATCTCACCTCCAGCTAAAAATTTATACTTATCTTGGTACTCTCATGGAAAACCACAAGAACCACACTTTACCCAGAGAGGACAATCAAGTGGGATGACAGGCTGTTTTCCAACCAGGCCACTAGCAGGCCAGGCAGATCAGAAAAATAACAGGTAAATTTACTTTTACTGTCCAACAGCACTAAGAAAACAGTTAAATCCTAAAGCCATTTTCTAACATTGTTCCAGCTATGATACAGGGAGACATTATTAACATCATAAGTAAAGAACTGTCACTATTGATGTTGCATTCTTACCCCAGCAACATTCCTTTGAGACATGGGGCTGGAAAGGACAGTCTAGAATCTGACAGCAAACAGGAAAATAAGGAAAAACGGCCTAGAAATTCAATCAATAAAATAAAAGCATCCTTCAGCTATGTAGTGACCAGGAGATCTGACTATCCTTTCAACAGTTTGGAAAGTACATAAGAAGAGTTCTCACCCTCCAGGGGATCCCTGGTGAGTCCCAGCTGGCTGATAATGTAACGAGGAATGTCGCATTTAATTCCTTGCCCTTCCTTGGCATGGCCTTCTGCAGCTTCCAACAAATGGTAGAACTCTTCAGGATCAAACTCCTACAGCAAAGCAGTGAGAGACACAGACAGAGGTAAATGATACAGCTTTACAATTATGAAAGGTTTCTCCCCCATAGAGGGGAATCCTCAGAAACATCCAAAGGTAATTCTGGGCTCAGCAGTGGTGCAGAACATTTCCAGTTACAACAAGCAGGACAGTGCTTCCCACTCTGCTCTGCAAAACCAACAGACAGTGACATCCCATGGGGTGTCCACGGGTTTAGACTGCAAATCGAAACAGAACAAGGACTGTAGGGACTTTCTACAAACCCAAACTTTAAAAAGGTCTTCTTAACATAAGTGTCAAGTGTGGACACAGCTCCCAGTTTTCTCACATTGAGACGTGCCAGGGAAAGGTCTGTGATGAGAACTGAGGCACCACCTTCTGCCACCTCCATCTGACAGGTGAGTTCACCCAAGATAAGCCTTTCCTGCTGTCAGTTGTCACTTCTGATCAAGCCATACACCCACCCAATCCTGTCACTGTCCTAACCTCAGCAATTGCTAATAAAATTATTAATAAAACAACTTTCTTCATAAGAAGTACTGCTGCCCTATTTCTTGTACTCTACAGTACAGGATCACTTTAGCAACTCAGTCTTGGTGCACGTGATCTCTCAGGCCAGAAAAGGTTGTACAAGATGTGATCTCTTGCACTGGACTAAATGATATAGTAGGAAACAAAAGACAAGCTTTGGGCAGCAGGAGCACTCTGCTTAGAAACAAGTTCGCCAGTTAACTTTAGCTCTTCCCACTACAAACCTCATCATTCACCAGCAATGAGCAGCTTCGCCAACACTCTTCAAAAATTTTCCAGTGAAATGGGAGGGTGAAGGGGAAGAGTTTCAGCAAACAGCTGAGCATGCACAGATAACAGTGAGGGCATCAGTAAAGAACTGCTGTGTGGTCAGCAACGTAAGAGAAAAAGAGCACAGAGCTGCAAACAAGAAAAGGAAATTAGAGCTTGTAATGATGTGAAGAGACTTGAACAGAGAACAGATGCACTTTTCCATGACTGCTCCAAGCAGTGCTGCTTGGATAGATGCTGCCACCAAAGACAGCAACAATGTGAGAAACAAAGTTCCTTCCCAGCTCCTCTGGAAAAGGATTAATCAACAGCTTCAGAAGTGGCAGAGAGCAGGAGCCAGACCAGAGAGGACCACAGAGAGAGAAAGATGGTCACCAGA
This sequence comes from Irena cyanogastra, assembly GCA_013397155.1. Lineage (NCBI taxonomy): Eukaryota > Metazoa > Chordata > Aves > Passeriformes > Irenidae > Irena > Irena cyanogastra. The sequence continues at coordinate 202,911 of VWZV01005338.1, read as the reverse complement.
AGGCAGGGAATGGATGGTGGAGCCAAGGAAGGACTTCTCGAGGTACGACTGCAGGACATTTACTGGTGAGTAAAAGAGAGAGGGGGAAAAAACCAACTTGGTGACAAAAGACCCAAACATACAAAACATTAAGGAACTATATAAATTCCAGTTCTGACTTCTTTATGGTAGGTTTAATCATTTGAATACAGAAGAATGAACCCTACTAAAGGGAGATAGGTGCTATAGAAACTGAAAAAAATAAAACCTAGATATTTTTCCCCAAAGATGGTTTCAGAGATGCACAAACCACATTATTATTTTGTTGAAGTCCCAGAGATTGTCTGCCAATAAAAATTTCATAGTCCAACAGGTAATGCAAAGACAGAAGACAAACAGCTGAACTTTAGAATACTTAAATGTTTTTGACTGCATTAAAACAATCACAACCATCACGAGCACTGTCTATGTGGACACTTACTTCATTTACAAGAAAGAGAGAAGAATGAGTTGTGTTACTAAAGTTAACCTTAATATGAAATAGTAGAAAAGAAATTTTTATAAATTCACATATAATTGAATCCAAAGGTTGAATTACAGAAAAGTATGTTAAAAATAAAAATGAAAATTAGTTCTCAGAAGCAATTTAAGCAGTTGACTATCCATTACTGTATTTCTTGTTTTATGGGACAAAAGGAACATTAGTACTTAGTTCTTCATGTCACCAGATTGAAATAAATATTTGGAAAAAAATTTGCTAGAAAGGCAATGCAGGTTGAAAAAAACAGGTAAGACTAACCCACAAACTCCAGATATTATTTCTATACTTTGGAGTCTGGCCACTTCATTGTCATGGTTGTCACTACATACTTTGGAATTCATTACTCAAATCTCAATGACTTCACTGCTTCCACCTGCTCCCACTCACTTTGCAGAACATCAGGGGGAGAAGACATAGAAGAACCTGGAGACCTCTTGATTTGCAACTAAGAGCTGCCTTGAGTTTGGAACTCTGCAGGTACAGACATGGGTTCACAAGGCTTTCTGAGGTTCCAAGTTTTCCTAGATGATGAGTGTACACAAGCAAAAATGACAATGGTGAATGCAGCAAATACAAACACAGTGAGTTTAAATTTATCTCCTTTCTCCATTGTCTTCACTTCCAAAATAAATTTTGAAGAAGCGCTGGAAGATAAGTGGGAGTAATAAAAACTCATCTAAATCACAAACATGGTTTTAAAACCAAGGAATTCACAGTTTGAATGGAGTTGTGCCTGGGATTTTCAGCGCAGTCTGGTGGAGATTTCTTGAATCAGTAAGTGAAGGTATCTGTCCTGCTGGTTGTGCAGCCAACTTCCTCACTGACAGTGGCCTTCCTTGCACTGCAGGATTCCCAGCAAAGTGATCCATCTGACAGCTGTGGAGGAGGAATAAGGAACCCTCCAAAGTCTACTGGTTCTCAGAACTTCTGCAGGTGTTTCCAAAAACTGGTATCATTGGTAAGACTGGATCACTCTTGTCTACTTTGTCAAAGAAAGTGCCACAAAACTCATTTATCTTCCAGTAACTCCAGGGATAAAAGCCACTCACGGACACACTGACCACAACAAAACCCACATGTTAACTGTGCTTTTATAGCCAGCCACAGATTCCTAATCCAGCCAACTTCTCTGATGCCTCAAACACCTGCAGCATCTCTGTCACTTTTATGTCCAGAAAGATCCACCATGAGTGTGCACCAACACACCTGCGAATTTCATCCTGTCATCACCTACCATTGTAGATTTGTGACACCTCACAATTTTTGGTGACTTCCCTACATTCTCATTAATTTTTCAACATCCTTTTGAAATACAGTCACTGAATTGAACCCTTTCAATTGTGTACACCTCTTTCTACATATACTGAAGGTTTATATTAACCCTTTTGCTATGGCATGACAGTGAGAATACTGGTTTTCAAGCTGCTGCTCCACCATACCAAAGAAATATTTTTGTAGTTGCAGAACTTTGGGACACAATGGCCTATTTCACTGGAATCACTTAAACAATTTTCACCAATTTCTAGCATTAAATTTTAAAAAATACAGTATTATTAGCCAAATTAAGTTGTTAAAAAGGAGTGAGACTTGCTTTTGCCTGCATTCCAATAGCACCAAATAGGATTTCAAACCCAGGCTCCCAAACCTCCTTGGATCACACACTGTGTGCTCACAGCTGGAAAACCTGACACCAGGTTTCACCAGTTGCTGTGTCTACAGGAAAGATTTGAGTCCCAGAGCCCAAACACCATTTATGTCATGGAACTCCTTCCTTAGTGTCAGCACAGTGCTCTGGACACCGGGCACACCCCATACAGACATTTACAGGCTCCTCACAGCAGCTATTAACAACATGAGGAACATCCAGTGGCACCAAGTAGCATGGAATGATGTTGACAGCTACATCTGGCCCCTCAGCCATAAACTTGATCCTAAAATATAATTTAGCTGCTAATGCAGCTGACAGTCCATTGGAGAATGCTATATTAATGCAGAAGCCACTTAGCACTTCTTTTTAAATATCCATTTATTTTTCATCAATGTTTTAATAAGCACGTAAAGGTCTCTTTTGAAGGCTTTGTGTCCCTCATCTCCTCAAGTGCACAGCACTCTGCAGGTGCTGCACAGCCTCTCCCAGCCCCACACTCACCAGGCACTCGAGCAGCCGAGCTGGCCGGGCGATGATAATCATCAGCTTCTTCACCAGCTGGGTGACAAAGGCAACCTCGGAGCTCTCGGATCGCTCGTGGGCCTGTGGAGAGCACAACAGCACGTTATGGTGCCAGCCCTGAACTCTGAATTTCTCTGTGTCAGATGCTGAGTGCAACCACCAGCTCAGTAACCAACCCAGCAGCAGAAGCACGGCTGAGTCAGGGCAGGCTGAGCTCAGCGTGCTCAGGGATGCCAAGGTACACGAGGCTTTTCCATCACATCTGACTCACATTATCATGCAAGAGATATTTCAAAGGCTCTGTTTGCATTATATCACCTATCAATTATAATAGATACAACATGGGCTTAGTTTATTTTTTGAAATGAAAAGAAGAATACTGATTTTTTCAATTTTACCTGCCACACAACACTGATGTCTAGGTAATCACTAACAGACACATTTCTGAGCTTCACTTTCAGCTAGAATTTGAACTAGCATTTCTCTTCATCATCAAGAAAAACTCTATCTCAGTTTCTCCCTTTTCAGTTTTATCAATGCTGTTGAATAATTCCAGCATTGCATTGTATGTTATGTAGGACCAAGCAGATAAGCAACGAAAAGAGCATAGAAAAACTTAATTCAGAGGATTTAGTCCTGTCTGTTACTTCATCAGAGTTCAGTATAAATCTTAGTATAAATCTTCAGTATAAGTCTTAGTTTCAAGATGTATGTGTGTATTTGTGTGATGGAATGTCTTTTTTACAACAGCAAACACACCTAAACAATAATAATTTAAAAAAAAAAAGGCAACACAAAAACCCCTCAGAAATTACACTTCTCTTGATGAAGCACACAATGATGAGTCCTGGAGCAGAAATGTAGTAGTATTTCATTGCAGATTGATAAAAAAATGGCAATGCAAAAACTCTTAAACAAAGTACAGCTATTTTTCCCCAAGGTCTAAAAATTGTGCTTTAACACAGCCACAAATATGGAGTCCAGAACTTAATAAACGAGCTTTTGCTGGCAATGAGCCAGTTACTTATAAGAGGGATATTTTATCAACCACAGTGCAAGCAGCAATAAACTAAAAGGTTCATTTAATGTTGTCCATTAGAATCACCTAAGAAGAAGACATATTTATATGTCTTTATATGTCTGAGAAGTCAAATCACACTGGTGACCACCTAAAAGAGCAATACAAACACAGGGAGCAGAAATTCAGAACTAGAAATATACAAGCAGCATCTTATATAACATACCTCTGATACTTTGCTGCCAAAGAAAAAAATATTAAAAGGTTCATTATTTCTCATTTTGACACCAGTCAGAATAGAAATGTTGATTGTCTCCTTCTGCACTGGTTCACATTGGCTAGAATTTTAACCTTGACGAGAATGATGTACTTGCTAGTTCATTATCTAAAAACAACATCAGAGGTCATTCCTGGCTATAGAGCCTTAAAAAGAAGATTATTTTAGAAATACTGAAATAAGTTGTGATTTCTTTTCCTAATTAAAATATTTTAAAAATTATAAAATAGAAAATAATCACAATGAAAATGATAAATATTCACTTTGTGTCCTCTAAGGCATTATGCAAACTTACAAGTTACAATATGAATTTTAGAAAGAAATTAATGCTTTCATATTTTAAAAGCCATTCCATATCACCAGGGGTCAGCTGCACTGAAATGAATATATAAAATATCAACAACTTTGTATTATTTTAAATTTGAGCCAGGCAATTGGAAAGTCCTTTTCTCCCCCCCACATACGTTATATTATGAAAAAAATACAATATAATAGATACAACTCATCATTTTGCATACATTTACACTGTTAAAGAGAACTTAGTCTTCTAAATCAAGCCCCTTTGTTTTCTCCTTTTCTCATCCCTGACAATTCAGGCAAAATAATTTTAAAATGCGTCTAGTTTAATCAGGTGTCTGTTTTGAAACTGAAAAGCTAGACCACGACTGCCAAATGCTACAGAAAAGCAAAAGGAAAAAGAAAAAAAAAGCATTTACAAAAACCAAACACAACTTGTAACAGCCACTCAGCCATCATCCCTGCACAGCGCTGCTCTTCCAGGATCCTCAGTGAAACTGGCTCCTCTTCCTTGCTCCTCACGCAGGACAGCCCGGACATCCCTGGGGACTCCTTGTTCCCAGAGTGTCCCAGGGACAGAGCTGGGAACAGCAGCTTTGTCCGGCCAGCAGTGCCTGCAGCTCCCGTCAGCCAGGCGCCAGCTGTGCCACCTCAGCAGCGCGGCCCCAGGACCGCGCGCTGGCCTCCAGGCTGCTGGTGGCATCTCAGGGCTCCCCTCCCGTCCCCAGGAGGGGTCTGGGCAGAGGCTGATGCCATTCCTGCACACGCTGCCGGTGACACGTGCACAGGAGGTGGCGGTGGGTAATTTACAAACCGATTCCCTCATCTGAAAGACCCATCCGTCACTAACTGTGGCTGCTGGGGCATGAAATTAAAATCACTGTCCTCCCCTGGGCTTCAGCAGGACCAATAACTGGGATATGCAAGTCACAGCGCTGTAATTGAGCTAATATACTGATGGAAACCAAAACAATAGACCTGCAAAGCCAAGGACTGATAAATTTACACTCAGGCTCCTACTAAGAAAGCAACCCCAACCAGAATTTCCATTTGCCAATACGCAGCATCAGTCACTGCTGTAGAATACTCATACCCTCTCCTGCTCCTTTTGTTCCATGCACAGAAACACCTGTAATCCTTCACCTTCCTGCCCAACTGGCTACACCTAGGCTACTTCTACCTCATTGATTCAGCCAAGTAAAAACGGACTATAATCTGTTGTTCCTCAGTAACCTGAGATTCTAACCCATGGTAACAGGTGAAGAACTGAATGTCATATGTTCTTTTTTGTATCAGTGCTTTATCTTATTTTTTTTGTGTTCCTACTTTGATATGAAGTGTAGCATTCAAATTCATGTTTTCCAAAATGAAGAAAATCTCTTATATTAATTTTTACTTCATGATTATTTCAATGATGTGATAAGTTCTTCTGGCTAAAAGACAGTATTTCATGCTCCAAACAAGGAAAAAGATCTCATTTGCCATAGCTAATGAGATTTGTTGGCATGTTATTACAAAAACTGGGATCTAAAAATCTTTCAAAAGCTTTCTGGTTTGGTGCATTTAAACAGCTCATTATTTGCATACCCAAACAGTCTGTTTTACATTTTTACTCAAACTCCAATATATTAAATCAAGTTTCCCTTTTACGGTTTGAAATGCTGTGCAAGTTTAGTTTGTTACCAGGTATCAGAATCGACACCTTAAAATAATTTTTAAGAGAGAGACTCCATTCTTTCATAGTAAAATTGTAAGAAACTCTGTGGATATTTCCGCCACTTGCTGGCCTCATTATTCACCAATAAAGCATCTTTCCAATCTTTCAGTATGTTATAAAAATACACCATAAAACTCCATAGCCTGCTACACAGAGCATACAACTCCCAAGTTGAACAGCTTTTTGAATTACCTTCTAATTGGTATTTTTTATGTACCTATTATTTATGATACTTTACAACCTAAGCAACGGTTAAGATCCTGGCATCATATTTGCAATAGTTTAAACTTGACTCCAAGATGTCCTTTGTTTCAGGTGAGTCCTCCAAAAGAAATATTATCACCAATTTCTATATATTTTGACTAAAACATCCCAATTATTTCCTTGCAGAATGCAGTCTGAAGGGCAAAGCACAGACTAGGCAAGCAGAGGAAACAAGTAGCTCTTAAGTATTAAAATCTAAAAGATAAGCTAAGGAACAGAAAAAGCCATAGGACAGGAGAAAAAAAAAAAAAAACAAATGAGAAAGATGTGGAATGAAGCCTTTGGCTGTTCTCCGATGTCTTTAATGTCTTTGTTCTCTTCCTTCCCAGCCTGTTCTGCCTCCCTTGCCTCTCTAAACTTTCCTTTAAATCACCTCTAGCCCACCTTAGCTCCTAGAGTAAATCAATCAAACTGAGAGCTGACCCCTCTCTCGCCCTCGCTCTGCAGAAGATGCTAAGGAGGAAGAGGGCAAAGAAAGCCCCAAATGTCAGTTCCTCAACAAGCTCAGAGATGACCATTGCATCTCCTCTAATCACAGTTCAATGACACCTTTCTCAGTATTTCAGAGCTGCAGGATAATGCCTGTAGGATCAAGGGGGAAGGGACATTTAAGTTGAGGATTTGTTCTGAGGGAAAGGGGAGAAAAGGAAAAAGCTGATTTATCTGACCCACACCTCCTCCGAGACCCTGATTAACCTCTTCAGGTCAGAAGACAGGACTGAAAATGCAGACTGGAAGTGGCCAGCCCTAATTTATGGCTCTCTCAGTTCCTTATGGTGTAAATCACTGTCAACACACAGAGCAGGAAAGTCAGGGAGAGGGAGAATTTCAGGCTCCAAGGATCTGCTACCAGAAGCAGTAAAACAGTGTAGTCCCCCTGTGCCCCTGAAACGTAAAGGATTTTGCTGAGCATACAAAGTCACTTTTAATGAAACCTTTCCAACTTCCAAACCATCACCCAAAGAGGTCTGATCCCTTATTTCACAGCTGACATGTGCAAATACCCTGCTTCCAGACTCTGGAGATACAAGGGGGATCCACAAGTGGTTACTGCTATCCTATAGGCAGACAATCATATAGTCCCTCAAAAGATATTCCCTACCTCTCCTGGTCTGTCAAAATTATATTCCCTATCCAAGCAGAACACCACAGATCCAAACATGACTCATTTTTCTCTCAAGCATAACAAATACCAGAAAAATTAAAAGCCATACTTACAAAAATGGGGTAGCCAAAAAATTTAGCTGATACAAGGGAAGTTCCTGCAGCTTTCACCAAGCTTTTTAATACAACAAATATATATTCATACAGTATTTTTACTCATTTGCCTTTTTCTAATGTCTGAAAAGAGTGGCAAAGGGACACAAGCTAGTGCAATTCACACCAGTGGGTTGGTAAACTGATCAATAAAGATAAAATAAAATTAAAATCATAACAGAAAACAAAGTATTTCGGATGTTCTGTTTCCAGGTGTCTCTGTGATATTTGCTATCTGAGAATGCAATCTTTATAAAACCTGTTTTTTCAGCTTGCTGTATCGTTAAAGCAGAGGATTAGGAAGATATTCCTAAACAGAGGTCTGGATGCAGCAATTGGCAATAGCACAGGCTCTTCACAATAGTTGCAGCATAAATTCTAAGAGATGTTTAATATTGTTTTCATTTTGAAGGGAAAGAGCAATGTTCAATGAGCAGCTGAAGCATACTGAGAATGCATTAAAATTACGCCCCCTTGTGTATTTTCATATGCTCTGAATGCTACAAAACACATCCAAGTACTAAAAACCCACAACTGGATTAAGTTCAGCTCAAGAAAATATTTTGTGAAAAATTTACAGCAACACTAATAACCATGGTGTTTTCACTCCTTGAAGGCAATACTGTAATTAATAAGTCATTCAGAGTCCTGAAGTTCATGAGAAAAGATTTCAGTAATTTTGTTCATCTGAATAAACCCAATTTCTGTAAATGGTGAAAACTGTCTTTGCCTTTACTCATATTCACATTGAATTTCTGTACAAACAAAGTTCACAGATGAAGTGATTTACTCAAATCCACCCACAGAAGATCAACAGGAGACGGGAACATATCAGATCTCCTGACACCCCCCATCTGCTGCCCCTCCCCTGGAATCCACAGTGTCTCTCCTAAAATCAAAGCTCTAGCTTATTGGTTAAAATTTCAATCAAAATAATACATTCTACTTTGCAGAGGGCACTTACATCCTGGAGAAGTTTCTCTAAGTTTTCCTGCAGCTCATAAAAGTACCGAGAAGTAATAAGACCTTCACGTGATTTATCTAGGCAATCTCTGGCCAGTTCAATAACTTGATGATGAATGAAACTTAGGACCCCATCTGCTAATTGCAGCACGTTCTCTGGAGCATTCGAGGCAATAAACTCAGCCAGCCGTTCTTCCATCTGTGCCGTGGCCTAAAAAAGTGCAGAATAAAGAGAAATTACTCCTGAATTTTACTAACGCAGACCTTAAAGCATAAACAAGTAGGGTGCTAGAGTAACATCTGCAATACCAAATTGCACAAAGCTTAAAAAATATTCCAAAATACAAGAGGGTTTTCTGAGAATAAAGATCGCACACCAGAGGCAAAAGTTATGTTCACATGAGCAAACCACAAAAATTAATCAAAACATGCTTTCTGACAATGTAAATGACCATAAAAATATCTTGGTCCTGAGGCTCTGTATTCCTCCCTGGCTCTCCAAAGTAAGGATGTAAGATGTGAGGCAGTTCTCACAACTTTTAGACAAGACTGTGGAAGCTGAAAATCATTGCCCCAAGCAATAAACACGCAGCGTTTCTATCACTATAAGCCCTGATATCCTGTCTCCAGAGAAACATCTATTTTTGCTGGTGGTGGAACAGGAAGGAATGGCCAGATCGACAGCGGTGGGATACACGATCTTCTACACTCATTTCAATGAGATTTTAACTTTTAACTTGCTTTCACATGTTTCATTATTCAGCTTTTTAAAAAGCCAAGGCATGGCCCTTCTTCTCACTCTTGTGAGAATCTCTCATGCCAATAGAAGACATCAGAAATTTAGCAAATATGAAATACATAAAAAAAAAATTCAGCCTTTTCCATCCTAATCTCTACGTATACTAAATCTATTTCTTCTACTGCAGAATTAAGATATGAAGATGAGGAGGCAGCTTCAAACTCTCAGTAAACTTCACTGCTTGGAAATGAGATGTAAGAGCTGTGCTCCTTCTCCAACCAGCACTACCAACTAATTCTGAGCTTGGACACAAGTTTATTGAATGCATTATTCAAAAAGTGATTCTTTACCTTTGGAAATCTTTCTTTGTACACATGATTCATCATTATTATTTCACTGTCAAAGGAAACTGGAGAGCGACCAGGGCTGGAGGAGAAAAGAAATCATGTTATCATCTACAGATATCACACCAAAACTTTTAAAAACTCAGTGCTCATCATAATGCTGCCACATTGCCTGTAGTCCTTCCAAAGCTTTGAGTTCACTTCAGTAATGTGCAGATGCTGAACCTCAGAGCAGATCCTGGCAGGCAATGGCAGTCTGCAGTCTCCTGGAGTCTGCTCACATCCCCATCCCCACATGGGCTCAGGCAGAAACCCCCCTATTTCATTTCCAGTGAATGCAAACCCTAACACAGAAGCTTGTAAAACCCCAGTGCATTTACTGCAGCAACATTTGCTATTCCCCTCATTCTGTGCCTGCCTTCCATGGCAGCAGGAGCACCCTACTCCAAAAGAAATCACAGGGAGCTCTGGAGTCTCCAGTGCTGGAAGGGAGCAGAGCAATAGAAAGCAAGGAAGTTGAGATTATTTGTTTTCCTTTGTCTTAAGGATACTGCATGAATATTGTTATTCAGGTAAATCTTACACATAAAATAAATACCACAGGCAACAGGGACAGAATACTTTTATGGAAGCTGCACTCCCTTGATGCACATCACACCAAGGACCGATATGCATCTCTGCATTGGGTAGCAAGAAACCTTAAAGCACGCCAGGACACTAAATCTTGACAAGCTGCATCTATATTACTGCTTGGGTGGGTTTTTCAAAGAAAGGTTGCATCTCGTTTCATCACATCTGATGGCATGCAGGGCTCTGACTCACTCTGCCACCGAGGACAGCCAGATGAGGTAATGCAGATAATCCCCAGCTACAGATCGCCTGCAGCAGCTCATATCTGCAGCTACCTCAAGACAAACAAGGGCTTCAATTATTTGGCATCTTACATGATCATCGTCATCACGATTTTAAGAGTACTAAATACTCCTAAAAATACTCTGTGTCAAAAGATACAGTTTTATCTTGAATGCCTTCAAACATTTCAAACTTTCTAGTGAAGGATGAAATCAATCTCTCGAAAAGGAATAAATGCATTTTAAACTTGGAATGCATTACAGTTACTACCTTCCTGCTAACCTATTTAGAGCAAAAATATTCTTTTGGCAACATACATTAACAATTCAAAGAAAATTTAACTCATTGTGTCACAGAATGCAGCACTACCAAATTCTTTTCATGCCTTGCATAGAAATTCCATTAATTACATCATGTCTTGTTTTTATTACTGCTTACCCCGTAGCTTGAGAAAATGCACTTCAAATTAAATCTGTCACTGAATCCTTGTGTTGAAGAAGAAGAAAACTGATTTGGATGTTATGAGTAGCAAGTAAAAAGACATTTTCATCAACTTCCCTTAGCTTGGTAGAGAGCTATTTTTAATCAAGGAGCATTTTCTTTAAAAAGAAAGTTAAATTTATATTCATATGTAATGTATGACATAATTAAACCTAGGAGTAAAAACATTTAAATTGCAGAGTTGTAAGCAAATTCCCCTGCACATTTAGCCTGCTATTCTTATTATTTTTTCTCTTAAGACCAAACACACTGACACAAACATGACACTTGTTTACTGGTACTTCATATGGAGCTGAAGGACTTGGTGAACACAGTTACTGAAGAATTCATTTTTCTCTGATGCAATTTTTCTCTGTGTGATCTAAGTGAGGTATAAATTACAAGTATATATAAGCCCTTTGATACTTACACAGAAATATTGAGGCACACATATACTTCATTTTAACACTAAAATTTGCACATGCTTAAGTATTTGCTGTCTTAGGGCTACAATAAAACATGAGAGATTTTGCCTTTTGCTTTCAAGGCACTTTATTCATATGAATACAGGAAATTAAGAGCTATGCAGAAATCAGGCTACTTGAGCTGTCCTGCCAGCAGATGTAGCATTTCCTTAGGGAGAACCATGATAGGAGAATTTACTGTGTTTGCTTTTGTTTATGAAACAATTTCTGTGCACACCAATTGGCAAGAAAATGCTTTCTTAGCCATTTGCAGTTCTGTCTCTCACCTCTGGAAGCTCATCAATGCCACTTTTTACCAACTAAAAAACAGAGTACCCAAAAATCTCTGAATAAAACTTTGGATCAAGGGGCACATTGTCATCCAAAATAAAATTTGCTCAATATACCAGGTCAAATTAAATGTCTAGCTGACTATAGCAAGACTGCAACATAATACACTGCACCATGATTTTTAATGTTGACCCTCAGCTTGGGAAACTAAGGAACTAATTAGCTGGATACCTGACTAACTAACCAAAGGCTGCCTGCCTAGCACTGCTGGGTTCTTCTCAGCACCTCTGGGACACAACCAGGTGAAAAAGGAACAAGGACTGGGCAGACAACTGAATGCCACCATGGGAGAACGTAAGGAAATTTAGAAATAAGATAAAAGGAGTTTAATACATTTTACTGGCATGACATCTTTTCAAATGCAAAAGCTTCACACATCTATCCAGCACCAAAAATTTCACAGACAGAACCAAACCAGTCTAACATTTCAAGCCTCACAAAAGAACAGATTATTTTCTGCAAAACAGAGTACACATGCTGTGCACGTGCATAACATTTTAAGACAAAAGGCAGGCTCCTTCCCTTTTCTTGGTGCAGATAGGTAGGTCAAAGAAATTATTATTGTCATTGAGTTTTTCATTTCAGCAGAGCAGACATTAGAAGAATAAGATCTGTCCCCTTAAGCTTAACAGCAGAATGAAAAACTACTCTCTGTTTTCCCCTCCTTCACGCTTCCTCCACCTTATGAGACAACCTGGTGGTGGTTTTTCAGGGATATCTATCTCCCTCAAAGATTTCTGTTCCCTTCAACCTGTCAAAACTCATGCCTCCTTATCTGATGCTTGAAAGTGAAAACAGCTTATAGAGAGCTATTTCGAGGAGCAACATTTACAACACTTTTGTAAGTTAAATCTTACAAAATCTAGTTTAAGTATGACTAAATAAAACCGAGATGTTTATGAATATGTCATTTTTCCTTCACTGTGATAGCTGTATTTATTAGGAAAAAGAAATAAGCTAAAAGCACTGTGTTTCCCTCTGTTTTCACCCTGTATATAAAGGATTAATTAGGTTGTATTTACAGGACATGACCAAAGACAGTTTCATGGGAAACTTAGAATTCTAGGCTTTATTCTTCCGTCATTTGAGACACACAAAATAAGGAATTTGAAAACTATAGAGCTAAATTTGGATAAAGTAGGCACTAAGATAAGCCTTCTGCTGAAGGTGAGCCTTCCTTTTCTCCCAAGAAATAAATATTTAAATCTTTGAGATAATGAAAATTACATTAATACTAGAAGTCAGAAAACTCCCCCAGCAGCAGGGGTTGCAACTTCTGCTTTCCAATATTTCAGGGGTTTTACGCATGCCAGCAAAGACTGAGACTGCTTTAGAATGAAAGCAGAAAGTTGGAGTAACGAGCAGCGCAAACAACAAATAAGAATACTCAGTTTTCTTCATAACAGAAAACCATGAAAAAGGTGAGTGAACCCAAAAGTTAATAAATATAAAACCGACCACTTTGAAGAACCTTTTCAAGTCAAGTTCACAGGACACACTGTCTTGAGAGAGGAAAAAAAGAGACCAACATGATCTGTAATGTAGTTAGAATGTGTTTTCAGAAGGAACAGATGCCTTGTGCTGTAGAATATAAAACTATTATCCTTCCCCAAATCCATGGGGATGTGAATCCCTGCTCCACAGCCTGTGGTGGACAGCAGCGTCTGAGAGCAGCGTGAAGGGATGAACCCACCACGATCACTCAAGTGGTTAAAGCTGCCTCTGAAGTGCACTGAGATGAGAGAGCCCCACAGCCTGCAGGATGAAAGATAAAAATGGACTGTGCAGGCCACTGGTTTTCACTACGCCTATTCCTTCTTGGGTATTTTATCATCAGGAGTCTCTTTTGGTATTTTCCAGCTGTTTTGTCTGTATATTGTTAACAGCAGGGTCCAGCGTGCTACAAGTCAGGTTGGGGGATTGCATTTAAAAAGCACTACCCAGAAAAGAGATGAAGAAGGATGAGCTCATCTACTTCAACTATATAAAAATTTACTGCAACAATCTTCAGTCCCTTTCACCTAGACAACATTACCCTGAAATATAAAGAGAGATCAAGAAAAACGTGCAGATTGGTGGGCTGAGTGACTGCACAAAGGTAGTTCCTGAAAAAGTCATTATTAGTTAACTCTACTTTTATCTCTGACATTCTCTACACATTCCCACATGTGAGCAACTGCTAAAGATGACAACTAAAGAGAACTGGGAAAAGATGGAAGGCAGCATCTCTTTAACTTAAAAAGAGTTAATGATGCCAAGTTTAGTGCAAGTATTCACAACTTTTCATGTGTTTTACTCCAGGGAGAAAAGATCTTGTTTAGGTAAAGCCCAGGATTGATCTAAACAAAACAAACGTAGCCTGGGGATCTCCCTGTTAGTCAATAACTTGAAGGATTTGAAGGTTGCATTATCAGGAAAAAAAAAAAAGAAAAAAAAAAAAGAAAGGAAAAACATAAGAGAACAGTTGAGAGATGATACTTAGGAACTACTTCTGCAGGTAATAAAGAATATTTTCTTCTACTGAAGACACACTACAAGCATCAAAACAAGTGGGTCACATGAAAATACGTTCTCTGACTGAGCACATGAGTACTGGATCTCTTTGAGACAGATGAGAGAACAAGCTCCTGGATTTTACAAGCAGCTTTATAACGATGTCACACCTTTGCATTCCAGTGCTGGTCTTGTGTTCCCTCCTTCCCTCTGCACAGGAAAGCAGCAGGGAAAGAAGCAGTGCCATTTCTTCAGGGCAGAAATTCCAGGCATTTCAAATAAGGCATGATTAAATAAAAGATGAGTATCTTCAAGGCACACTGACAGAACACCTCAAGCAAAGCAGAGGTGCTACCAACCTGTCAGTGCACCCTCCATGACTGCACACGTTGTTAGTTTATCATCTAGTCTGATCATTAAGAGCACTCTGTATGAACAGAACATTTACAGCTAGGTACAAGAAAATGGTTCACTTCTAGCCAAAATGTAAGTACATTTTTCCAAAAGTTACATCTAGGCAATATTCTATACCTAGGAGCATAAAAGGATCATCTGACACTTCTAAAAAAAAACTTGGATTACAGAAACAAAAAAACAACCTCAGCATTTTACAGTGGCATCTTAAAATGCCACTTCCTCTCTCAAAAACAGATGTAAGGCTGCAGTCATATAGGATGGAAAATGAATACACATTAACAATGACACCATCTCTTAAATTATAAAGCCATGGCTGCCAATTAAGGGAAATGTCTGATGTATTTTGTTCATCTGCTTTTCATTAAAGCTGATCAAACAAGACCACTGAATGAAAAAAAAAATACATTTTTAGGAAATTACCGCTTAATTGAATTTAATGTTGAAAAACAAAAGCTGTTCTCAGCTTTTATTTTTTAAGTAAGTGAAAATGTCTTCTCACCAAGTGAGGTAACTTTAAAGTGTGGGCAAATAAATAAGCAAGCTTTGTGCAGTGAACAATGTCTGGTCTCCGTGTATTTCAGTACTTGTTTGTTTACAAGCACAGGCTGCCCTCTGTCAAAGAGGGTTTTTGCTCCTGCAAACATTGCTGCAGTTGGCTGGATTAACCTATCCATCTTCCTCGGAGGTGCAAAGGCCAGCATGAATGCCTGGTAGTGGCAAAGGTGCTTTAGAGTCACACAGCATCACAGTACTGGCAATAAGCAAAATGAAAACCAAATGAGGCAGAGTGAGCTGAAAAAATTAAATTACTTCATTCTAAGCTTTGGAATACTAATAAGGCTGGACATTTTTACACTAAAAACCAGTGAGAGAGCCAGAAAAGGTATGCAAGAGAAGAAAAAGATTAATCAGTTATATGGCACACTGAATTAATCTCATCCCACCACAAACTACAAACCTACTCCATGATCAGCCTGCTTCAAATTGGCTCACAGAGGCAAAACTCTCTGCAATCTGATAACCCATATTAACAAGGAAGAAAATAAGACTGGGCTCTTTACGTGGTCATGTACATCATTCTTGCATTAGCAAAAGTGTCTCCTACAAGAGGATTACAACTGTGTTAGAGGACAGTCATTGCTCTAGCATGTGTGTCTGCAGAGCTGCCTCCCCCCAGGCAACCAGCACCACTGCAGCCACACTGCTCAGCAGGGCTCAGCACTAAGGGGGGCAGCACGAGCACTCCAGCAGCACCATGGCTCAAAGGGACTCAGCACCAAGTTTATAATTAGTCTTTGGCACTGAGGAGGTCTCTGGCTAAGTGGGCCACTACCCACAGGACTCACCTGCTCCTGCAGATTACTGTGTAACTACACTTAGCAGATCCATATGCAATTACCATGCAGCCTGCACTGAAGTTCAGAACATACAAATAATTACAAATAATCGTGAAAGGTCAGCTCTGCCATGACATGATATTCACCATGGGTTTTGTTACTATCCTGGCCTGTTTCACTTCCTCCTTTCACAAATTACCACCCAAGTCCTGAGCTGGGCACACTGATTCAGCAATTCCAGCTGGCAGAGTTTTTGAATACTGTCCATTAATTTAAAGGTGATATCCACCTCTGACATCCTCAGACAAATAAAGACTTCACCTCCTTCAACTCTGCTTGTAAAAGCCCTTTTCCTTCACAAGATGTGTCTAGACTTTCCCTAGAGTTTCATTCACTCGGTCCAGCACGAAAGGCATAGCAAAACTTGAGGCTTTTGCCATGATACAAAATGTTTGTGGATTTGTTCCATATAACTGTTAGAGATCTGCAGAAAGACTGCCCAGAGAGCTTGTGGAATCTCTGTCCTTGGAGATATTCAAAAGCCATTTGGACACGATCCTGGGCAGCCTGCTTGAATAGGGTTTTGCACAGGATGACCTCTAGAGATTCTTTCCAACGTCAGCCATTCTTTAGTTCTGTGAAAGATGAAATTGTAGTTGCTTCTGGTTTTATGTATGGAAAAATCAACTACACAAGGAAATAACCCAGATAGTTATCTTTGAACAACCAGTTCTCTGAAGCAAAAGTAAAATTATTCAACTATTAATGCAGCAGAAACATTTTCAGCACTATCACAAAATTGTGCTGGGGTCCAATTCCATTTAAGGTTTTGACTTTATCTACTCTGGTTTTCATACCCCTTCAGAAACACTACCAGAAAAGTTATTAAAAGTGGTTATAACCACATCCTTAGGACATTGTAGCAAAATTCTGAGAAGAAACTTCACTTGAGGAAATCTACATCTTATGCATTTATTTGAGACACTTGTTGATCATGTTTTCACAGTTATTGTGAAAATACAAAAGCAGAGTAAACCAACAACTTTGCAATGCAAAAGCTCAGCACCAAATGTAAGAAAAAAAATCCTTTGTGATCAGGTGAGGTGAGCTAAATGTTGATTAAAATAGTTTCAAAAACATGTAACAAAGCAACCACAAATGTCTATTCTTAGATCTAAAAGCACATATAGAAATGCAATAAATTTGTCCAACACCCTAAAAATTCAACAAGCAATCAAAAGCTCACCTGAGACTGCGAGATCGAGGCCTCAAGGCGGGAGAATGGCGCCCTTCCTCATCAGTGATGCTCTCGGTACTGAAATGCTTTGTCAGGAAATGAAGTTCATCTGCCGTGGGCTGAAAGGGCAGCTGGTGCAGCTTCTCCTGAGATGAGCATGATGACTGAGTACAGAAAAAAATACAGAAAAGAAATGCACTAAACGCATGCATAGGGGTCAGCTAATGAATGGAAGAGGAACGGATTCTGCCAGACACTGCGCACTCCAGCGGAAAAGAAAGCTATTTATCAGACCAGGTGCCTCTTTCCATTGTTCTCATTAGGCTAAGCCAACCCTTAACGTTCAATGACAGCGCTGGTGAGATCAGGAGAACTTTGGGAGAGGGCTAGGGAACCAGTACATCCGATTCTGGAACCAGTACATCTGATCATGCAGATGATTTACTGTCAGGAGACAGAAAGGAAGGCACCTGAGTACCAGCACTACTCAGGAAAGGACAAGGAGGTTCCTGGAGTGGTGAGCAACTTTCTTTCCTTTTCCCTCATATTCTCTTAGCTCAGGAGTTTCACTGGCATGCAGAATGCTATGGAGCTGTGTAGACATGAGTTTTCTCCTGGTTATTGGCTCTCGCTGGAAATTGCTATTGTAAATGGTCAGGATTTTATTTCTCCTTTTCATTACCCATCAGGCTTCTTCTCTAACCAGGGAAGCAAAAATACAGTAAAGTAGCTGACTTTAAGATTAACAAAGTTTCTCATTAGTGAGTTAAACATCTTATTCTTTTGTAAATAAGTTGATGCATTTATATGACACGTCTTGTGATAATAATAGACATGAAACTGTTTTAATTTGTGAACCTCATAAAACCTGAGATTAAAAGAGATATTTGTGGAAACATTTGTGAGAAATGCTAATAACATCAAAGTTAGACATTCCAGAGGAAAAAGCTGAAGGCTGACTAACAAATGTATTTTTTTGTGTGTGTGATTCTTCAATGCCCCTTTCCATTTTAGAGAAGAAAATAAATTACATAAGGACAAATTAAAAATTCTCTTTAAAAACAAAAGGGAACATGAAAAAAAAAAGGTGCTGAATAATCAGCACTGAACAACACCAGGGGGCCTTTTTAAAAACATCACCCTGACCTAAGTTTCACAGTTCCTTATTATCTGATTAAATTAATTATGTACACTGTTCCAGCAGAAAAACTTTTCCTTTTGCTACAACAACCCTCACTTAGACTGGAAGCACCAGATCCTAGTACCAGAAGGATTGGTAGGAGGGAGTCACACATGATGTAACATATATGACCAAAGTTTTAACTCACTTAGCATGAGAAAGAAAGCATATCTGTCTCTTGCCATATAGCTAGATCATTTGGATTGACATTTTCTGAGAGGAAAAAACCCAATCAACCAACAAATCTGAGATAAACAAGTCACATAGAATGCATCTGTTCCAATGGTGTAGTTATTCCAAGTATTGTAAGCAACAGAAAAGCAGGTGATATAAGAACCTATAAACTTAAAGATCCTATTTTAGACAAAAATTTAATTGTCTCCAGATCCACTCCCACTGCACTGCACAGAGGCATTTACAGAAAAGAATCCCCTTGAAAGCCTTGGGATGTGCACAAACTTCCCCAGTGTGCCTGGAGCTGAAAGCCCCAGTCCCAACGTGTTCTTTCAAGCAGGTCTGTGTGGAGGGACCATGGTGGGAAGTCACCTCCAGCCCAGTGTGCACACACTGATGTTTACCCAGGTGGTCTATTCCACAATGAAACCAAGACAGAGTGTGGGTATTTGCCCCTCTGCCCACAGCTGTTCTGCTGCTCAAACTATTCATGCCAAATACAGTGACTATTGTCTCCCTTAAGTATGGAATTATACAAATCCTGTTTTGATTTTCAAAGATTTCATTGATGTCTTTGTTTATGTCTAAACAATATAAGGAGTAGGAAGAAGAACATATGAAAAAACCTCAAAGAAAAAGTTAGGTGGCAGCTGAAATCTCATTCATGGTGAATAATACAGATCCTGCAGTAGAGCAGGAAGTATTAAAAGACATTTAAAAACCTGCATTAGCAGATACCCAAGTTCTGGTATTGCCAATATATGTCTGATTCAAAACAAATTAAGGAAGGTTAGCACATAGTTACTTGAATTAGAAAGAAAAAAAAATCAAAAGTTATAATCAAGAAAAATCATTAAAAACTTTATGTTTCCCAACACCAAAATCACTGGGGAAGCAGTGCTACTCAACCCATGGACAGCCCAGCAAAATCCTCCCTCCACTTCCTCTCCCTAAAAGCAATCGGATCACAAAGTTTAGAATTCCAGAGAATAATTAATGAAGGCCCTGAAGATAAAGACCATGGACTTTTCTCTGCCAAGGGCTCCTCTAGCAATATTAAGGCGTACAACCTTTCAATGAAAAAGCATGAAAGCGAAGTGAAACACTTCTGAAGTATTGATTTTCAGGTAGTCACATCACAGTACTCAATATTTGCAGCAGACTAATACAAATATCCCCCTGGTGTCTTAATTACAGATGCAGAATTAGCCAACTCTTCTCTAGTAAAAAAAAAAATCAATCTATATTACCGTTGCTTGTAAACTAACTCTGTACCTAGAAAATGAAGAGCAGATTAACTGTGTAAACATAATTGTATACTGGCCCATCTAACTGATTATTTAATGTTTACCTAACTTGAAAGGTCTTCTCCAGCTTTTTCAGTGTTGGTCTGATGATATATTTGGTCTTCACAATTTGTAAAGAAAAGGGTAAATGTGGTTTGGTTTTGACTGAAGTGTCATCCCTTGTTTGGAAGCAAAATATAAAGCAGAATCTACAGATTCTCACTGACCTTAGACTAGGTAAATGCCTTGGATTGCTCAGTAGGTTGGTACAGCAGGTGATCTGTGACCACAGAGATGAGGGTCAGCTCTTGCTCTCACACAAAAACTCAACCAGCAGGACATAGAATGGACTGTGCCCTTCTTGATACTGCATTCCCCACGGTACATACACCAGAGCAAAGGTCTACTGGCTTCCTTTATCTCGCTTGAGAAAGAAACAGTCTTGAGGAGTGACCATATGAAATGGAAGCCCAAACTTCTGTTAAATTCACATCTGCAGCATGAATTCATTATGACCTTTTGACAAGCACCTCACTGCCTCTTACTTCAGTGTCATGGAATGCAGGAATAACACTGCTTATCAACTTTAGAGGTGTTACTCAGATCAATTCAAATGAATTCTAATCTGTGAAATACTGAGATAATAGGATTGGCTTAGAAATGTAATGCCAGGTTTAATAACTCCAACAATTGCATCTCTACTTACTAAACAGCCCATTTCAATGTCTTTCTACTACTGAACCAGCAAAAGGACTAGAGATGAGGAACTTAGTCACTTAGAAAAAAAAAAAAAAAGCCTTGGAATTATATGTTTCAACTTATTTCCGGAATGAAGCTGAATTCAGGTCTAACTACAGCTATCACTTTATGCTTCTCATTACACCCCTCTGTTACTTACACTTTGAAAAATTACCATTTGAACTGATGCTTTCTATGTGACACATCTATCTCAGATTTGTCAGATGGTTTGTTTTTTTCATGGGAAAACACTGATCCAAATGATCTATCTATTTCTGGGAACATGACAAGAGACAAATATGCCTTATTTCCCATGCCAGAAAGCTGAGAACTTTCTAAAAGTAGCCTTGATGTCCCGATTTCAAAGCAAGAACTGATGCTTACAACAGATTTTTGGTGTTGTTACTTTTTTTCTCTCCATGGGCATCCACCTTAAGTGAACGCCCATGGAGAGAGAAAGGTCTGACCATCTGGTCAAACTACAATCTCTTGAAAAACTACAGTTTGGCCTCCAGAGGTGTCATCTTCACAAGCAAACTGGAAGCTGTCACAGTGACAACCAATGGCCAAGCTATTTGGATGTCATCCACATGGAAAGTCACTGCACTTGCTCCATGCTCCCCTAGCTTGCTCCCAGAAGAGGATTTAGGCATGGATTATGCCCATAAAGATTCAACCTAAGACTACAAAGGCCAAAGCAGAGCCCCTTTTTAACAGCTGCTCTTGAGTGCTTGAATATGTAATAATGTGTAGCAGTGAAACCAGGGACATGGTACATTTTTCATGTACATTTTTCTGTGCTCCTGCCCACACATCTGTATGCACATTGAAACCAAGCCACCTGCCTTCCAAGGAGACAAAAAGCACCCCAAACTCAACAAGAAAACAACCGTCTTGAAGTTCAAAAGCTAAGAAATGGTAGAAATCGCATGAGCTAGAATTTGCAAGAATGTGTTTAAACAAACAAAGTTATAGAGATAAGATTAACATTGCAGAATCAAATTTTAATCATATCAATTTATACTAAAAGAAAACCTTTGACCCAAATTTCTCCTTTTTCTGTATAGATTGACTTTAACACTCACCCCCAAAAAACTGCATAAATTTGTGTTTGAGAGACACTAGAAAGTTTATGGATGAACTTAGAACAGTTCACAAGGAAAACAATGATACAGTGTAAGATTCACACAGCGTGTAGTAATGAGTCCTAATTAATGAAGGTGCTACAATTATTAGGAAGTACTCTAATTAATTAATACAAAACCAAATGATCAGCATTATGGAAAGAGGCAGTGATTTGTTACCACACAGTTGAAGACACCATAAGACACATACAAAAGTATGTTACATTAAGTCTGTATGTTATAGTTCTATGTTTGTCTTTGCAAGGTTCTAATGTGAATAACCACGCCTAGGCTGACTTAAACTAAAGAGTAAGATTAATTTTAGGAAGCATGTCAGAGTTACAAAGGTTAACATGGTGCTGCCAGCTTAGTGGTACTGCTGACAGAACTCAAGCAAACTGCAGCCAGCCTTTCTAATGATGGGTGCAAGAACTGAAAAGCTTCATTAGGAGGTTCAAATTACTGGAGTTGAATAATAGATGTGGCTTATCAATTTTTCTTTCTGCTAGCCTGGTAGCAGAGGATATCAGACTAAGTACTTGAAAGCAGACAAGAATTTCATTTCCCAGTTACAAAAAGCTGAGAACTGGAAGGTATTTGTGCACTATCTCTGAGTCCTGCCACTTCGGAGAGTTTGTGCCTCTCAAATGATGACTTGAGCCAAGTGCTGCACTGGGATTTCACCAATGCTGAAGGCAAAGTGCAAGATGATAGGAGCTGGGAAATGGAGGAAAAAAGCAGCAGAACCAATAATTAAAATAATTTTTAAAATAATTAGTATGTTAAATAATGTTAGCAAAACAATGAAGAAAAATCCAGTATTTTAGTAGAGACTCAGAAGCTGATTTGTTAGGGTGTGTTTGTGCAAACTGAATTGCTTGGAAAAGTCTGTGCCACTTACTGAAACTGTTGAACTGGGAGTGTTTGTTCCATATCCAGATGAAGGAAGGGAGGCCAAGGACCAACGGCGTCCATCCGTTCTGGGAAAAAGATGTAAGGGAAATCACAGTCAGGAATCCTGATGTATGGCTAATTCCTCTCTTATTCTTGAGAGGAATAAGCAGTTTTCCCCTCTGTATCTCCTAACCTCACACTTTTATTAATATCTTGAGTTATTCAGATAAATCAGGTATCCTATTTACAATCACACTTGTGGAAAACCAGTTAGAGTAAGTTTTAAAAGCAATACTAGGTGACCCTGGAAAAGCTAAAGCAAAGGGGCAGCAGAGTCCTGCATTAAGTAGATGCTTTGTACTTGTACAAAACTTGGAGTTCCTAAAACAGACAAATAAAAACAGCTCCTTGCAAACTTCTTTGAAAGAGACACTCAACATACTTAAGCAGCTCATTGTCTTCCAAATGAAGATTCAGATTGAGGACAAAAAAAATCACATTAGATCAAGAATCAACTGAAAGGAGACTAATTTGTTTACCTACTCAGAGGGCATTCTGCCCAGCACATTGCCTGGCATGGCTGGGAAATTAAACCCAGCAGATAGGAGCAGAGCCAAGGGGTCCACTCCAAATACACACACATTTACATGTGTAAATCACAGAAATCTCACCTAGGGTCCTTTCTCCTTCAGTCAGTATTAACATTAGTAGTTATTTACCTACTGTAGCCAAATAAACATGTCCCTCAGGGAAAACATTGTGGAGATACTGCAGAAAGGTCTTGTTTTGCCAGTGTCAAAACTGAGGAATTGAGAAACTACACAAAAGCTTTAAGAACCAGTGCTGCCCTCCCTGAAATCTTCTTCTTCCCCCAAACCCAGCCTCAGTGAGGATGACATTCAGTTCAGTCTCACAGCACTTCTTCTGTCTCTGATCTATTTTTCCACATTTTGTGTCCTTAAAATGGACAACCACGTCCTGCTGCACAATGGGATGGATGTTAAAAGTCTCTTCCTCACACCTGTTTCCATTTGCTTGGGTTTTTCCTTGCAGCAGATTATCAGTAACTGGTCATAACACGAAGCTGAATTAGAACAGTTCTAACCCACTCTGGAGAGATGTGGGGGGTTTTGGTACACACAGGTACAGTGCATTTATGCAAGTGCATTACAAAATAGGATACTTGGTACAGGTCTGAAATAGTGATCATAAAAACCTCAACTGTTATCTTCACAATAATATTTCTCATCCCACTATCCATACCCATGAAGCCTCATCTCCAGAAAAAGGTTCAGTGCCCACCAAGACAAAAACCTCTGTTTACAGTTTTTCCAACTCTAGTTCCTTTTATTTTCAGGCACTGATATATACCACTCTGTGCCATCAATCTTAGAATGAGAGGGAAATAAACTCACTGTTCCACATCACTGGAAGAATATTATGTCAATAGAGTTTTTAAAAGACTCATGCTTCATGCATTAAAAAAAATAATAAGTTTGTAATGCAGATTTTTATTGCATGCCTACGTTACAGCTAAACCCCATTTAGCCACAGGTGATGTTTTCTCTGGCAAGACAATTAAATGTAAAAGAACAATCTCAAAATAATTTCAAGTGAAATGGAATTATTTTCTTAACCCTGAAAAACAACAACTATTGGCATTACAAAGTTGTTGCATGCTGTGGTAAGGGATTGAACACCGAACTTCAATAATCTTCACTGAGTTTCTTGTAACATCCAGGGGCTCTGGGGAAATATTTAGGTCAATGATTCAACTTCACTTTGGATCCTCAGTCCCAGAGCAAAACACTCTGTTGCTTGCTGTAAAAGTTACTCACTTCTTGCAAAAGAAAAAGCTTGATTTTTTTTTTACAGAATTACCTAAATGGTGTATTGAAATAACTCCAGAATTTTAATTTTGACCAAGTTAAAAGAAAATGTCTTTCTCAATTAGAAAATTCCAGCACACCCCTTCATGCTTAGGCTGTTTTCTGCTGATGCAATCCAGGCAAGCAATGTGCTAAGGAGTCAGGACAAACTCATCAGCTCTACTCGAGCAGAAAGAAGTGGGACAAGAGTGAAAATCTTCCAAATCAAGGACGAGGAAAAGATTTTTAAAGCAAATTCCTCCTGCATTTATGCAAAGCTTTCAAAGTACTTCAGTGTTTTGTTAATAAACATATTTTCAGAAAGACAACATGCAATATTACTTCAGGATAAGACACTTGGAATGAAATATTTAGGTTCTTTATTTATTATAGATGCTTTGCTAGCCCAACAAAGACATGCAAACAACAAATTTTTCCTCTAAAATGACATTTTAATTAGTTAATTATGGAGGTGTTTTTATGGCAGCTAAATGTTTTCACGAAGAAGCAGATCAATTTCAAACAAGGAGTTAGAAAAACAACACATCTTCTCCAGAGCGCTACCTGCTTATCATTCGAAGCCAAAATGTAAAGATTTTCTGTTTCTATTACAAAGACTAGAAGCTGAATGCCTAAATGGGGTTGTTACAGCATGGGCTTGTTAGGGACACGTGCTCAGCTGCACAGAAGCACAGTTCACACACACACACAAACAGCAGCAATGGGATCCACGTTACCTGTCTGCTCTGTGTCCGTGGCTGTGTGGAAAAAATTGTACAATAATTATGAGAGAGGGAGAAGTAAATGATGCACATGATTTCTGGAAAAAAAAACCCTCTTCTGTTACTGGTATTCCTCCAACATCAGTTTCAGTGAATAGGAGCAGAATTAACCATAGATTTCCTTATTCCAGCAGGAGGATTCCTGCCCATGCTGTGGCTATGACACAATCATTGAAAGGGTATCTAACAAGGGATTTATGTTAATCACAAGTCAGACTAAGGACAATCTTGCAGGAAATTGTAGTGGCTTTACAATAACACAAGCTTTCCAAACAAGTTTCCTATTCCATCTCAAGAAAGGATGAACTCATGACAGGACTATAAAGAAAGAATGGAAATCACAAATTATGTCCAAACAGGATAATAAATGAAGAAATTACACACTAATAAAGGTAGAAAATCAGCAACAAGTAATTCCCGTGATGGCAAAGGCAGGAAATCAGGCAGGGGCCATCTCCTGAGCCCCACACAATGCCAATGAAAAGGGTACTGTGAAATATCCACTTCTCTGGCACCACACTTGTAATTCCTTAATTCCATCATATAGTAGTTATTCTGATACCAGTATGGAGCAATCTAGTATGTATCTGTTGTTACTGCTGGCATAGCTATTCAGGCTGTAATGCAAGCAGAAAATAGAAACAGGTTTCTAAAACAAGCAATGCTTAAGTGTTCTTTCCCCTGGCAGAAAAAAGTATAGAAAGGAACGTGCATATATAAAATGAACCACTGTACTCAGCAGGACAGGCTTAACCTTTATTCACCTATTTCTTTAAAAATTAGATTTAAAAAGTGTAAAAGGATGAAAGGGCACTCTACAGAGTTTATTAAAATATTTACTTGCTGTCTGAACTTTTAGAAAGCCATATTGAAGGATCGAGTTGAAACACGATGATGAAAAATTACTTTAAGTTTTGACAATAACTGCTGTTTCTGCTGCAACTTTTCTACTGTTTTCCAGGACCCAGAACTCCTGTGAGATACTTCTATATACTGTGAAAACTGGTAAAAGTTCAGTTGATTTCAACAGAGCTTATTGAATACACCCAGATCAGGCTTTAAAAACAAATGTGGATGAGTCTATCTGAATTGTTTAAGCAGCAGGTAAAGCATTAATTTTCCCTCTGAGGCAACAGGAAAATACATATCCAGTCTCTTATATTTCATGTGCTATTAAAAAGCATTTTCTTACATAAGACCAGAAGGCCAAAGTCTGCTTCAAACAGAATTAAAGGACACCAGGTCTTCTAGCAAATCACCTCCATGGAGAAATGCTCCAGGATTTTCCTGCCATTCAGACAAAGAGTGTACCTTATTCCATCAAATCCTAACCCTTTATTCTTCTTTGAAGTTTTGAGACTTACCATTTTTTCTAACTAGTCCTCAAGCTAAATCTGTCTTTCGCAGAAAACTTACTTCCTCTCAGGATGATCAATGATTTCCCATTCTCAGATCATTTTAACACAGATTGGGTTTTTTTTTTTTTTCAGCTAAGGCAGATTTTAATAAATCCAAAATACCTTGCTCACACTTGAATCTAATAACCCACCTCCTATGCACAAACACTGCTGGGAGCTCTCTAATTTCCCTATTCTTTCTTTCTCACAAAATTTAACTTTCTGTATCATTATCCATTCCTGCATACCTGCTGGGACTCAACATCAAATCACCATTTTTCTGCTTTTCCCAGCTGTCTCTATTCTTTCATTCCTGTTCCTTACACTAAATCCACCACTGTGGTATCAGATTTCTCTCCAGCAGTTTGATACACCCCATGACCAGCACCTGCCCAGCACTGGCTGCAGGACAGAAGACAGCTCCACACTCAAGTCTCTCAGTGCTGCTCTTGGAGAGGTTCTCACAGACATGCAATTTCAATTATCAGCTATTTTCCTCATTGAGCAGTAATGTTCTCTTGCCATCAGTGCCCAAGACAGCAGAGAAAACTCAGGAGTCACTACCAGTGAGAAGGCAGGGAATGCAGACACAGAGTTGTGCACACCTAATTTAAGGTATGTTTATATCTTTGTGCAGACACAGCAAAGATCAGTACATTTTCAATACACCTCAGTGAGAGCAACATCTAGGACTACAACTAAGTTACAATCACCCTAATCATGACTGGCTTTAATGCCACTTTGACTAAATTATGTGTCATATCACATGCCCTACGTGTCACTCTTCTGGGAGAACATTGCCTCCTTCCTAGGCAGCATTAACTGCTTCATTTACTTTATCTTTTTTAGGTCTGAAAAACACCTAATACATTCTGGTGCTGCCAAGATGTAAGCCATAAGGAGTAAAATAAAATGTAATTGGAGACATCAAAGAAAGTAAAACACAATCAAAAATGTTCTAACCCACAGGCCATTTGTAAATAAAGTGCACAGACTATTTGCTTGCCAGTCCCAAGAGAATAGATCTTGCCTTACCTTCGGGCAGGAACAAAGGAAAAATGAGCAGGTGCATTTGGAGAGAAGTTCCTGGGACTGTCCAAGGGGCTGCTACCTGTTTAAGAAAGCAAAAATTAACAGTTCAAAACCATTTTGTTAACAATTGCAACAAATGGACTAAGTTTTCAGTGTTCTGAACTGCACCTTGTAGTCACTAATAATTGGAAATATGGAGCTTTGAGTCTTTGAGTGTTGAGCATTAGTTTGCTAAAGAAATGTTTTGACACGGATGTACCAGTATTTTTCCTCCTTTTAAAATAATTTAAAGGGTATGTTTCCTTTCCCACTTTCAGGTAAGTAATAGACATATTACTTAGACCCATAGACAATAGAGTATTTTAACATTTTGCAGTAATTTCTATCTACAAGCTTTTCCTAACATTTGTCAATGAAAAACCTGAGTTAGAAGTGACACTGATGACAGTTTCAGGAAAAATAAACAGTAAAAAGACATTTCTTCCCAATGTATGCTAAGGTTGAATGTAAAATTCACTGAGAAAAAAAAAAAGGATATACCATGAAAACTGCACATGATAATAAAAGGACTGTATATATGTAAGATGATAAAACCTATCAGCAGTCACATTAACTACCATTTTTCTGAAATAGTACTTTACCATGAAAATGAAAGTACCAGTGAAATTATACAGAAAAGAACAAAAAACACTTACTTTTTGCTACAAGTGGTTTTTTCTCTGGGCTTTGTTATATGGTGTGTAAGCATGGTGAATGGTTTATTGCAATGTATTTTATTCCAAAATAAAAAGCAACCATCACACAGAAAGCCCTTCTGAAAGCCAGGATCATTTACAAACTAACTACAGAAATATTTCAAAGTTATGGATGAATTTAGAAGCTTCACATCAGTGAGTGTGCATCCTATTGGGCATGAAGTGCTTTGCTCTGTCTGATCATTAATATGGGCACAGGAGAGAAACTATCCATAGTAAACGCGTCAACAGCAATTTCTTTGTGCAAAGACAACAATATAGCATTGAAATAAGACCAGGAAAACAAAATAGATTCTGGAAAAGCAATACACTGCAAGGTACATCAGAAATGGTTTTAAATTTAGACCCCATATAAAATGGTTTTATTTTAAAAGCCATGTTGAAAAGTCAAACCTCAAGTATGAGCCACCTGTAAAGGACTTGTCTCTGTTTCAGAAGGTCAAGTTGCCCAGCTTGCCCCTCAGGGCAGCAGTGATTCTGAGGTTACAGTCCCATCCAGCAACCTACTGAAGCTTAAAATTAAGCTTACAATTAAGTCACATTAATTTCAATCCAAGTTATCCACACACCTTTGCTGTTCCACTGAGCAGGAGCAGAATACAACCATGGTGCTCAGTTGAAGGCAACGTTCCCTTACACTTCAGCCTCACAACTGGGTCACAAAAGCCTGCAGCAGCATCTCTGCACAACTTCTGTGAGCAAGGCGTGCACACCTGGCACGTGTGGCGGGGCAGGCAGGGGGAACAGGCTGGCACCTCCTGGGGTATGAGATGGGCACAGTGCAGCACAGGCCAGCAAACTCCATCTGCTCTGCAGGTCCACAAGGGGAAAAACAGCAGCTGGCTGAGATTAAACCAGCCCCAGGCTGATGTAACATGTGTCAGGGGGTGATGAGAGAACTGGAGAGGTAAGTGAATTCCAGACCACTCCACAATCTGCTTCATCAAGAGCGAACTAAATTAAAAACAAAGAGTTTGAGCAACAGGTTTGTTTTCCTTTGCCTTGGTTTTCTTTTTCTTCTTCTTCTTCTTTTCTTGTTAGTTAAAACTAACAATGAGTTCACATATGAATACAACACAATTCAAGTCTTCATCCAAAACTGGACACTGTTTAACCCATTCCCAGCACATCCCAAGTGCAGAGGGGAGAGAGTGATCAGAAATCTATAACTAAATAGCTTCTGGTGTTTCATTTATTAAGCTTGTACTCATTTTAATTCTTATGGTCACAGTGAAAAGGAAAGGTTTTCCTTTCACAGGAAAACCAGAACCATTTGCTACTTTTGAACCACAAGAAGATGGAGAGGTCTGCCAGTCACAGTCTAGGAGGCACGGCAAGCTTCCAAGGGGATTGAGAAGTCCAAGTGGAGAACTGAGTCCTGCATGACAATGCACACCCTGGTGGCAGCACATCCCTCAGGGTGAGGGCCACCAATCACCTGCTGGCAGAAAGCTGAAGGAGCAGTTTAGGCTGCAGCAGGAGTGAGGTCTTTCCATGGTTATGCAGATGCTCTAACAAAGCAAGGAAGGCTGCCAGCTTTGGTGGAAACCTTGGTCTTTGCCTTCTCATTTTTCAAGCTTTACTGACAATGAACACTACTGTGTCAAGACGATAGTTTTGATCAAAAATCTCATCGCCCAATGTTGTTATAAACAAGCAATGAACTGTCATTGCCTTTTTATATCTTCATCAATCTTTGAACTTTCTGGGATATGATCAAAATGGAATTTCAGAATGACTGAGCAAATTGGGTAATGACAGCTTTTAAAATTTGAAATTAAGTATGTGGGTGTTCAAACTCTTCTGAGCCTGCAGTGTGTGGTACAGAGATACCACTAATTTTCAGCAACTACTTTTTCAGATGTATATGGCATATTTCCTTTCAGACACTGGAATTTTAATTAGATCCCCTGTGATTTGCTTCTAGTTTTAAAACGAAAAGCAATTAGTTTTTCTACTCAATTCAAGTCTGGGTGAAGCTTTTAAAACAACAACAGGGAGACGGGGAATTTCTACTTTCCCTAAAATTTCCCAGCACTGCTGCATCTGCTGTAGATGAAGGTATTTTAATAAGAGAAACCTGAGTGCAATGGCCTTGTTCACCAAGGCTGATCGAAACCCTATTTATTCTGCAGCAAAGGTAGATTCCCCTGTTGCTCCAGGGTTATGGTTGGCTACTACTGAACCAGAAATGCCTCTGTCTCAAGGGAGGCTGTTACACAGAATGATTGCCCATTAGGTAAATCAACATAGCTACACCAAGGCCAATAATTCAGGCAGGAACCTTTACATCTTCCGGACAACGGAAGAAGGATGCAGCCAAAGCATTTGTAAATCCACTACCTTCAAAATATGAGACCAGACTTTACAGGCAATGACAGTCTCAGCTATCCTCTACAAACATGAATGACAATCATCATATAGGTTACAAGTCCAAAAGTTCACAACAGAACCATGCTGTAAAACCTGCTTCTGAGAGCCATAAAAATTAACAAATAAACAGAAAAGGCTAAGTTTTTGTGGTCTTCTCTGCAGGATATTCAAATTATTTCCTGCATATAAAAGCAAGAAGCTACAGATCATATGCATGCTACAGAATTATATGCCTTCCAGCACACACAAATTTCAAAATTATCACCATATTTAAAGCACCCTGTGTACCACCAGTCTCACAAACAATGAATGCCATGGTGCTCTCACACCACCCAAGGATCACAGGCACAACGTGCGGATGAACCCCAGCTTTGATAACCAGGGCAGGATCTAGGGTGGGAGGTTACACACTCTGCACGCTCTAAAAATAATAAATAAATAAACAGGCACCTCAGTTTTTCCCAAATTAAGTATGTGGGTGTTCACTGAACTTGGAGTGTAATAGCAGAATCATTTAATTCAGTGGCACAGTGCTGCCTGTGAGCAGCTCCCTCCGTGTGCCATTACAGATGAGAGCAGAGCAAAGGTCCCAGCAGTGACAAGTGCCTCCCCTGGAAGCCAGAGAGCAACCTGGCTACCTTACAGCTGTGGAAAGCAAATTTTAAAATAGCCTGAGTTTCAATTTTCCAGCTCTAACTACCTACCTCTTTACTACTAAATTACAATGTTACTCCTTTGATTTTAAGTTTTTTGATTTAAAATATAATCTCATGGAAACTTAGTTATGAACCTTATGGTGTAACCTCTTTGTAATTTTCAGATTTTAAAAAATGGATTCAAAGAAGTAGAAAAAAAAAATTAAGGAATACACGTCTCTTTACTTCCTCCTCTCATTTCAAAACAAAAAGAATTTAGAATAAAGGCGGAATTTTCAAACTTGCATTCCTAAAACTGACCACTACAAATCTGGAAGACTAAACCAGCAGAGTGACTTCCCCACGAGCTGTAGCTCTTTATGGCAAAGTACCACTCATTCTGGAAAATGCTGTTTCCTACACTTTGAAAATGGAACTAGCACACTTAAGTGCTCTTGATTCAGAAGATTGATTCATGGCAGGGTTCAAAATGTTTGGACGTACTTCTTTCTCAAATGTTGAGAGCTCTTTAAGTAATACTTCTCTTCTACATTTTCTAGGATATGAAGTTGCCTGGCATCTTGCAGGGATGCTGTGGGACAGTGGGTGCCTCTGCCTGGATCAGAGCTCATGGGGAGGTAGGTCTGCCTGACAGAAAGATCTCTCCTAGATCTCACTGACTTTTACATCACGTACAGAAGAGTAACTCAGGACATTACTGCCATGCAGAAGTTAATTTTAGTGTGCTGTCTGAACAGAAACATTTTAGAAAGCCTCCCTGGCTTCTCTGCTTGCTTGCTGTTCCTTTGATTTGTAGGAGAGGGTTCAGAATGGGCATTAAGAAGACAAGAGAAAAGTTCAAGACAAAAGAGGCCGGAGAGAGGCACCAGTATTTCTTAGTAACTCATCACTGCGTGTGCCTGAACAAACAGACTGACAGATTCTGTTCAAATACTAAACAAATATCACAGCCTGTTCTCAAATTCACTCCTCATATATGATATTTCTTAAGAAAATATTTGTGACTCTACTCTAAATTTCATCTACTTTTGTCTCTTGAATAAATTATTTTTTTCCCAGGGAAGAGTCCTAAATATAGTACTGGTAGAGAACCCAAATTACAATTTATTTATCTTCCTGTGCACTACTGGCTACTCTTGCAGGTAACAAACGAAGTCCTTTCAATTAATAATTTTAAATCCCATATGCAACATCAGGAAAAAAAGAAATATTTGAAAATTACTGCTAAACTAAGGTGGCACACCACTAAGTAGTTATTCTTCTTTTCAGAAGACACTCACATACTTCTAATAAATTATAAGCTTGTAAAGCTTGAAATAGCATCAAAGCCACCAGAAGAAATTTAGTTTTTTAAATAGACAGCGGAGAAAAGCAAATAAAAAGAAAATAAAATACACATTTCTATTATGAACATTTCTGCATTTGTTTTCTGACCAATGATCATGTCAGTATCTTGTTGCAATCTCCCAAGCACTTCTTTTTCTCAGTTAAAAGCTTGTAGAACTAATTTAGAATTTAGTGAAATCAACACATATATTAATTCCAAGCAAAAAGCACAATGTAGGTAAGTGCAGAATCTCAACCAAGAAAAATGCCTTGTTTAAACTAAATTTTACAAAATTATCACTACCATAACCACACACAACAGCAACAAGGGAGTTTGAAGTGGAAGGAGATGGTCCTAAACACATTTTTGGCCCTGCATTTTATTTCAGATTCTGAAGAGAGAAATGGTTTTAATACACCACCTGTAAGATTTTGTTAACATTTTAATTTGAAAATCATGGGTCATTTTAGAATAACAATGTACTTAAAGCATCTTCCTAAGCTTTCCATGATTGGGCATTTTACAGCATCCCAAGAAAATGTGGGTGAGGTTTTTAGGAAAACTTAAGAGTGAATGAGGCCTTTGTGGGCATTCCTGAACAATAACTTCAGCCTTCTTTTTCCTTTCAACAGGCTGGATATCACCTCCCGGGATGCAAAGCTCTGCAAACAGAAGCAGATGGCTCCTTCTAGCTGAGCTACCATCAGTTTGCTGTTCTTTCTCAGCATCGCCTCAGTTTCAGTCTCCAGAAAGCATTCACAGAACATACTGCCATGTAGGAGGAAGACAGTCTGACTGTAATGAAAACAACCTCCCTTGTCTTACACGCAGCAGTGACGTGTTTCACTGTGGGTGATGTGCCACAAACGCTCCAGCTGTTTCCTGCTACTCACTGGTGCCCATCAGGGATGTACCTGGAGCCCAACCATCCTCTCTGGCATTTTGAAACAGCAA
The DNA here is from genome assembly GCA_013397155.1 of Irena cyanogastra. Taxonomy (NCBI): domain Eukaryota; kingdom Metazoa; phylum Chordata; class Aves; order Passeriformes; family Irenidae; genus Irena; species Irena cyanogastra. The sequence continues at coordinate 169,174 of VWZV01005338.1, read as the reverse complement.
AAGCAAAGTTGTCACACATCATCTACCTCCCTCATCAGCAACAAAAACAAGGGAACATGCTGCTCAGGCAAGCTGTTGAATCTGCATGTGTGACCCTTTCTGAAGAATTATTCCTTCTTTTTCTGTTGGAAGAACATCTCCACACACTTCACTTCAATGACTAACAAGCCCCTGCCCATGTGCTCTGAAATGAACATTTCCCAGTTGCTGCCATGGTAAAACTGGGAGCAGTGTAAAAAAGAAATAAAACTCCCAAACACCTCATGTTGCCATGAGCAGCAGACAGAGACCATAAGATGGCACGGTGCACAGCTGCCAGGCTGCCGCAGGCACGCAGAAACAGGCAGGATGTTCCTCCTCACGAGAACTGCAGTTAAATCACTGGCACAAATTAACCATGCTCAGAGACTCAAAACAAAAGATTTACTTAAATGTATTTATCTAATTTTATTTGGATTCGTTTTCCATCTCAGGCTCTTTTGCAGGATGTAAGAGGATTGAATTCCCCAGGAAGAGCAGAGGATGGATACAGAAGCAAACCAGAAAGCGCAGAACATAAAACATTTATCCTCAAACTATAAGGACCCTCTTACAAGTTAGAGAAGGTGAAAAACTACAGTCAGAGTAATTTCCAAAGGGCATATTTTGCTGCTGAGCATCAGTATGTTCAAACTCCCTGCAGTGAGTGACTACTGGCATTTGTGCTGATGATTCCCAGGCAGAGCAGTCCTAGGGAGTTACCTGCATGTCCATGAAGAGGGGAATGTGGCCGTGGGAGAGTTGGAGATGTGCTGGATGTTACAATCAAACTCTTCCTGTTGCTTGTCCGACAGCTGAAAGAAAGAAAGATAAACCAACCATTAGGCATGGTCAGATAGACAACAGCACCTCAAGGCTGGTCCTGCAGAATCTCTTTCTGCTAAGGAAGAATCTCTCAGTATTTAGGGTGGGATTTTCTCACACTCTTGACCTCAGTAGTGATCCTGCAAAGAAGGAAATGCACAGGGACCAAAGGTACTTTGTCAGCAGCGTTTCAACACTCTGGAAGCATTTGTTGCATGGACCCCTGGAGGCAGCTGGTGATTTATTCCTGATTCACAGAATATGTGCAACTCATGCTTCACAACTCACACAAAAAGCAAAAAACAATGTAAAATACCCCAGAGTGCCTCGGATACTCCTACCAATATCCAATGTAGCAAATAAATCTGTTACAATTATTGGCTCGGTTATGAGAAACTAGAGCATATTCCTTAGGGCAGAGTTAAAATTACAAAGTGTTAGCACAACCCAGCAGATGAGTGGGATTACTAATCAAACTTAAAGCCTGGGATCCAAACATCTTTGTGGACGCATGTGGCAAATACCGACGGAAAACTCTGCAAAGAAGTTTCAGACACACCTCCACCACATCAACTCCACTCACTGCCATGACTTTGCTCCAGCAAGGAAAGTGACACTTCTTATGGGACAGTTCAGATTTATTTTTTCCCTGTTGGGAAAGCTGAGCCAAATGAAGAGAAGGATGCGTTCCTCCATTTGCTTCCCAGCTTGTGAATCCTGGTAGCAAACATTTAACTCTAAAGGTGATTAAAGGAATCACAATGGGTGAGGGAAACGTTTTTAAATCATGGGATTTGTGAAGGAGAGCAGTTGGATAGTTAAATCCCTTTGTGATTGCCACTTCTGCTGTTTAAACAGAAGAAATGAAGTTGCCAGCAAAATCTTACAACTGACCAAGCACTACAGCCACATACATCTATTCCCTGTACCTCCAGCTTGCTTCCTACATGGCAGAAACATTCCTGCTCACTTCAGCAGTTCCCAAACAGGTCACTAGAATCCCCCTGGCGCTGATAAGGGTGGGAGGACAGCCAGGAGCAGGGAAAGCTGAGCAAAGGCTGAGGAAGGAGCTCTCTGGCCTCACTCCAGGGGTGCCCTGTGAAGCTCCACACTGGGTTCCCCAGGCAGAGGCAAAGTCTCTGCCTGCAGATCCCAAATGCTGACGCCTGCTGGGTCCTTTGTGCCCTGACTGATCTGCTGGAGCTGCCCAACAACAAACACACTCGGGCTGCCAAGAACTACAATTTAATGCAAAAGTATTTTGCTGCCACAGGACACAGTGCATCTGACTATTATTATTTGTAAGCTTATTTTATTGCTGTTCTATAGGAAACTAGAGAACTTGATGCAGAAAAAAATACAACTGAACTGCCAACTATAATAAACAGTAATAAAGTTGAAGCACCATTAACTGCTATTCAGGCTCTTTAGTGTACTTAAAGCATTCCTCAAAATTATCCAACTGATTCCATACAATCTCCATTTACATTCATGTATTATTCAACAAGAGTCCATCCAAAAACTGATTGCCATTGTGCACATCTCATGGAAAAATTAACAGCCCGATTTTAAGCAGCTTAAAATCCCAATTCATGGATATTTTTAACATGTTTTCAGTTACACTACTCCAGTAACTGCTGAAAAACCCCCAGAATACTCAATTTCAACATTAACACCAGATAATCATTGTTTACATTAGCACAAAATCTTTCTTGCAACATGAAATTCCTGAGTATTCTAGTGTAATATATACTACTATATAAGAAATAAAAAAATCCTGGGTATTTTAGTATCAAATATAATGTAAGAATATAAGATCTTGCTCAATAAAAACCACTAGTACAGTAAGAAAACAGAGCTCCATTCTCTACAGTTGTGTCTCTTTGCTAAAGAGAGTTCCTAAAGCACACTTTACCACAGCAATGTCTGGAGCTGGCTATGGAAACTTGGTATATTTAAACCACAGCATAACAGGGAAAGTGAACTGTCCCAAACTCAGAGCTTTTAACTGCTTGCCTGCATTTTCCCAATTGAACAGTGTTTTACAAACCCATTTTCTTTGCTGTCTTTGCCAAGATAAGGAGCCAAAAGAGAAAGGGTTAAGGGGATGGAGAGCAAGCACAGCTGAGATTTTTTAAAACAGGTCAGGTTTACACAAATGTACCCAGAGGAGGGAATGGCTTGGAGTGAAAGCCTAGCCCCAAGTTGGGAACAAACCATTATTCTCTTTGCACCATCAGCACTGGATAACTTTTAATTTTCCTGGCTCTCTCATCTGCAAAAGAGAAACACCACTTGGGTCTGTTTAGCCATTGCTGTGACTTATGTCTGTTGGCAATAAGGCAAAACTTAAACACAGAGACTAAAAACACAACACCCAACTTCTCAAATTCATGCTCTATGTTGAGAAAAATACACAAGTACAACCACACTCTCTACTGGTGGAAGAAAGCCCTCTGCATACAGAGAAAAAGCTTTTCACAGATGTAAGAATCCTAGAGGAAATGCAGAACAAGAGTGGTGAAGTTCTGGGAGGCACTAAAACGAAGAAGGGTGAAGGGAGGAGGTAACAAGCAGATTTCAGTGGGATGACCTCTCCCCCCACAAGTCACTGTGACAGCATCTGAGCACCTCCTAAAGAACAGCTAATTATGGAGGAAGCAAAGCTGGCTTTAAGCAGGGCTTAGTGCCAAAGAAATTCAAACTAGTCAATTTAAGTGTTGGCAGAAGCAACACTGAAGAAAAAATTATTTCCTGGAAAGTTCATTTTAGCCAGCCAGACAGTGCTGGGCTCAAATGTGAGTACCAGGCCAATGATAATGAGGAGATCATACTGTTAATCCTTTAAATTGCATTAATTATTATTTATTACCATTCATGAATTCTCAAAACAATACTGTATGTCTTTTTGCTCAAAAATTAATTCAATCTACATAGGAAAACAGGAGTAATGGGAGAAAGTAAAAGGGGAAAAGGTTGGCTATATCTTACTTTTTAACTAGAAAAGAATCAGTTTTTAACCAGCCCAGAGAGATTTCAAGCATTATTATTTGTTTATAAGCCAAAGTTTTGCTGTTTTCATTAAACACAAGGTGAGCCCTGCCCTGAACCTCCTTTCCTCTCACAATTTGCTATGGGTCTTGTTAACCTTTTTTTTTTTTCTCAGCTCTCACTTCATCATTTCAGAGAGCAAATCCCCTCTAGGTCTTCCAACTTAGGCAAAACACAATTTTAAACGCACAGAGTTTCTGTAGGGCCCTGAGCTGTAGGGCTGAGCTCCAGCCCATGCAGAGCTCTGGAGGTGCTGCCCTCCCCACCCTGGTCAAACACCCACACAGCACAGCCAAACCTGAGTCTAGAAACCTGTGAGAACACAGGAGCACCTCCATTTAATCCTAAAAACACACAGTAAAATGGACAGCTTACATTGAAACAGCTGAAACAATTTGCACCACTATGGAAATCAAGTTTTTACTTTGTTTCTGGAGTTAACTTCTCTGCCTGCAGTAGAAGTATCGTTTGTTGCGTGCACTGAAGTGTCCCCAGCGCGTCCCTGAAACCGAACACTGCAGGACATGGGACGTGGGTCTGGTAACTGGACACTGCTTTTGGACCCACTGAAATGTGTCCCCGAGCCAGCACCCCTGCCCAGAGTTATTTCTGAGCACATTTGGCGTTGTACCTGCGACCTGCAGGCTGCCCCCAGCTCTTCATCTGCACCCCAAAGCAGCCTCCTCCTCCTCCTCGCCCACGGACAAGCCCAGGGCAAGTCTCTAAAACGAGCACCACCAGTGCACCTTGTTTCATCTGCCTACTCAGTCTGAAAAAGAAATCAATGATTCTGTTTCAACATAAATCGATATTTGATTCTTTATTTTAGCAGTTTACTCAGGGGACATCTTCAACTCACCGAGCAAAACTGATTAATGCCCATGAGGCATCTGTGTAATGGAAGCAAGGGCCACAGAAAAAAACCAATGTAAATATAAATAACCAACCACCACTATCAAATAATTTCAAGCGATGCTGGTTATTATAAATGAATAATGATAAGGAAGTTTCTCAAAATCCATCTGAATTTACAGGCCTTGAGGAATTTCTTGTAGCTGAAACTGCTGGAGTATGTAAGTAAACAAGATAACACTGATTGCATGAGCCTTCTCATTGACTTTGACAGAAATCGACTTTAAGAAATAGGATATTTGGAAAAGTATAGCTTAAATCACATTTTGGTTACCGTTCATGAATGCATTTTATTCACATTAGTGATTTATCATAGAATCATTAAGATTGGAAAAGACCTACAAGACCATCAAGCCCAGCCTTCGATGAAAAATTTTAATTTTAGAATTTTGTAAACTACCTCAGGTTGTCAGAGTGCCAGATTAACTCTTGCACTAACTTCTTTCAAAATAGCATTTCAGAAGCCAAACATCAGACTTGTTCCAGATTTGACACTCCATTTAGTGACCTCAAATCCTTATGAACTGGGATCCAAAATTCAGAGCAGTAATATCTACTGAAGTTGTTTGTGGCTACATGTTTTCCTAAAATGTAATATCACCTAACCAAACTTCACCAGATTCTCCTCTGATATTACAGAAGTTTGGTTTCAGTTGATTTGCTTTACAAAGAGTTCTTTATGAGAAACAGACATTTTGGAAATGAAAATAAGTATTTAAAATTTTTATTCACAATGACAGAAAATTTACAAAATCCAAAATCTGCATGTCAATGAATGCAGCAGCTGCACAGCAATGTTAACTAGATGTGGAAGTTATCGTCTTAATTATAGTAATTCAAAGATGGAAGCAATTTTGTAAGCTTTAGCACTACCAACAACAGGGATAATTAGTTCTCTAAAATAGATAAGTAAGCATCTGGTTCAACTGATTTCTTTTTTTTCCACGTTCAAGAATAGTTTAAGAATTATTCATCCTAGAATAACTGGGGGAAATAAGTGTTATTATCCATGGTGTAGGTTTGAGGGGTTGCACATTCCTACAATAAACACTTCTTTTGTTGTGAAGAAATACAATTACACACAGTTAAGATACAAAGGATGGAAGTAAGAGTCCAACAAGCAACTTCTTAAAGATTGCAGGCAGAGTCCCCATCACAACAGGCACAGAACTATCTTCTTCCCAACATCACCTTGGAAAACTGCATTTTATTTCCTGTCATTAATTATTCCTGTCATTTATTTCCTGTCATTCCTTCCCAGGAGCAAGGAAACATCCTGAATTTGGATTCCTTCCTGGTTATTTTGTCCAGACTAAACAACTAAAGAGCCTTTGTCCAGTGCATCTCTGGACAGTCTGCACCTGCCATTTACTCCTTTATAAAATCAATCCCTAACTCCCATAATCTTGAAACTGGATGACAATATTCCTGCTTCCACCATCTTTCTGAAGAACTTCAAATCAAATAGGATTTAACTTTGGAACTCAAATAAAAACAACAATGAAAACCAACTGCTTGAGCACAGGGTCCTCTTCCACAAAAAGTTTTCTACAATTTATTTACTACAAACACAGAAATAGATGCAAATTGTTCAGCAAGCCAGGCTCTACTTAAATTTGCACTGCCCATTGTTATGAAGCCCATGAGACAGAATAAACTGGACAAAAAAAGAAGAGCACAGAGGAAAAAGATGCAGTCAACTTGTGAAGTGTGGGTTGCACTTCTGTACAGATATCCAGAGAGTGCATGAGGGTAAAACACACAAAGCACATTTTCCCTAATGCCACCCCACCTTTCAGTGTGCTACCAACCACATTAACTGGGGTGAGCACAGAGTCAAGCAATGCAAGACTTACAAAGCAAGGAGTAAAATGGGTGCAGATGGTTCTTTTGTTTTAAGGAAAATTAACAGCTTTGCACTTAGGAATTAACTTACTGCATGAAAGACCATTTTCCTTTCATCTAAACCAAGCTATATGTTAGACAAGCCCTCTTGCTTCATTTAGAGCTTGAATTGAAGAAGCAGCATCACCGCAAGCTAAGAAATTACAAAAGAAAAGGCTGAAATTGCCAGTGAACACCAAATTTATGTCTAATTTGCCTAATGCTTGAGGCTGGTGCACACCTGCTTACACCATGCTGTATAGTCCAGACCTTTTGCATTATTAACAACATAGGAACAACTCTGCAAAGCCAAACAAAATGAGATGTCACAACAAATTACAGTGACTGGTACAGCCATTCTCAACTACACAAATCCACTTTATTCTGAACACACTCCAAGCTTATCTTTGTTTCAGCATAAAAGAACAAAAGTAAGAAAAAATCTCTGATAATGGAAGAGAGACCCCAGAATAAATACAGACATTATTTAATGGGCAGAAACAGAAAACAAACCTTCTCAAGCACTCCTATCTCCTACTTCAGTTGTGTTATGTATTATACTGCCAGGAAGTTACATCACAAAGTGTGAACGGCTGATTGAATGAAAGCTAAGCATAACTGCATACTTTAATTTCCCATTTCCTCCAAATCTATTATTAAATGCTTCACGTAGCATAGCTGCTTTTTAAATAAGTCTCTACTTGGCAATTCTCACAGAAGCTGGTTTATCACATTTCTTTTCCTCCAAAAAATCCAAGCAAACAAATTTCAGAATGAAATGACAAAGTGATTTTATATTGTTTCAAATCCTCTAACCGTGGCATGTACAATTACATACAGGTGTGCAATATAACAAACCTACTCCAGACACTCTCCCCAAAGATGCCTTCAAGAAACAAACCAAATGAGCTGAAAATGGAAGGAAAGTTTTCCAGGTTTAATGTAAATGTTACATAAAATAATACAAAAACTCATTTGGTTGTTTTGTAGCACACAACATGAACGGTTCTCTTCGTTTTGTTTCAGAGCATTTTCTTAGTTTAAGAATCAAAAAATGTTACAAATTAGCTCATTACCAGCTACCTGCAGTTCCAAACCTCAGCATGAGGATTAATTACTGATCTAATTTTAAATCTATTCTAACAATACGCTATTCTAGAATTAATCTCCAAAGTGTCCAGGGAGCTGCCTCTACTGCACAGAACATGGATTTTCACACAGCCAAATAGTAATAACCAGGATGGCAACATTCTGAACAAGACCAGGATGTATGCAATCAAGTTATTTGCACTTTTTAAAAATTCATGTTCTTAAGGTGCTTTCCTGAGCTCCACTGGAAAGGCTTTGCTCTGTTGGTAAGACTCATCTTTCCAGCCATGGAGACCAACTGAAGAGTGTCAGGGCTTGTGCTTGCTTGGCAGAATGTTACACTTAGGCTGTGCCTTCCTACCAGCTGGAACTACATCTCTGCTGTGGCTCTCAAACAAGTGCTGGGCTGGGCTTCCACCCCTGGTGCCTCTGCTATTTTGCACGAGCTCCACTTGTTGCCATCCTCAGCTCTGCAACATCAACTTTCTTAAGCATCACCCAGCATATTTAACTTGCAAGCAGCTTCCAGCACATCAAAGCACAGAAAATCCTGAACAGAACATGGCACAGCATCAGGCACAAACGTGCCAGAAGAGCAGACAACAAAGACAGCATGTTGTTAGACAATAAACCCACTCCCCTGGTCCTCATCTGCAACCAATTCCACACCATTTTAGGTAGCTTTTTGTAAAACCACCATCCCTCAATTTTTCAGTTCTGCATACCTTTTGACAGAAAGGCTTTGTAGACATTTTGGATTTAACTCAGAAGCTAAAGGGACCAAAATATCTGACCTTTTAAAAAATACCCAAAAAACCAAGGTAAGCTGCAACGTGTACATTACCATGCTTTCACCACTGATACGTCAATGCTCTCATCCCTCCTGTCTTTCTGATCCAGGCACTGCCCTAACCATTGCTTGCTATGAGAATTGGGCACTTTTATCTTATTGGGATTCCATTTTGCCGTTTTTCATTTTGCAGTATTTGAATATATAAAAAAATATTCATTGAATAGGTAAACAATTCTCAAATTCATCCCCAGTTGCAAAGTGTAGTAGATAATGACACAGATACAGAAAATCAGTCTCAATCTGCCTACCCTACAATGATCATTTAAATTTATACTTTTGCTTCTAAACTTAGAAGTTGAGAATGTGCTTTCTATTTTCATCACCAAGACCCTCTCCTTCCTAAAGCAATGATGTTTTCCAACTCTTAGCAGCTTCTTACAAAATAAAACCAAAAGAAAAATACCAGCATCAATTTAATAAAATTTGAAAAAAAAGAACAGAATACTTCTAAAAGACAGTCCAATGAAGAAGGGTTCATTTCCTCAAGAGGGGAAAAGAAAAATGCTTTTCTGTGAAAGCATTAAAGTACGTATATACATGTACACACAAACATTCAGCCTCTAAAGGCCTTCAAACAGAAGCACTGAAAACAGTGTTCACGCATACACAAAGATGGGAGAAAAATCCTCAAAAACATCTCTAAAAAATAACAGCAAAGCAAAAGTGTAGTAAGGTAGACTGATAATAATCCAATGGACATATCAGGAAAATATCTGGGCTTAACAAACCTTCAATCTCAGCAGGCAGGCTACAAAACTTTTGATATTCGTCCAGGACTAAGCTTAGACAGGAAAATGCCATGCTCTGCCTGCCTGGACTCAATCAGGGCTGAGCAGAGCATTCCCTACCAGAGCAAGACAAAGGTGAGATGTGTTTGCCACGGTGGTGCTTTAATTCAAAACAGATACAGAGAGGGAATACAGATGGCTCAGGTTGTTCCCTTCAGCTTTGGAAGAAGAAATGCTGCTTGGGACCTTCCCAATCAATGCACTCACTGAATGGCAGAGAGGGAAAAGAGGCTGCTGAGATAAGAGCTGGCTCTAAACGTCAAAGAAGGGGAGAGAGAGGAGCTGAAGTTCTATGGACATCGAAAATGCTCCATGTAGCCACTAAAACTGGTGTAAATTCATGTAGAGAGACACACTGCAGTGTTGAAATAAAGCATTTGGTTTATGTGGTCTTTACTCATTTACAGAGAGACAGGTCTGTCGATAAACCACTGTCCTGGATAAAAACAACACACTTAAAAAGACATGAAAATATAATTTACAAAAACACATTAGAGAGCTATACTGCAGTGTATATCAGATCAAATAAGCTGACTACTAAAATAATAAGAAAATACACCTGTAGAAGGCATTTCATGTTAATGGAGCAACAAAACCACAAAAGGGCAGGGGAAGAGGGGGAGGCCCTGAGAGCAGATCCTGCCCTGGCACACAGAGCAGCCCTCAGATCTGCAGCAAGGGGAAGTTTCTGGAACAATCAAGCCTGATTACATGTTAAACCTCATTCTTTTGTATAAAGCCTACTTGCTGAGCCAAATGTTCATTATCCAACAGCCATCAATTTTTCATACAAAGATGGCTGTTCCCGTTTAATAACTATACAAATGTGTACTACAAATAGATACACACACACAGGGTTTTGAAATTTTAGCGGACTGAAGCTGGAACAACCATTCACAAAACTGAGCAGAAGAAAAACACAAACATTAGAAGTCACAAGCTGACAGCTAAAGCTTGTACCAGCAGTACATCCAAAGGGTGAAGCAGCTCACCACTGCCAAGAAAGGGTACTTGTTTTAAGAGCTATTCTACTTAAGAAGGCTGAAAATAAAATCAAAATCCATTCCACTTACAGTAAGATGGTAGACAGCAGTACATAAAAATACATGAATGTATCAAAAATAAATGGATGGTAGCAGTGATAACAAAAAGAAATCATAAAAGAAGGAAAAACTAAAAGCTAGTAAAATCAGAGCCATAATTTACCCAACTGTTAAAAAAGCAGATATTTAATAAATGTACCTCATGTAAAATTGGATCAGAATGCAAGCAAAGAAACTGCTAAAAGCTTTTTGAATGCTTTATGTACTTATTCATCACTAAAGGAACTAAGAACATGTAAGCATTATTTTTACAAATGGTGACTAACAAACTTTAGCAGAAACTCACAAGCACAGGAAAGCACAGCCCAAATTTTCTCTGAGACAAAGTGGGGAAAGATAGGGCTGTTAAATAACATTAGCCTATTTCTGCATAAGTAAAAGCTTGTTGTAAAATTCATTTCTGGGAGCCATGTACTGTGAAATCCCAGCATTCTTGCTGCCCCAGTTCTGTTCTGCACATAGTCTGAAACCAGCATGGCCAGCAGGAAAACAAATGAGACCCATGAAAATTGCAGAACATACACAAATGAAGACACAGAAGAAGACAAATGCAAGCACTTAGAGAAAGTCAGGTATTCAAATTCTATAGCAATCATGCTTAATTTAAATTAGGTCTGCTAATTGCAACATCCTAATTTACCATGCAATCAGGACTGGAAAAAAAATGACAGGACAGGAAAACACACAATGTACTGGAAATAAGTAATTTAGAATGCCACCACAGGATTCAAGCTCACTTCCTCAGAGAACAAAGATTCAGTGAAGGACTCTCTCATGTGTGCCTGCAGATTTTTTATCTCACATCACTGTGAGTCTCTCCTCTGGCACATGCTCACTGCCATGATACCAGAAGTAACTCCTTCAACATCAAACAGAACACGTCGAGTGACGTTTCCATCTTCTATTAGTCCTGAAGGAGTTTAAATGATGTGCTTACAGCAGGCAGTAATGGATATGGGGAGACATCATACTGATATATAAGCACAACATTTGCTTAGATTCTCAGTACATGACTAAGCTCTGTCCTCACATGAAACATGACAGTTGAGGCATTTTTTGTGGAAAGATAGTGATTGATTAAGCTAACAATCCCAAAACATGTCCAACTTACTGCATAGCATTGCCTAAAACGACAGACAAAAGAGACTGGTATCAGGTGGCTTGGATTTCATATCTGACACAAGGATTCCTCTGCACAGGAGTGGTAAGCATCCCCCTTCTGCATCCCAGTTCTCTGGACCCTTCCACCTTCAGATGATATAGAACCAAAAAAAGAAAAAAAACCCACCAGAACAAACTTTAAATTTTTAAGAGGCGTGGAAAAACCTATGATATTTCACTGCAGAAGTATGTTTCATTTTATCAGCAAATTACTCTAAAGAACACAATCTGTAGTCCTCAAAATAGTAGGGAAAAAAAAAGATAATTGGGCTATGAGTGAAAAAAAACTATTCAGGGATTATCTGATAATTAGCTACAAATGGAGAATCAAATCAAAGGTGTTTTCCTTAATGGTTTGAAAAGATGTTTACTTGCTGAATATAGTAACCAAAATGGTGGCCAATACAAAGTGTTGCACCAGCTGAAAACTAAGTAATTTCTCTCCTGGCAGGTGTCTGGTAATTGAAGATGACAATGTATCTCTCAGTTCCTTAAGTAAGGTCTCCTTTTTATAAAAAACGTTTTGCTCTAAGGTGTACAGTAAGGTCAACATCCAGCTGCCAGTAAAATAACAGGAATCCCAGGGCACCAGGGAACATTTCTTCTCTGACCACAGCTTCACACCTCTCCAAAGAACAGGGGCTGCAAAGGGTCACACCATGGCATGGGCAGGGGTTCCTCACATCCAGATACACCTCCAAGTCCATCCCAGAGCTTTAGGCTGGTGGGCATTCAGATTTAAAGTGCACTTGTCAGAGACAAAAAACAGTCAAAATAAGCAGCTGCACAGACTCTGTAAGGATTCCGACACCCAGATGTGTCGACTTCAGTTAAACACAAGAACTGCACATTTCCAGGCCAATCACCTGCCAGTGTGTACTCTCTGTCTTACTTTCCACAGCAGAACTGACCTGCTCTGAGTGTCCTCTGTAAAGTTCAGGATCTCCCTTTTCCTCATATCTCTCCTCAAACCAGTCTCTTACCCCAGTATTTCATTTAGCTCAATAAAACACCAGCGCAAAATTACCTTATACTCAGCAGTGTTCATGTGAAGGATCCAAATAATTCATGAAATTGTCTGCAATCTGTGTGTTGCTTCATTTCCTTTCCACAAAAGTTTTAACTTGAAAAACTGGTTTGTCCTGGGCAATAGCCAAATGTTCATACAAGAGAGTTTCGATCTGAACAAAAAGCTTTCAAGGCGCAAAAAGGCTCAGTGTTAACCCTCTAAGACCATTTCCCTGGGTTTTAGACAAGCAGGGAAACTGTCAACAGTATTCAAAATTATTATAAAATATGATTTACACAGAATCCCACATAAACTAGAAATTACAAACAGCCCAGGTGGATTGCCTGAATCATTACAAATGTTTGGGGGTTTTTAGGAGGAGCCTCTTTCATTGTATTTAAGTAGTGCAAATATTCTGAAATGGAGAGTGTATTGGAAGCTCCCCAAAACTCATCCATTAGTGAGCAAAATATCCATTACATTTCCATGCAATCCAACAGACTACTGTCATAAAGAGATTTTCAGAAGATAAGGTGGAGATTTTTTCTCCCTCAAGCAGTGCTTTTGTCCTAAGGCCATACCAAAATACCTAGCAGAAGTAATTTGAATGAAATTTCCCCTCCAATTATGAGTGTCAGATGGTCATTTAATATGCTGAGTTGGCAAAAAAAAAAGAGCTAAGTATTATCAAAAGCATCAGATTTCCAGGTCTTTCCCATCCTTCCCAACATAAGGGAAATATTTCTTATGTTATTCATTTAAGCAAGGAAATGTGTGGCAAGACAGCTGTCACTTTAAAGTTAATTATAGTATAGACTCACATTTTTAATGCCAGCTTTATGTTACCACAAAAACTAAGTATTCTGCTAGCATCATACTAATTGTTTTTCTTCAAAGTGACAACGTATATATTGAGGAGGTGGCATCCTTCTGACACACAGCTTTTAATGTCAATCTAGATGAATCAGTATAAAAAACACACTGAAAACATTTGGGGGGATATGTATGGACTCACTGTCTAACGTGGTCCTGTTATGGCAACTGAAAAGTTACCAGAAAAACACCAATGCATCAGAAAGCACCATTTATGTGTTCTTGGCCACTTGATTATTTCCATTCACTCATTTACATCCCAGTGAAAGGTGGTTTCTCTTACTGTTTGTGACAATTTCAATAATGAATAGCACTTTTCTTAGTTACCAAGGAACTGTTTGTAATGAAATACAATGATTTCCATAGAATCACTGATCTTAGAGGTGTTTTGCTACTTAAAGATTGCTTTACACTTTATAAGAAGTTAATTCTTGTGATTTTAACAAATTATTGTATCACTGAAGTCCTTTCATTGAAAGGAGAAGAGGAAAGAGAATTAAAGCATCAATGGCAATTGTGGATACAAATCCAAGATGTCCTTCCTCACAGAAATCCATCTTCCTCATCCTCCAGAATTATCTTTCAAGTTTGCTTCAATACACAAATCTCCCATCTTAACTTTCCAAAGAGAAAGTCACTAAACAAAAGTGAAATTGTTAAAACCTAGTCACAGTTCCACCCAGAGAGGATTAAAATGAAAGAATGAGGAAACATTAGAAATCAGTACTCTAAGTAGTTTCACAAGACCAACATTCATTAGCACAATTCTACAGTGCTGTTAATATCAAATCACAAGAGTATATTGAAGATACACCCAAAGTGTAAAGAAACAAAAGGATTTAAATGCAGAGACATTTAATTTAAACACGTCAGAATTATGCTTTATCTTTCCATAATCCAATTTCAATAGGCAATGCCTCAATAGAGCTGATATCAGAATACCAGCCCCATATGCCCTTTGAACCAAGAAGTTCTCATATTTCTTCTATAGTTTAAACTCATAAATATTTATACAGAACCAGTCTGACAGGTAAACATGATTTATGTTTACGTCACCCCTCCCATGAGAAACTTATGTATTTACAGTTTGCTCTTGACTTTCTCTATCCTTCTGGGAATACGCTGGAGAAGCAGCAGCCCAGGCACTTTGAGCAGAGCAGCAGATGGTTCCCTCTTCCAGAGCCATTAGCTGCGGCGAGAATCCCACCAGCTGCACGGGAGAGCTCATTGCCACAAATGCACCGAGGAGAAAGAGGAGCCCTGCCCATTTGCCTCCTAATGTAGGAGAAGCCATATGGGAGTCAAGTCCTCTAGGACTTTTAGTACATATCAGAAGCCATTACAGAGAAATGTGCCATAGCTCAGTAGTCAGAATACCACAAGTAACCCTTTCTTGCAATGTGAAACCGTATCAAAACTGAGAGAAAACCAAGGAGGAGAAGCCCTGAATTAAGAGCACACAGGCTATCATTAACGCAACAGGACTGTACAGAAGTTTCACAAACAGAGCAGAGAAAACTGTATCGAATATTTGTCACGGTAAAAAAAATTCTCTACTGCTGAACATGACCAAGATTGCAAAGTTACAGGAGAAATTTAAATTGAAATCATAATTTTTAAAGGAAGTGCACTAAGAAGTGAACATTGTGCTTTGAAAGGGGGCCAATAAAAACTGAAAATTATTTCTTTATTTATTTAGTGATAGAGTACTCCATTTCTAGTGCCCAGATGCCACAATCCTGAGAACATTAGCACACAGAAACACCCAGGTCATGGCATTGCAATGCACTCCATGTGCAGTGACCACTCTCACAGCCCAGATACTCTCAAGAGCAAAGTCATTGCATATGTGGATACAGGATTTCAGGATGGATACCCTGGCAAGAATCACATTATTACAGTGATTTATCACAATAATCCTCAGAGCAGCCCAACCTGCCCACCCATCTCTCCCAAGACGGCAGGCAAAGAGCTGGCAGGCTGCCAGCCCGGCTCGGCAGAAGGTGATATTCCCAGCAAACTGTCACACATGCTCAAATATTTCATTTCTGAGGCTGGCTGAAGGCTGCAGTTTCCATCCTGTGCAAAACAGGATTTCTACCACATGACTTCGTGCAGCAGCTCTCTGCTCTGAATACTCACAGTGCTGTTTGATCACTTTGAAATACCTAATACTTGTTTATGTGATTAAATCAATAAAAAGTCATCTCTTTTCCATTAAGATGCTTAGTGGATTTACAGATCAATTTCTTTCTTTTTGTACTTTGACTACTAACAATAAATGGAATTGTAAATTTTGAGTAGGAGTTTTCTGACAAAATATCACACCTGAAACCTCGTTAGTATCTCTCAAATTGCTTCTGACCTTGATGTGTAATCTTAAATTCAAAATGGCACACTAACAAGATATTGAAAAACAAGGATGGTTTATTTTTGTTATGAGAGACACTGTGGGTGTCCACCCTGTTTGGAAGACTATTCCTGCTGAATTTTCACCAAATACTATCTTTAGGCACGCTGGACACCGTCTGGAATGGAGGAGCTTTAGGAAACCAAAGTTGTGCAAGCAGCAGCAATAAAAGGATCCAGAATCTGCAGGTCTAGCACAGGTTATCTTCTTGTGTAGAGGTGTCCTCCCTGTTCAGCTGCCCTAAACCAGCTCCCCTGGCTCTCACAGCAAGCCACGTCTCGTTACACCAGGCTGCTCCCAGCTCACAGGTTGGTGGCCAAGAGCACCTGGAAGCCAAGTCCAACCTACCTCAGCCTTTGGAAATGGAGGCACAGGAGAATAATTTGCCTCCCTTTCCTCTCCCCAGTCAAATTCAAGAAATCTGAAAGAAAATATGAAGCTTTATCTTCAGCACTTCTGTCACTCTATCAAACCACTGCTACAACTGCTCAAACGGTGTGAAAGTTACTGCTGGGAGCAGAGACATCAACACACAACCTGAATCTCAAGGAGCTCATCTACTTTAAAAAACAGGCTAAAGACAACAATTTTGAATAGAACAACATTGCTAATGCAGTTCCTGGCAACTAAGATCCCTGTTTATTTACAAAATCTTTCTTCATTGCCACTAAGATTTCTAAAAGTCAGTGGCAACATAGAACACAACTTCAATAATATGTAAATCACAAATGTGGAATAATAACAAAAAATTAAGAGTCCCCCAAAATATTAGTTGGTAGAAGCTACAGTCCTCTAAAAAAAGATTAATATAATTTCTGATAGCTGATGAACAAAATTTACCCTAAACCTAAGCCAAAGCTTATATTCTGAGTCTTACATAGATTATTAACTGTATCAACAAACCAGCTGCTGAGAAATTCTGGTACCAGCTGCAACTGTTTACTCATAAATCTGAATATCCTGCTTTAGTCAGGATTAGCTACCTCCCAGTCTTACCAGTAAGTTTTCAGGCTACAAATGTTAAGCTCCACAGAGCACCTGATGAGTGATAATTATGTTGATATTTCCCAGTCTTGAAGGGACACCCCTGTACAGCATCAGATCCGATACCATTCATTAGTTTGCACACTTCAATGGGATTTTATCAAAATCCAGAGAGCAGGGTAAATACAAACACTCATCCTATTAACTGCTACATTAACATATTCACATCTCTAATAAAAAAAAAGATGCTAAATGTATCAAGCATTATTTAAAATTTAAGGTTGCATGTATCTCTGCGAAGACCGTAAGTGCTGTAAGTCAAAATATTTGCAAGTCTTTCATGGTGCTGCCTATTTCAACATAATACTGTTTTGCTACTTCAAATAATAAAGCAGCTTCCTCCCAGTAAGCATCTATCCATCATTTTGTAGGAAAAAAACCCCTTATCACATTCACATAATATGAGAAGGAACAATGCCTTTAAATAAATACCTTTAAAAAGAACGAACGGTGGATCTGCACAGTATGATTTTTGCAATGAATACAATTACAAATCATTCAGAAATTAAGAAATCATATTTAATGTACTAAGAATATGATTCAATCTGTTAAAACAGGAAAAAAAAAAGC
The DNA here is from genome assembly GCA_013397155.1 of Irena cyanogastra. Taxonomy (NCBI): domain Eukaryota; kingdom Metazoa; phylum Chordata; class Aves; order Passeriformes; family Irenidae; genus Irena; species Irena cyanogastra. Next base: position 151,584 of record VWZV01005338.1, on the reverse strand, counting down.
AAGACTAAACAGTATTAAAACAAACAGCTTAGAAAAACATTGTAAGAATTATTCGCAAAATCCTTAGATTACCTTTTGGATCGTCTCAACATGCTGGTAGCAGGCAGAGAGAAATTGGACAGCACTGTCCAAAAGGAGTCAGACATGATCTTTAAAAGCTTTCATTGCTGGGAAAATACAGCACAATCAAGCCACTAGCAATAAATAAGGAACTAAATAATACCAGTGACAGAGCCAATGCAAATTCCCTGTAGACCTTGCAAGCTGTTCCATTAATGTGAGACAGGCAGGCAAGCGTACATATTGCTGCTGTTTCCACTGCCTCTGTTTTCTCCCTGCTCCATCCCTGCCTCCCTCCCTCCACCTTAGGAGGCAGTGCAAAATGAGATATTTATTCTCTTCCTAATACACTTTAAACCTGGAGTTTGCTGAATACACAGCATACATGCTTTCTATAAATCTCTCTGTGTTCATCTAATTGCAAATAAAATATTTTCAGTATTTTCAAAACCGTAACTGGGCACTGTTTGCAATCCTGAATAACACAAGAGGGTTTAAGCTGTGTCTGCACAGAAAGCACCACTGGCTGCCTAGTTTGTGTTTTTATTCTGACATGGTGGCTCTTCTTTTCCTAACTACACGAGGCACATCAGGGGCATTTTGCTTTTTTTTCTTAATTAATCTTCCACCTTTAAACAAATCCCATCTTTCATCTTCAGTGACCCAAGCGGATTTTTAATTTTTTTTTAAAAAAAAGCTTCCAATGCCTCCTAAGATCAGTTTAAAAACAGAAATCCATTCTCCCCCTGGAGTCAGCCACACCAGATCCACGTCAGTCACAGTAAACACAAACTCCTACGTAGCACCTGGTGCCCAAATACAACTCAACCAGCCGAATTTTGACAACAAAACACAAGCAAGACTCGTGTGATGCACAGCAGAGGTTTCCCACACACCCCCTTTGCACATCAGCCACAAGTTCACTATTCCCCTTCGTGCCTGTAAAACCCTCTCACCATGTTTTTGCATTTTCTGGGGTCTAAACAAAACCTCACTGGAGCTGCCTTTTTTTTTTCTTTTTTCTTTTTTTTTTTTTTAATTCGAGTATGTAATCTATTTTCTTTCTATTGTGGCTTCTTTAAGCACTTCTGCCAGTAGGAAAGCTAATGACGTTCTCATATTTCAGCCTTCTTGAGTGGCTTTTTATCACAGACATGAGAAAGATGACAATCAACAGCTGGCACAGCCTTCCAAGCAAAATACAGCCCTAAAAAAATACACAAAAATGTCTGGGAGAAAGAAATCCCACTAGACTCACTTTAGCTTTCTGTAGAATCTCATGGAAGAATTAGATGGTCTTTCATAATTTTCCATTAAATAATTACATATTTTTAATACATACATTCATCAAGAATCACAGTATCTGATGGAGCAAAGTATTCCCTTCCATCTGGAATTCAAAACAGGCAAATGGGATTTTTAGACACTCTGCACAACACGACTGTCTTTTCTAGTGCTTTTAAACGTTTTTACAAAGTTAATCGACACCACATAGTGGTTTGATTTCACAAAGTCAATTTAGAGTACAACTGAACCAAACTCTGCCCCTGTCTACTGCTGATGAGAAAGAATAAACACATTCATTTTCGTGGCCACATAATATCATATACCAATCAAGTGAAAACTGAACACTAGCCTTTTGGAATTATATTCAGGATATTATGTGACCTTCCAATTCCAATAAACCCTGGTTTTGAAAAGCTATGAAAATTTTACTCTGTCAGCTAAAACATGAATTGAAATTCATGAGCAATAATGATGGGGAAAAAGTGTTCAGTTAACTAACAAAATAAACCTATCACAGTAGAAATACATTCCTGACTGCTCATAGTTAGCAAATAAGATCACAATCAGCTAACACCCCTAAATCTGTATTAGTCACACTTTTTACAAAAATGATTGAAAACTCAGTAGTTGAAGACATATCACTCATTATCACTGTACTCAGCAGCAGCACTTTCACATCTCTTGCAGGAAGGACACAAAAAGGAGAAGCCATTTTAGGAGAACATTTCTCCATGGGCATCAGTGACTGACAGCCCTACAGCAATGTCAATCCAGCTAAACCCTGTCCATCCTCTGCTGTTCCTGGGGAACACAGGGCACCCCAAGCAGGGAAGGGGGTGGGGTGTTTGCTATCACCAGAAACCCATCCATTCACCCATCTTGCCATTTAAGACAATTCTGCAGAGCTTTTACCCAAGAACTGCAAAAAGCACTTTGAGAATTATATAACACTGGTTCAAAACTAGCAGAAATTTAACACTTTATATTCCTGCTTTTCAAAATGCATATTCCACACAGAAGTCACAGACTCTAGTCCTGCAAATCAGCACCTGCAAAGTGCTCATTTTGGCACCCAGAGGTTCCCAAGAAATTCAGAGTACCCAAAAAAATGTGAAGACACCACAGTTGGAGATGCAGTGTTTTTGCTAGAAAAACAGAAGAACACAAACTATTAAAAAGCTTTTAAAATAAGTCATGTCTTGAAATATGACAGTGTCAACATTTGCAGAATTGTCTTTAGTAGCAACAAATACAGGAAGTGTAAGGATTTTCTCACACCTACAATGACAAATGAAATCCTTCAAAGGAAGTGCCTTATTGTCTCTGCACAATCAGCACAACACTTCGGAAAATTTAGACCAGAAACTTCTCACTAATTCAAAAATATACCATATCTATATATGAGAGAACATGTCAAGAACACAATCACACAAATAGGTTACAAGATGAGTTTTCTATTTTATTTAACTCATAATAAAATAAACATCTCTTTGTGAATTCCAGACCCTGAGTTATTTCAAGCCTAAAGAAACCTCTTCTTTTATAACATTCTCTCACTCGCCTTTCAGGATATTTAGTGTCCATCAATCTTCCTAATGCACCTTCCCTTCTTTATGCCCAACTTGTCCTCTGAAAAGACCACCTGCAGAACATTTCAGCAGCTCCTGTGATGATGGAGTATTTCTCTGTCAACCAAATGTACAGTTTCCAGAGCCCTCCTAATGACACTGCATCCACTGGACAGTTATAAATAGTCAGTGTCAATGACTTTCCCTATTTCTCATCTTTACCATTACCAATGTAGGACATTAATTAAGCCTGACATTAAATGAGAATGCAATTAGGCAAACAGTCCACATGAAATCCATTGCTTTCTGGACTTTTTTATAGCAGCTACATTTATCATTAAATAAATTTCCTTGGTATAAGATCATATTCTTTTAAATATAAAATCTGTCATTTTAGAAGTAAGCTGCACTCCTTGAAAAGTAGTTTGAAGCAGTACCATGCGGATCAATGAGGTAATTTTGAAAAAGAATAACCCAAAGATCAAAACTCCTGTGATTGACTACATTTTAAGTTGACTATGTATCAAGAAGTTTCCACAAAGTATTGATTATATTTTTAAACACTTCAACCAGGATGAACCATGTAATAGTGCAGTAGTTTTCAAATAAAGATGAATTTCACAAGCTACACTGTGGTAAAGAAAAACTTAAAATGGAAACCAGTTGAAATGCTATTGGGAAAAATCTGCCTCTTGCTAATTACACCATCACTGGCATGTTTACATTGTATTAAGCTTCACATAAAAATGTGACACTTGGAGACACAACTTTTTGAAATAGTCATTAGATTGAAATCCACAAATTATTCACTAGAAATACCCAGAAATTAAAACCATTTTGCTAGCAAAGCCAAATTCTTTGAAGAAGTCACAACATAAGTAGATACATTCTATCTCTATAAAGAGCATACTGACTTATTTTAAACTTTAAATTGTATGTCCAAAGAGCACAGAAAATTATTCTACTATAAGCAAGCATAAGTTAACACAGGTGAAGATACCTGCTCTGCATCACCACACACTGAAAAGTGTAAAAACCCCAGCAGAAAACTTTGGTCTTGCAATAGAGGGGAAGGAGAAAGTTCTTCCTTTATGCTTTAGAAAACAAAAAGGAAGGTTCCTTTAAATAAAAAAATTACATGGGAGATGTGTGTTGAGCTATTTGGGGCATCATTATTATTTGAACAGTGACCTAAGCAAGTGAAGAACAGACTGTCTTTGAGCCGCCCGCAATCGCGAGACTCCTAAGCAACAGTCTGACAGAAAACATTAGGTTGGCTGTATCTTCAAGGTTCACTTTTCTACCATTTGCTAAGTTATAAAACCATAGATTCCTTCCTTTGGGGGCAGAAATCACCAAGCCACCACCCAAGATCTAAAGAGCCATATTCTTTTACTATAGTGGCTCCCATGGATTTCAACTGTTACCTTTGTATAAAAGGGCTCCCAAAGATGCATCTGCGTGAGATTAAACAAACAGCTAGCTGGTGGCCAAGGGTTTTGGGGGTGAAGAACAAATCAACTTCCCTCTGGTGTGTATTCCCTATGCAGGGAACAGCCTAGTGACTGCAATAGTTAATGATTCAAAGGATCAGAAACATTTACTGAAGCAGCTATCAGGCACTCACCTGCATGGAAGCTGCCAACTCCTCATGTAACTTTAATTGGGCACAGTTACTGAACTAACAGGGGTTGCCATCCTAGAGGACAGCCTGAAATGCTATCTAATGCACTACAATATCACTGAACAGTTAAGCACAAGCAACTGCTCTGATTTCAGTCTAAAACAACTCTCACAAAATTGTACTCACTCAGATATAGAGGATGCCAACTACAGCTCCATCATCACAATCTTTTTAAGTGAAGACAATACTAAATAAGTGATAAGTGAGGAGTGTTAAAATACCAAGTTAATTGTGCCCAAACCCTATGAATATTTAATAAGAAATATTCTTTCTTCGTATTTTTATTTACAAAAATATCACTTATTAGCATGTTAATATTCCATGCAACACTATCCTTCCCAAGCAACACTAGTAAGATGTTCAGCTACTCCAATATAACATAAGCTTAATGTCATTTCAAACTCACAGACTTGACAATTGGGCTTAGATGCCATGGAAAGGTCAATTATCCTCTTTAAATAAGTTACTGGATCTTGCATTCTTTCCCTAGCCCAGCCTTCTTCATGTGTGATTCAAATGTCAGTTGTCCAATTTAATCAAATGTAACCTCCATGTGTGATTCAAATGCCATAAAAATTGAGAAATGCTATTTGAAAAACAACAATACTGAAAATCAGATCTGAAAATGTCACTTCCTGTTTACACAGAAATCTTCTAACGCTTTATCCAAAATGTAGTTACAGACATTCAGTGGCACTTGCAAAAAACACAGCATCACAGAGTGCTGTTGTAACCCCACATCCTCCTCCAAAGGTTCTCCTTCCTCTTTGCCAGCCAAAATTTATCCAAAGGAAAACACATAGATTGAGCCTCCTCTTGCCACATAGCATTTCCTCATCTTTGTCATGTATTATTTATCCCAAAGCACTTAAAACTTCCTTTTTAACCTGTAATACAGTCTTAATGAATTCACTGTGCAACTGGGTTTGCAAACAGGAAGATAACTTAATCTCTTCTCCTGCCACTCCAGCTTGCAGCAGCCTCTCCATGAAGAAGTACAGCACTTCAGCTCTTTGTAGAGTTTTTCCACCTCTGACTTCCTGTACTTGAGTAACACCACCAGGCTATTGCTAATTTCTGGAACATGGGGTTTGTACATATCCCAAATTGCTGTAACACACAGTCCTTGACAGACACGGTTCATAACCATTCCAACAAAACTATGTCAGCAAAGCAGATTTGAAAAAGCAGGTGTTATTCCCCGTTTTACAGAGAAGCTACAGCACAGAGCCTAAAGGAGAAATTAGGGCAAGAGCAGCAGCAAAGGTGGCTGGCAGACTTTGTGTCTTCGTAGGGAGTGAGGACTGAAGAAGAAAGGATGGCTAAAACTAAACCAAGACAACAGGCAAGTAATTAAGGTAAAATGAACAAAGCAAACAACAAAGAGAGGGAACTGAGCTGTATTTCAGTGGGTGAATTAGAGAGCTTTGAGTTACTCAGCTCTTAATTACCAGCTCACAAAAGCAAAAAGGGCTCCCCTCATCTATGCAGGAGCACAGACCCCCAGCGCGCACCCCAGGGCAGCAGCCCGGGTTAAGGATCACCATGGTGCCCCCAGGCTCAGGCTGGGCAGCAGCAGGGAGTGCTGTCACCTGCTTCACAGCGTATCGCCCTGAAGACCAAATCAAGCCTGAACCCCAAAACGAGCTCTGGCATCTGATTTGTTTCTCAGTATAATTCAGGTTGTTTGCCCCAACCCAAATCTCCGGTGCAGGACGTTCCACTCTACAGCTCGTTTCCTCTTTCCCTGGTTAACACACTTAGGCTCAGCTGAAATGTTAAGGATATTGCAAAGCCTTTGCATTTACCATGGCTTTTCTGAGACAAAAAGCTTATTTTGTAGGATGTTGGCTAAGAAGAATTATTCTGGGAGCAAGGGGAATGCTAATGTAATGAACAGACGAAGAGGATGAATTTTACATTTTCAAGCATAAATTCTTAATGAAGTTAGAGCATGGGATAAGAATAGACTTTACAAAATAAGCATGGCACAAAAGAGACATGAGAAATCAAATCCATGCTTGGGAAACATCAGGGGTCCTAGCAGACACACACACACAAAAACGGGAGAAAAAGTTTATCTAGTTTTAAAGGCAGAATGACATCCTTATTTGGACATGCATTTTTTAGAGAAATTGGCCCCTATTTTAGCCATTCCTCTGGAATACTATGAATCTTCACAGCAAAAGCTTAGCTTTTAATCTTAAAGTCTGGGAAAACCGTGATAAGATATCATCAACTGTCAGACAAACTACTCCAGGCTGTGAGCCTCAGAAAAATCCATAACATACACACAGATCCAACACGAGAACAAGCCTGGACCACAGATTTCTAAAAAACTAAAATCTAAATACAGTTCTAAATAACTATACAGCTCTAGCAAGTGTTCTACTGTATTTCTGAGAAACCCACAAAGGTGATGCATTACAAAACCAAGGCTTCTGGAAATACACATATTATTTAGAAGGTCTTGAATGAAGACATTTATTTTATATATGACTTTTAACATGTGTGTCTACTTATATATAAGTGGAGACATAAATGTTAGAACATAGAAGCAGATTTAATAAATTAAGATAAATTGACTCAAACTGAATTCTCAGCTTTGAAATAAACTACAGAATGGACAGATATGGAACTCACAATGATTTCTGCAGTCTCCAGAGAAACGTTCATGTTGAAATACTAAAACCAAAATTTATCAGGTTGCAATGCTGTATCTTACTACACTCTACTGTAACATTAAAAATGGCACAAATAAATCTAAATAATAGAGCTAGAAACAAAAATATGTAACAAAATTGCTTGGTTTTTAAATAAATTACTTTCATAACCCACCTCACCAATGACCTTCTAAGCCATCTCAGATATAAAGAAAAAGTGTTAATAAATGGGAATATTCATCTTGTATTCACTTTATTTTCTTTTCTTCCAATTTTTTATGAGAAGATGTAGCATTATACAGATTTTATAGACTAGGAAAATAAAAAAAATTAAAATTTAAGCAGAAATGTATACAATTTAAAAAAATATTTTCTAACAAAAACCATTTCCTATTAACACTCCCTATTAAAACGCAGCCTGTAAGAAAAGCAAATCCTATTTCCAGCTGGCCGAAGTGTTTAGTACGACACAGAGGGCAGAGCAGAGACGCAAACCAACACGACCTGCGTGTGCGGAGAGCTCCCTCCCTGCAGAGCCAGCGCAGCCCAGAACCACGAACACCTCTCACCTTGGCGAGCACTTACAAGAGCGCGATGTAAAACAGCGACCGCGGCGTCCTGCGGCCCAGCCCGCAGCTGCCCTGCCTGGGGACGAGGAGGGGGAAGCTGCAGAAAGGACAGGTCCCAGGCTGGAGCTCCATCTCGCCAGGAGCGGAGGCCGTGCGCGCTCGGCCGTGGGGCGCAGGCCGGGACACGTCCCCATGGGCTGCTCCTCCACGCCAAAGACAAACGCAGCTCTAATCAACCGCATTCTGCCCAAACTAATTGCAAGTTCTCTGCCAGGGCAATGCAGACACTCGTGAGTTTAAAGGAACACTTCTGGTCAATATTTGTGTGTTGAATCGTTCGGAAAATTGGACGTCTAATGATTCTGGAATCTTCCAGTCTCTGGGAAGCAGAATGGGCAAGCAGTCGCTTTAAAATGAAGTGTGGAAGAAAGCTAGTATGGACTTTTTGTCTTTCAGTGGAAAATTTGGCCCTAAAAATTTGCTGAGAATTATAATTCGACCTGTTCTGCTATTTTAAATTTCTCATCTGCTCACAAATAAAAGTGAGAATCTCAGGAACAAAAATAAAAATGTAATAAAGAGTACAAAAAATAATATTCACCTTCTCAGGCAAGCTATAACCCAAACATACATTATCACTTCTAATTGAGCAGCACGTCTTTGATGAGAATCAAAAGAACTCCTTCCAAAACCAGCTTTTTTAGTGTTTATATAATAAATGCCCATCTCAGCCCAGAGATGTGACAATGTAATTCTAAGTGCAGCAAGTCTTTCCCAGACAGCTGGATCAATAACATCCCTGCTCTAAAGACCTAAAGGCCTGAAGAAAGGAAAGGACAGGGAGAACAGGAAGGAAACAAAAGCACGCAGAGCTCTTTCACCACAGCAAAGATTACGGTTTGAAGATTTTATTTTAGAACATTAATAATTCATAATGACAGTGTAATGTAAACTAGGTTAGAAGATTATGCTCTCAAGTACCACACAAGGGATTGAATGACAGAATAATAACAACTAGCCAAAGTAGCAAAATTTCAGGAGATAAATGAGGTGAAGAGAGGACTTAGAGCACTAAAAGAAGCATATTTGAAATGAATGAACAAAAACAGGAATAGAAAGATACTGAAAAAAAGGGGAGCACAGATGCAGCCTGTAGAAAAGAGAGCATGAGTGGGTCCATTTACAGCAGAAGAAGCTTCGCAGGCTCTCTGGCATGACTATCCAAGCAAGAGCAAAACTTATGATTTTATAAATCATACAGTTACGACTATTCAAACAAGAGCATAAATTTGAGACAAAAGTTCACCCTAGCTCAGGATAGCGAGACAGAGCTGAAATGGGATGCCATTCCAAAAACTGGTAAAAACTTACCCTGAGATCATCTTCCCTTCTTTTCATCCTAAACCTTCCTTAAGCTTTCAGGTTAATATTGATCCACTAAATGGTTTATCTAACTAAATTAAAACTGTAACACACGTCTTCAAAAAGCAATTTTTGAAGGAAACACATTGGAAAGGAACTTGCTGCTCAGGGGCTGACACACACAGCTGTGTAAAATAACCTCTGCTTCCCCCCAGCTCCAGGCCATGAAGGTGACACCAACTACTCACTGTTAGTGCTTCAGCACAGGACATTAACAGGCCTCTTTGCACACTCACTGATTTTCCAAATTAAAACTAAAAATAGCCCCTGGCTGCCTCATAGTCCAATTAAAAACAAATCTTGGAAAATGCATGGCACTGTCTATCAACAATAATAAACACATGACTGTCTGGTTAAGAATTTTATTTCTTTCTCAGAACTATTCCCTTGCCAGGAATCTTTCAGTGCTCTGATTTTTTTCTGTATCTGTATTCAAGATCAAAAACTCTTTGAAGGAGAGACTACTTGGAAGGAAAAATTTTATACAGAACAGAGCACACCACTGTCGTTTGAGGAACTCACTGTTATTTGAGCATAAGGACAGAAAAAGAAAGGCTTCAATATTTACTACAGTCTCTTAAGAACCTTCTGAGCTCTTCGTTCCTCCCTAGAAGTTGCTGACTTATCCCAACCATCTCAAACTCTAAATAGTGCAGGAGTAGTAAATGAGTCAGCTCATGCACAGGTGCGCCAGCAGATCACAGCCTTCAAACACCATTACAGAGAAAAGCCAGCTTTGAACCATAACCTTATATGGTTTATAGGTGAAATGGCCAACAAACAGTAAAGCCCTCCAACTTTCAAAGTCACAAGTACAAGCTCCCCTCTGGGAGCCTCCAATTTCCCAGGTCAAACCACCAGGTTATGATTTACAATTGGTCCCATGGAGGGCAGCCAAATGGTGAGCCTGGAAGGAAACAAGAATTCACACCTCGGGCTCCAAACCCCAGGGTTTAACTCTTCTGCTACTGCAGCTCCAGGCAGGATGCAGGGATTCTTGCATTTACATAATGCCTTCACACGAAAAAATTATACCATTCAGGCCACCATGCCTCGATATTGCCAACCATATTAAACAAACAGTTTCTTGTCAGCCCAAGACACACAAGAAGTTATCTGAGCCTGTCACGTTTCAAGTATCACCGGTGTGTCCCTCCCATGTAGTTTCTCAGATGGGAAAAATGATTCCCAAAAATAATAACCAATACAAAGGAAAAGGAATAAGGAGAAAAATTTCCATTAAAAAATAAATTAATTCTGGGAAACTCATTCATTCAATGTGAGATGTAGATTAGAATTCAGTTGCCAAAAGCTTACCTACTCAAAATTCATCATTTCACATTATGCATAATGATATATCCACAAAGTTGTTCTGTTTCTCATTATTCTTGAATTGCTGATCTACAGTTTCCAAAAGTGACATTATGCCATCCTGCAGTCAACCCTGACCAATTATTTAGCACATTTAAGAAAGCAAAACCTGTACCAAATCAAGCACTAAACCAGGAGGATAATGCTCACTGCAAAACCAGAACAATTTACAAATGTCATTCAAATTGAATATAGGCCTCTTCATTAATCCTCCAGCACTTGTCAAATAGGAAATTCTAACTAAAAAAAAAAAAAAAATTAAACCTGTCTCATATCAAGTGACTTTACACTAAGTAAAATTTAAGCAAAGATAGCAAACCATCAACAACTTTGGATAAGCCTTGAGGTATTTCAAAATAAAAACAAGGAAACTTATCAAGTCTGAATTCTGAAGTGTTTTTGACCCTCCTTAAAAATAAGGAACTTCTGTTTACAGCTACGGCCCTGATGTTGTAAAATATATGCAGTCTTCAAAACCCCAACCTCAAGTGATCTGGGGATGTTTGTGCCAAGAACACATCCCTGTGGGAATACATCCTATGGAAGGGATTTCTGCACCTGCCCTGAAGCAGCAGGACTGGAGGTACAAGACTCTCATGGAGGCAGCAATCAGCACCAGCAATCCTCACACACAAGATAAAGAGCCACAGACTAACAGCAGACCCATTCCAAGAAGGTGGATGTCCCCATCCCCAGCCTTTGGTGAGGGCTTGCTCACCAGCACCCTGCAGATCTGCAAAGCCCACTGGATTCACTGCAGTGGAGCAGACCCACCCAGGACACTGCCCACCCAACCTCACCCACACACCCAAACAAGCCATAGCTCTAAATATAGGTCTCCTCTCATCCATTGCAACAACTTGTACAAAAAAGGCTTTGAATAAAGGCAGGCAGCCCTCCAGGACATTTGCTGAATGCCTATGTATAATATATTCTTGTTACTTACCACAGCTATTGATTAAAGGCTGGTTTCCTAGAATAGGCTTTTTATGTAAATAAATTAATATATTCTTAAATTATATCACAGATGTCCATAAAATCCTAATTATATAAAACTCACAACATTGTAATTACACACTGATCAAGTAATTATGTAGTGTGCTTAAAGAGTATTCTGGAGCCACATTAGGTTTCCCATTTTGTTTTACTTAAACAAGACAGCAAGGGTCTGGTCACCATCACACCCACAAATGGTGACCAGATTCTGTACAGGCTAGGAAAAAATTCTATTAAACTATTCTGAAAAGCTATAAAAAAATTAATATCTATTTCCAATAGACTTCATTAAAGCTAGAATTTCCAAGGGAAAACATTCCTATAAAAATAACCTCCACCATACATCCCTATAAGAACATGTTCCACAACTGGCATGAATTTATGAAATTGAAATAGCATGAGAAAATGCCCCTTGAATTATCCAGCTGGAGCCAACTCTTCCCTTGGTTTGTTAGGAAATTGAAGCAAATTTCCACTGAGACTTCACCTCAGCTGCAGCATTCAGAGATGCCAGAAAAACAGCACCTGGACACTTTCATCCTTTTTACCACAAACAAATTAAACTGTTTCTAGAATTACTGAAAATGTCTTATATCTTACTGAGGGTGTTACACAGAACTTAACATTTTCTGGAATGGGGGTAATTGCATTCTCCTTTAATCTCACGGTTCATCACTTCCAAGTTAGAACAATCAATTCATGACATCTCTTAAGCAACTTGAGAGCAAAAAATGCTGTAAATTCATATTTTGATTCAATTAAAGGACAAATATGGGTGCACAAAGATTTGCCAGCTCATAAAGAGGACCAGCTGTGAAACATGGCCTCATTTTCTTCTTCAGTAATTTGACTTTCCTGTTACCCCCAGAAGAGTGGAAGCCAGATCCCAAAGATAAAAATCAGAACTTGTTTAATTCTGGACATAATTCTCTTTTCTTCCTAAAGATGCATGACCTTAATTCCAACCCACATTTCCATCAACTATTCCATCCTTATTCCACATGTTATCAATTTGGTTTTAATGTAATCAGACCTTTTACTCTGTAATCATTTCCTTTTACTCTTTTGCAAGGTTTACATTATTTTCATTTGTTCAAAGGTTATTTATAAAATATTTTCGATCTTAATTAGATTAATTTTTTCAGAAGCCATGAACTTCCATGCCATCTGTCTTGACATCAGATGCACCAACAGTTCATCTGTCGACATAAAATTATCAATGGCACCACGAAATACAGGGAAGAAGGGAAAATCTGTTCAAATTCTTGCAAACACAATATACCCAAGGTAAAAAGTGAGGAAGAGTTAACGTGAAGGCACAGGTTTTTCTTGTTACATTTTCCAGCAGCTCCCTACATAGCCATGGAAATGAATCACTGCCTGGCTAACCTGAGGTGCTAAGCTGAGCAGATCAATGACAGTGGTAACTTGCCAAGATGAACCTTTGCTCTAAGCAAGCAGGAATGGCTATCACTGGCACCGTAACCAAGTAAACAAAACTACAACAAAGAAAGACAGGATAAAACAAGATCAAGAGCTGCACAGGTGAAAGCAACAAGGACAAAAATAAAAACTTATTATAGTCGACCTAAGCTCTTACACAGAACCATGTATCTGTGAATCATCAACCATTCAGTATTTAAAGAGCAGATGGCTGGAAGGTCCCCATATGTGAAAAATATCATTATCAAGGAGTCCATAGTAACAGTGGAATAAAGCTTGCTATTAAGACTTTTATATGAACTGTTCTTAAAGAGGTAATTATTCACTGACCCATGTCAGAACTCTGAAAATTGAAGGCTTCTCAGAGAAAGAAAAAGCAGAAAGTACCAAAAAGGCTTTTGAAAATAACCAATAATCATCAGATCTCATCTCCAAAAAGAACAGTTCTCAACTGACTTTAACAATAATCTAATCTTGATATTTAAGTGCCACTTACCAGTCTGTTAATTAGCCCCAAGGCTAAACAGCATTTAATCGAGTTTAATCACCCTTGTTTAAAGGAACATTACCCAATACCAGCCTTTAAATAATAAAAATTCATTTAAAATTAGATTGATGGCCATGACATTGAAATGTTAGGAGACTGCTCTGTAGTTGCTGCCCTTCACTTCCCCCAAGTGAGCTCCTTAATAAGAATTGTCACCAACTGCTGCCCAGCATGCAGGGAAAGCAGCAGATGCTGGGCAAGACTTCCCCATGGCCATGCACACTGAGGACAGACACATGCAACGTCCCTTTCCTCTGCTGACAACCTGATTTCCACTCAACAGATGTTGTATACATTACTCTGCATTAGAGGGGCAGAAGCCTAAAATAATTCAGGTTCACATTTTCTAGTTAGTCTTACCAAAGCTGGCCAGCAAGACCAACCATCTTCTGAAATAACATCTAGATTCAGGGGCTATTGCATTACCACCTGATGAGTAACTGAAATTTGACCAGCCACATCCACCCTGCAGCATGTGAACTTCAAAACCAGCCCTCTGGTGCTATGTTGGCTCAAGTTTTAAGTAGGTACCACTGAGCTCCAGTTTCATAATTGCACACGCAAAGATCTCCAGCATGTGTGAGCCTTTGCCTGGGACTGTCCCCTGGAGCTGGTGACATTTCCTCTGGGAGAAGAAGCTGAAGGTTTCCACTGGGGTGGCTGATGGCTGTGCTTGTCCCATACGAGCACAGCGAGGAGCAAGAGCTAATCCTGAAGGGAAAATGCATCAGTTGAGCTGTTAAGTGCTTTAATATAAACTGAGCTGGTTTGGGCTCCTTTTGCTTTAGAAACTCTTGTACCCTTGACTCAAGCCTGCTAACTACAGGCTTGATTCTGCTCCTTATCCTTTGTATACCCTGTGCTTGGAGACTTCAGCCTGCCAGCCCCTCTAAGAAAGCAGAGTGGATTTCCAGGGAATAGAAGAGGGTACAGTATTTAGCACAGACTCACTACTTAGGGGTTTTTAAGGACCCCACTTTAGGCTGCTTTGCTTTTAAATTGGTTTTCCTGACACCAGACATGCCTGTGAGGGCTCCTCTGCTGCATGGTACAAGCTGCACATGAGCCAACACAAGGTACCACCAGGAACAGGCATGCACACACCACCAGACAGGTTTCCATTCCTTAATCCAATTTATCTTCTTCCCTACATAGGGCCTAAACACAAACTACAAAAAGTTTGTCCCAACACACAACATCAACTTGAACAGCAAATGGCTGGAAGTAAGTTGTGAGTAGGAAGCTGTTTCCTTCTGTTAGATGTTATTATCTTGACCTGTAAAGCTGTTAAGTTCATAGATGGTTATGCCAACACCAAACTGTTAAAAATTCCTAGTTGATACCTCTCCTTACCTCCACTGAAAAGGATGGCTGTAGCACGGACTAGATGGATTGCTCTGGGCTTTTGAGTTCAGGTAAAATACTAGAGGAGAAGTGACAAGTGCACAATCAGCACTAAATGGGAATTTAAGATGCTGCAGACCTGGAGCAGATGTAGGAGAGAACATGTGCTGATGAACATCATTTCCTCGGCAGTGGGAGAACAAAGGAGAGGAGATTCTGACAAGGTACCACAGTAGAAAAAAAAAAATCAGGGTCAATATCACATCTTCTGTTTCAATAAAGAAAAAAGATAATTTCAAAATACAAGTTATATCTTCTAAACAAATGCAATAAACTAAGTGGTCAAAAGTCATTCCTTTCCATTATCATCCAAACCAAAATGTATTTTTCAGTCAATTTAATATCTATTCAATGTTCTTTTTCCACCACAAAAATTCTCCAATCTGGAATTATCCAAACCCTTTCTTGCAGTGATTTCCAGGCTTTCTGGAATACACACCATTGTCAATCTCTAATATAAAACGTTTGAGAAAAATGAACAAATTAATAATGGCACCAGCAGCAAACACAGACCATTTCTATCACCGCCTTCACAATTTGGGAGCCATGGTTCCATGCCACGGCTGTGGCAATAACCAAAACACACAACTGTGAAAATATGAATTACACGAACGATTAACTAGAAAACAACAGTTAGCAGTGGCAGTTGTTTTAGAGCAACAACTAATTAAGCCTGAAAGCAGCACTGCAAAATGGCTTTATTCTAATTTTAGCAGTGGGGAAACTGAGGCATGAAGAGGTTAAGTGACATGTCCACAGCACATCCATGGTAGCATCAGGAGTGCAGCTGAGGGTGCTGATGCCCAGCTCTGTGCTCAGCTCTGTGAGCTATCCTGCTTTAGCAGGCTCAGCAGCCAAGGCACATTTGTATTCACACAGGGCACAGAACAGGTCTCAAAGTAGCTGCTGTTCAAAAAGCTGCAAACAGACTTGTACATAAACACAGAGCAGAGGGTCTAACACCTACTTTAGTGAACTACACACGATGAGATGTCCTTCACTAGAAATAAAGTAAAAGTTAACTTACAATTATTGGTATTACACAGTGTGCTTATGTGTTAGAATACAAATTAGTGCCACTGTATTCTTATACCTATAACTTTGATTTTTGACTAAGGGCTGAAAAAAAGTTTCTATTTATCATATTTAAACACAAAAGTGAGCAAAATGGAAATTTGAGGCATGCTTCAGTTTTGTTTAGAATTCAGATATTTTATACTTAGGGTGCTGAAGTCAAGCATGTTTGTCCATGCTCCTAGCTTTAACTTTCCTGGTGAATCCAAATACTTATCAGTAAAGCAAGCCTTATATACTGGAAATCCTCCCAACCAGCAATCTCTGCTTAAACAGCTGATGAGCTTTACAGTCTCCAGACAGAAGAGGTTAAGCCTGCCTCTCACCCTGCTCCTCCCTCCACTGACTACACGATAGATTCACCTCCTCTACTTATGAACACAGTATTAAACATGCAATTTCCTTAATTTTACCTAATAGAAATAATAAATATAATTACAATCATAAATAGCAGTTTCCATTAGTAGATTTCAAAGCACTTATAAAAGAAAAGCATTTAAAAAGGAAATGCTTGTTAAAATTCCATTTGTAGAAATATATGTGGCAATGTTAAGCTAAGACTTCTTGCTCCAAATCTAGAAGCTTTCAAAAGCATTCTTAATTCTAGAAGATAGCAAAAGTAGCAAAGGTTTCTGAAGATTTTAGCACTGTGACACCTTTCTGACAGATTATTAAAAGTGCTTTTTAAATCTGAAGAATGATCAAACTATAAAGACAGAGTTACAAACATTCAGTTTGACTACATTAACGCTTGGGACAAAATTTAACCACAATGTATCCCCATTAAACACACCAAAACATTGGGTTTTTTGGCTATACTTCATGGTTAATACTCCACAAAAGTAAAACGCTAAAGCTTCCAAAATGAAATTTCACATACAGCCAAATAAGCATGGCAGATAAAGAAAGTTCTAACAAATCAAAGCAAGGTCTATTGGCCACAGAAAATTCTAGCCGGTTTTTCTTCTCCATAGCTTCCATTTGAAATGATTAAGTGCAATTCGTTTTTCACAACAGTCCTTACTGGATCCGCAGAGATGGGGCTCCAAGCCTCTGCTTCCTCCGCTTCATCATTGTGCTGATACACTGATATGCCTCTTCCCAGCATAAGAGGCTTAGGGCTGGGCAGGAGAGGCCACTGTTATCACTCCAACGCAGCACAGAACAATCAGTGCAATTCCAAGCTCTTCATACACCCCCGGTGTCAGAGAGACCACGGGAGTTCAGTAATGGTCCAGATTAATCACACAGCTCATGTCAAAAACCTAATTATTTATATTAAAAAAAAATTCAGATTAAAAAATCTTCTGCGAGCCTATCCACAGCATCCGGCGAAAGGAATCGGAGCGCAGCAGAAGGAAAGGAAGGTGCCCGGGACACAGAGTCTGACCTGTCACACCGCCAGCGACACGGTCCTGCCACGCTCCGCCGCAAACCAGCCACCAACTCCTGCCAGGAGCAGCCTTCCTCACCAAACCTTCCTCACCAAGCCGGGGGGACAGCGGGGAGCCACGGGGGCACTCGCGCAAGGACGGTGGCAGGGATGCCACGGAGCAGCCTGGAAGCCCGCACGGCGGTGCAGCAGAGGCAGCGCTCGCACCCGGAGCCCGGCACAGCCCCCAGCGGGGAGCAGCTGCGCCCGGCCGGCGGGGACACGTGAACCAGCCCCCGGGCAGACATCAATCCCTTCAACTACACGCACAACTTGCAGCTTAAAACATCCTCCCGTAACTCCCAAGCTGTGTTCCGGACACAGACTGCACGGATTCCAGCACCGAGAGCAGAGCAGCAGCGCTCGCAGCAGCCTGGGATGCCGCACGGGGGAAGGGGAACACCTTCACTAGGAGGAAATCTTCCCTTTACACCTCTGCTTGCAGACAGCAACTTCAATCGGCTCCAAATCAACTTTGTGCTATTAGCAAAACTGCCCCTAACGAAGTCCAACATTTTTTAGATGTGTATTTGTAAGAATGTTACTTTCCCCAAAAAAGTTTCCATGTGTAAATATATAAATATATATATGTCTGAAAGGCTTTAGAGCGCTAAAGGCTCTATTTAGGCTGCCATTCACAAGTACTCATCAACCAAGTCAAATTCCAGGTGACAACTCTGATCTTCAGACCCTCCCATGATCCTGATCGCAGCCCCACACTACAAAATCCCAATCTCTCAGCAATTAGGAAAACAGAGGGCCAGGCTGAGGAGGAAGGGCCAGGGTGGCTGTTCCTTACACAACCCAAGCCCCTGCCCCCCCACACTGTGCCTCTGGAGTCAGACAGCACAGCAAGAAACAAAAAGTACAAATTTGGTATGCTACGTATAATTCTATTGTACTTATTAAATGAGAGCCTGGATTAAGTAGTGGAAACTTGACAATAAAACTGCGCAAAATACTTTTTCCACTTTTAAATCCTTGATGAAAACCTCCATAAATTCTTCGTCTCTGAGATTACAGTCTATACATAACACTAAAATACTCCTGATTCACCAAATCACTTCTTTTAAAGAAACAATGCTTTCAAATTATTTTTGAAGTCTAATACAGGAATAGCAGCACTGTTGTGGAGCCCCACAAGAATAATTCAGCATATTCCAGCTCCAGAACCAGCCCCAGGGATCAGCTTAAGAGCAGCAGGTTATTTTTGACCTACTGCTTGTGAGCTGCTTCTACGTGGCCAGAGAAGGATGGGGTGTCAGAAGAGTGCACCTCTTTCTCTCCCCATCTATATAAAGCACCACAAGCAGAATGCATTGACTGGAGGCATTATTTCTTACTTTATTTCCACATCCAAATCAGAACAGAGTGCAAAAGCAGCAAAATTCCCTTCTCCTTTTCAGACTCATTTTTCATCCACTTCCTGCACTTTGGCTTTCCCACTCTTGGGACAATGGCACTCGCTCCTGGCAGGGAAATGGCATCCATCCATCACCAGCAGAAACACTCACCCGCCAAGAGGAGCAGAAACTGAATTATATACTCCATTTCTCTGCAGGTACAGAGGAAATTCCCACAGCACCTGAGCATGGCAGCATGAAGATGTAAACCACTAAAGGCCAGAAATTTTCTTTCCTGCCATCAAACTTCTTATTGTTTCCAAGGTCTAAACATTAAAAATAATACAAGTAGTTCAGCACATCCCCCCAAAGAAACTCCTTGGTGTGTTTGTGTGTTATTTTACTGTCAAGAAGCTGGGGGCAGGTATAACAAATTACAATGAAGGCTCGTTTAATGAAACCCCCTCAGAAATGTCTAGGGCAGCAGAAACTAAGAATCTTCAGAGATTTAAAGTAGAAAGGTAGTGCAGAGAAGGAGGGAGAGAATGAGAGAAAACAAGTCCCATAGGGGACATAAGCTGCCTTAAAAAGTGATTAGAAGGAATAAAGACCACCATAAAAGGCTTGCACACGTCTTCAGCAGATACTTTTATGTTGCTTACCATATTCCAGAGTGAGACATAAAAACTTCAGGTAAATACTACTCTTTAGCAGCACCCATCACCATCAAAACAACAATCTGTAATATTTGATTTATATAAATGTGTATTTTTACCGGATAGATTCTGGATTAAAACTATTTTTTCATGTTTCTTATGCCTCCATTTTCCTTTTCCATTTGTATACATCCTTTTAAAGTATATTTGATACAGATGGTTGATAGCAGGAAATAATTAACCAAAAAAAACCTTACAGCTGAAGTTAGAAACTGGTATAGCAAATTTAGTTTGCTGAGGAAATTACTCTTTTCAAATTTGGATATAATATGGGAAAGCCATATTTTATTTTTTAAAAAATTTACATTTAGATAGCACAAAAATTACAGCAACCCACACCATGAACTCTGCCTTAGAATCCTTGAGGATTTAAAATATAAACCCACATTTTTCATTTAAAAGCCTGAACAGGTCAGTAAGGTTCATGCTATAAAGAGCTGAATTTATTATTAATTTTTTTTTTGTGGGGGGTACTGAACCAGAAACCAGATGGCTCAAGGGCAACCCCAACTGGATTTAGTGACTACTGCTCAGCCCAGGAGGCAAGCAGAAGCAACAGTGAGCTCCAGGCTGGTGCTGGGCATCCTGCAGCCACGATGAAATGCAGTCTGCAGCCTGATCCTCTGGGTGCTGAACTGCCCTTAGACACAGGAACACACAGAGGTGCTTCACCACGAGATGCTCCTGCTGCAAAGTCCCCACCTTTGTCCTTTCAAGTCTGGAACATCTCTGCTGCGATTCACGTGCAGGTGCCCATCAAAACCATGTGAAAGCTGCAGCCAACAATACAAAAACCAATCTCTGTACAGAGAACACAACAGGATAATGGCTGAAAATAATTAAACCACTTTGACTAATAGGCTGGAGATCAAAGTTTGAGTCTATCACTCCATATTCGCTATTTGAAACTAAAGAAAATATTCATGAATGGTAATTATTTCTTTTGTGAACAAAGCATGGGGAAAAACATAAACAATACATTTATATGCATAATTCATTAAAGGAAAACTTTGAACTCTGATTATTGAACCACACCAGAGACAAATATAACTACTTATTCCTGTTCTCTAACTATTCAGTCTCTTAGCCTACAACTCAGCTGAGTATCATCTCCTTTAGTGCATTAAACATAACCCCCTTTAGAAACACAAACATTTTAAGCACATTAACAACAAAACAGTATCTAAATTATCAGGCATTTCTCTTAATGTCACCCTGCATGCAATTCCCCCATCTGTTTTACATGTCTGCTCACTTTGTGCTGATTATTTCAAAACTAGGATTGCAAGACACTCAAGTGCAAAGCCATCCTTTACAGTGTGCCTGTGTTGCCTTCTGCTAATATGGAAACAGTCATCAACACTCATCAAAAGACTGCACAGGCTCCTTCCCACCATTTATTCTCTTCAGTTCCCACCTAAGACCTTCTTTAGGTGACAAAATTTCTCATGTTCTCCTCACAAAAACAGTAAGACAGTAACTCCACTCCCTTTCCTTAGCACAAATAAGCAGAGCAACTCTTGTTGTCCCTGCATATAATCAGTTCCTGCAATAAAACAGAGATTACTCACACCCACCCAGGAAATATGAAGTATTGAGAGCCACACAAAGAAAAAGTTAGAAGCATTGTCAGGAACAGCTCATCCTTTTTCATTCAGCAATGACAAACACCCGAGCTGATCCGCAGGCTAAAACCTTTCTAACTCAACAATCCAGCAAAGCAATCACCAAACCAAATCACCAGCAGTAGTAGATTTTTCACAGAAATAAGTGCACCCCAACCTCTGGACTAGGACACAAAAAGTCCTGAGTGGCTGATTTTTGTATATAATTCAGTTGCTGCAGAACTGCTACAGAGGCTGGATTTGTGCAGAAAATAGATGCACCTCTTGAGGGTTTCTGGCTCCAAGCCAGGTACTTCATCCTCCTGTCCATTCCTGCTTCTGCTTCTGTCAGTGAACAAAAGTCAGCGACTGACAGTCAATGAATCAGGACATGGCCACACCCATAACCATCCCTGCTCATCAGCCACAGCACAACAGCAGCTTTTCAGAATAAATTTCATTTTCAGAGTTTATTTTTGCTTATAAGGTCCACTGTTAAGTTGATTCCAGCAGAGGAAAAGCCTCTAGAAGAACTGAGAACTGCCTACAGTTGAAATGCCACCCTTTTTGACAGAATAGTTGAACAATTTTATACATAGTATATGTATATTTTTACCTTATATTACACTCATATATTATAATTATTCCCTTGATATAAATTTCTCTAATTTCTCTAATTTCTAATTCAAAAACAAAGAGTATTTTTTTAATCAAGTAAGCACTCTGATATTGGGATATGCAAAATCATGCAGATCAACTCCACAAGAGCCTTTTCAGTGAGCCTGTACATTTCATAGTACAGCATCAACACAGGTCCACATGAGCCACAATGCACTACTGATTTCATGAGCAGTTAAAACTTCTCAAACAACAAGACATCATTTGGTTCTAGACTACATTTGGTCCTGACTTGACTATAGAATCTGTAATTCCAGAAACTAAAATCAAATAGTCAGCTAGATAACACAGGCAACTAAGACATATCCATTCTTCATAGATTTTTAGTCTCACTAATAGCTGCAACCTTGTGCTTAAAATTTATGGCCTGGATCTTCTTGACACAGGTTGCTAAATTACTTCACATAGTGACAGCTTAAAAGGCACTCACTTGTGGAAAAAAACTCAAGTGAAGTAATGAAAATTGCAGGAGCTAAGTAATACAGAAATAAAATACTCAGTCCTTTGGTTTAGTTACCAGTAACTAAAACACTACACATCTGAAGCACTTCTATTGTATCTCAGACACCTCAAATGAAAATACATAAGTAGTCTTGTGTCATACCCACCTCCATGCTGGAATGAGCTGGAATATCTCTGGCATCCTCAATTTCAATACCAAAAGTTTTGTGCAAAAATTATATTCAACAAAAACTTACTGGTAACTCACTGCTCCACTATTTGAGCATCATAATCTTCAAATGATGAACACCACCTGTCTTAGAAATCTCTCAAATCTTGTTAAGCCAGCCTTTGAGGCATACTGGTTAAAAACATCCCAAAACCAGTCAGTGCTTCATGTTCTTTAAATAACTCCCTGACTGGTTTATCGTTGTCATATGAACTAAACAAAAAGGTCTGGTCATGCTCCACTTTTAAAAAAAGACCTTTTGATCCTCTGTATTGTTCAGCCCTGAATCACTAGCTCTACACAGCATTTTCCAAACACTGTTATTTATACAAAGGGGATAGCTTACATTGAAAGACTGAAAATCATTTCTCATTAGAACCAGAAACCTGAGGAAAAAAAGGTTATAAGCTTTTGTGAGCTTCATGTCTGTAGTCCACAAGCTTTGGGAAACAATTTTAAATCATAATGCAATAGCAGGCAGTACAAAAGCTTTCTCTTTTATGTAATACAATCAATAATGCAATTTCTTCCACCATAAATCTGTAAGCATAGCAGAAGCTAAGCTCTCATAATGCCATTGAAACACAAGTTAGTACGCTAAAATTCTTTAAGCACCATAATGCATTAAAAAAAATTGCTGTTTGTTTAAATGACAGTTTTAATAGCCTACTTTTCCTGACATGCACTACTTTATTGAGATACCTCTATCAGGCTGCCTGCTCCACAAACACCTGACCTGTGTGGCCCAGGAGCTGTGTGCTTAGATTTCTGTCAACAGACTGTTTGAAGAGCAGTGATCAAAGTTGTCCACATCACATAAATAATCAGTGACTCCTCTGGAGTCACTTCAGCCATGTCGGAGTGGCAACACTCAACACCACAGCTACTTCCATATCAGGATCAGCCCAAGCTGGTAATTAGAAGTAAGCTTACACTACCACTGCTTTTCCTGCTACACTTAAGGAAATGAATAGAGGCTTCAGTCTCACAGAAATCCAAGCTGGCTCTTTCCAAGCCCATGACAGATTCTTGAAAATGTTTAACAGAGAAAACAGAGCATCTGCCCGTCTAAATTACTTCCATAACTGAACAACTATCTATGTTCAAAACAAACCAAAAGATGAATAAAGAATAATTATACTTACAAACTTCCTCTTCTGGGGAGACTGAGCTCTTTCTGGAAAAAAAAATAATTAAAATCTTGAGTTAATTTCACTTTTTATTATACATCAGTGATTTATTTATCAATAAATGACTGAGGTGAAATTAATAAAAAGCTGGCCATTTCCCAGCACATGCTCAGTGTAGAACTGCACAGCTCTGCTGCTGCACATTCACAATGCACAGCCTGGGGTATGAAAGTTGCTCATTTTGCCTGAACAACCATTGCCTTTGGAGCCAAAAAATCATAAGTACTCAACAGAGCAAACATAACTTTGAAATTCAAGCCTGAGCACAGACAAGGCAGTAATTAATTCTGTCCTACATACCTCATCAGCATCAGACCGAACCACTTCCAGAAGTGTGGAACATGGTGTGCCTGCAGCTGCTGCAGTATGCTCTCATACTCTCACCAAAAGGAAGAATTAATGCTATAGAGTGGATTTGGGTTGAGGTTTTTTTTAGACATACAGATCAGTTGTGTTATGTATTACCAAAAATTTGAGGCCAAACACAACTTCCACTTCTCAGCAACATTTTGCGTTTCAGCAGCACAAGCAAAGGCAGACAGGGAATTTTGCGGTTTTTATTGCATTCGATAGCCCGGGGGCATCCCCAGGAACGGGCATTGCTGGACACGGCCCTGTCCACCCCCTGTGCATCCTTCAGCACTGTCCACTGTCAGCACTGCCCCGGCTGGACAAGGCACATCCTCGGCACTGCCCCGGCTGGACACAGCTCATCCTCGGCACTGCCCTGGCTGGACACAGCTCATCCCCGGCACTGCCCTGGCTGGACACAGCTCATCCCCGGCACTGCCCCGGCTGGAAAGGGCTCATCCCCGGCACTGTCCCGGCCGGACACAGCTCATCCCCGGCACTGCCCCGGCCGGACACAGCTCATCCCCGGCACTGCCCTGGCTGGACAGGGCTCATCCCCGGCACTACCCTGGCTGGACAGGGCTCATCCCCGGCACTACCCTGGCTGGACAGGGCTCATCCCCCGGCACTGTCCCGGCTGCACATAGCTCATCTCCGGCATTGCCCTGGCTGGACACAGCTCATCCTCGGCACTGCCCCGGCTGGACAC
>VWZV01005338.1:45478-126228 GCA_013397155.1 Irena cyanogastra | reverse complement strand
CATCCCCGGCACTGCCCACCCCGGCACTGCCCAGCGCCGGCTCCGCCCTGCCCAGCCCCGCCCGGCTGCGGGGGCTGCGCTCCCAGCGGACACCGCCAGGTGGCAGCCGCGGCCGCCGCCCCGGCCCCCGATTCTGGGCGTTTTCTCCTTAAAACGCCGGCACGGGCGAGACCTCGCACGGGCTGCGCTCATCCCCGGCTGCTTCGCTTCGGCTGAGCCCAGCAAGCACCAGCACAGCCAATACCAACTGGATGTCAGGGTACTGATATACGGGATTTGTTTCTCATCCTCTCCAAGAAAAAAAAAAAAATTAAAAATCCGTGTTTTCACTGAATATTGAAAAAAAAATCAATACGGAAAAAAACCAAATCCATAACACTGGTAAGGTAATCTCTTTTCCATCTTTAGCTACAGTGTTTGTGCTGATTGACATGACTAATAATGCTATTGACAGGCAGTGACTGGTCTGATCAGTAATACATGGGATTTGGCTTGAAGTTTTTCAAAGATATCAAAAAGTTACAGTCACTAATAACTAATAAATAAACAACTCTTACATGCCATTATTCTTTTCAAGTATTAGTTCTCCATAATTTGAAATTTCATTACAGTTTAACAGTACCAAGCAAATTCCATGTGTGAATTATCGCAAGGCTGACAGCTTACAGCATCGAGAAATAAATTCCTGTCGTCAGACAAACTTGTCAAGATCTAATCAAAACACTTCAAGTGTGTAAGATAATAAATCATTAGCATCTATAACAGGTTGTGTGGTTTATATTCTAAAAAAGGTACTTCTTCCACTCTCATTTGTTAGAAAGAATTAGTTTCCAACTGTGAAGCCTACGTAGCAAGGACAGCTTTTTGCTACTGCAAATGAATAAAAAACCAGGTAAGATATAGGTATCATATGTTATTCTGCTTCTGTGCATAGCGTGTTACTTAGACATGCATATACATCTCTTTCACCATATGAGCAGCTGTATTTAATTCATGATTTTTAAAGAAGATGGCACCTCTTGGCAGAAGGCACTTTTTCTATTTAAATGATATATTTCTGTTGATTCCAACGCAGTAAGCCCCAGAAATTTTTAGAAAATATTTTAGAAAGCTCTGGAATTTCATATTACTGGAAGAAAAACCAAAACAGTGACCTTTAAATCTCTCTAACTACCTTCTAGTTTTTGAACTTCTAGGGTTCATTTTTACAAGCTTTGCTCTAAAGCTCTGCTTTTTTTTAGAGCTGAAAAGTCATGTAAAGAGGGAACACTCCCTTGCAGCAGCACAGCTCTGGTAATTGTGACTTGTAATTACCAGACATACATCACAAGAAACATGGTCCAGGAACAGGAATGGACAAATCCTCTCCTTTACAGAACGCCTGCTTTACTCAAACAATATGACCTTTAATATTTCCTATAATGTAGGTAATTCAGGATTAAATGCATGCAAGGTTAGGAGGAGGACTGCCTGGGGCTTTGTTCATGAAAGCATCCCTTGGAAACTGAGTTTCCAAATAAGGAAGGAACAAAGTCCTAGCAGATGATATCTCAATGCAATTGAAATATTATCCTATCCATGTAGGAATTGTCTTCATTCTGCACTGCCACCTTGACAAACACAGTGCAGCTGTGGAATCAATACGCAGTAGTTCACATTTAATACCACTGTGGTCTTGACAACAGAGAGCACAATCAAAACAATCAATTTTTATACCTGTTGTTCCACTATGCCTCATTTCATGTTAGTCTTAAAATCCCCTTCACAAACCCTAACAGCCCCACAGCCCACCAGGTCCTGGCCTCTGCAGCACTTTCCTCATCCTCTGGAGAAATGACAATGCACTCTTCCAGCTCTCTGCCCTTTTCTGCCTCTCCAAAGCTTGTAACAGCCCCCATAAAATCCCCCAAAACAAGCCATGAACAGCGGGGCCAAGGCAAAAGCACCAGAGCTGGACATTACACAACCAACCAAGAGCAGTGTAATTATGAGATTTGCTTTTCCCACATCACCAGGGAGTTTGTGTGTGAAGAAGTTACATCCCAGAGAGAAAACACCTGGAGATAGAAAGAAGGAGGGAGCAGACTGCAGACAACTGCTGAACTATTTGCCATTTGAGGATGCCCACTGCCAGGAGAACACTGCAGATCTCAGGGGATCAAGTGGACAATGAAAACATCTCCCAGAGATGGGCATACACTCACAGGGTCCAGAAGACAGCTCAACCCTTCAATGTGTGCAATGGGACCAACTGAGAGTTTGCATCTCATCATGACAAGGTGAATTCAAACGTATGAAGTAGCACTACAAAAACAGTGAGTCAATAGTTATGAATAATGTAAGGGAAAAGTCCAACAGCATTTCACAAGCACCTGATAAAGGTTAATGTCTACTCAGAATCATATATATCATCATTTATAGTAGAGATTAAATGTTCTAGTTAGCAGATTGTGAGGTAAGTGGTATGATTTAACTGGTTTCCACTCACACCACAAAGGAGACTGGCATTACATGTCCATGTATCCTGAAAAAAATAAATCACATTTTAAGAGGTGAGATAACTAATAAAAGAGTGCTGAGCTGTGAGTACTTGGTCTGAAACACTATTTACAGGGTGCAAATGTAATCCTTTCAATATGCTAGTTTATCTTGAAGGACGTTTTTCATTAAAGACCACCCTTCTGATGAGAACAACACAGGAACCTGCAAGATTCCAAACTGCCCCTTCTGAAAGCACATCTGCCTCCCTGAGCACTTGTGCTGCCAGCAGCTATATTTATATTACCATTATTACTCCAGCCACCTGCTCTCTAGGTCAACAATATAACCCTCAAAACAGAGGCTTACATTTATATTTGATTTATATGAAGTGCTAAATAGCATAAGAATGTTATAAAATATTGGTGCACATTATTCACAAAGAACTTTCAGAAGTGGAAATAAAGAACTACTTTCACAGATCCTAAAAAATAAGGAGTGTATTAAATCTTGCAGTACCCAAATGACAAGAACAGACTGTTCTGAAAGTTAATTTTTTGCGCCAGTTCCACATTTCAAGGCATAATTATTAAACATGCAACTTGATCTCTACATGACAAAAGAAGCAGCAGATTTTCAGACAAGCAGTTAAAAAGGAACCTTGGGAAAGAAATCAGCATCACAGAATTTATAAAAAGCTGATTCAAATATCTGCCTTCAAAAGAGTTCCTTATATTTCCTTTTATCTTAAGTTCATCACCTCAATCATGAGGCTCTAAAATCAGTTGGACACCATATCATGCTACAGAAGAGGTTTCACAATAAGACTCAATCCTCATTTTACAGGCAGCAAGGAGGCTAAAAGAGACAAAATAGCAGTCATTTTAAAGATGATTTTTCTGTTTGCAAAATATATTGTTTAGTACACAGAAACTGAAAAATTTATTCAGTTGTGGTTTTTTATATACAGAAACTGCATCTGAAAACAGGACTGTTTCAGGCAGCAGGAAGAGTGCTGGCTTTCTGCATAGGTGTGTGCACACAATATGGAGTGGAAATAAAGTCTGGAAATCTATTTGTTCATTGACCTACAATACAACCCACATCGTTCCAGCAGATACATTATGTTATAAAAGTGTGAAAAAACAGGAACCCATCACTCAAATTTGTCACTTTCTCTCAGACTTGTAATTTGTCCTTGAATATGTATCTGCACATATGGCACAGACCCACAGGCAAAGTTGGATGCTGGAGCCTGCACTGATGGCAGCTTAAATGGAGTCCTTGCAAATTAAAATGAGAACCATCACCACACAGGATGTTCCATATTTTTGCCAGAGCAGACAGCATGATTCCTGAGATTGCTTTTGACCTTGGCTCCCTTGCAACGTAGCTCACTATCATACCAGTTGGGACAATAGACAAATATTTTTACAGCTATAAGAGTAAATACATTTCAGTTAATAAGTTAATATTTCACAGATGATGAAATTCCACTGACAGTCAGTGACCTGGTACCATGCACTCTTGTTTTAATTTTTTTTCCTTTGCTGACTATGTTTGCTTTAGGGTATACTACCAACCAGCAGGGGATTAATTAAATCTCCTTCTATACATAACCATTTGCATTACAGAAATGATATAATGAGGGTTGGAATCTCCAATTCTGGTGGAAAGTACAACCTGGCCGTGCAAGGACAAACTGTAATCCATCCATCAGATTAACAGGAAGGAATTTTTCATGGTGATTAAGGAAAAAAAAAAATGCCCCATGCTAAGCGTTTCTTTCTCCTATCAGAATCTGTCAGGGAAAATAATTTCCTTCTTTTCACCATATCACTGTAAATGGTTATTAAAAACAGCACTTCTCAATTTCTCTGTCTAGAAACGATTACATCTGAACTTGTTTCCCAAACTCATCAGTGAAGAATTTTAAACAGCAACACTAAAACCGTATCTGTACTGAAGGTCAGATGAACCTATGGAATATGCTGCAGATATTTTCTATAATTTACTGACTTTTTAGAAACTAAATTCAGGATCATACTGTTAGATCATCTGCTTAGCTACAGAGATACTTAAAATACAGAAAACGAATACCCAGCCTCTTGCCAATACCATTCAAAACATTCAGAGGACATGGATTTAATTCCCAGACCTTTCTCTGCACTCTACTGAATTTATGTCTGCCATCACACAAATTCTAAAATGCCATGGATAGCTTAGTCCCAGGGCATCTTCCCATATTCCCAGTACCAGACAAACTGCCTGGAACCACCTTTTCCTAAGAAATCTCATCTTCACAGTGGCAAAGTGGCCAAAAAAATGTGTGTGACACCAGAACAGTCAACAGTGAATCTGGTCACCCAATGCTACCCTAAACATACAAGTTGAAAGCAAAATAAAGTTATTGTTTCAATTCATTTTCTACCTCAGCAGAAGTTGCATGACAATAAAAATACCACTTGCAACTATTCTAACATATAAAACTAAATGAGGAAAAAACCCTCAGCTGTTTAACAAACAGGCAGCCCTGTTTCTCTAAATATTCAGCATATATCAGTCTTTCGACCCACAGGTCACGAATCAGCCAATGATGCATTTCATGCTTTTAGATCTTCCAGCCTTTCTTTTCTCTTCAGCTTAGAAATCCCTTACCAGTCAGCAAAATAAAAAGCCTTTGGATTTATTTCAAATTAGAGTTACTGTAGAAGGAAATAAAGCTAAAAGCCCTTTAAACTTCAAGCAAAATTCTTGAACACAGCAAATTATTTTCTCTACTCCACCAGCCCTTCTGAATGGGCAACAGAAACTTATTTTTTGGTAAGCAAAGCTGTGGATCCAGGTCACATCTGTGCATTAACCTGTCAAGAATATATGTGACCAGAAGCTTCCCACTAACCCTTCATATCACTTAACCTCAGGGCTTTCCATAAGATTATGGATTTTGGCTACTTGACCTAAAATAATTCCAGAATACATCTCAAAACAGGCGAGAATTCACACTTTCCTCAGAATATTTTCAGTGCCCACTCCCGTGTATAAATATAATATATATATATATGTATTTTAGTAAGCTGGAGTGTCTGCTCCATATTTTGTACATTACATCATGTTTTCCAGCCCAAAATACAACATTACACAGTGCACACCATGGGCCACTGCTCATGGCAACAAATGGGACTGAAACCACACGTCATGGCTTGGACTGGCAAATGACAATGAAAACAAAAGATGCAAACCACATTCCCAGGGGAGGAAGGGAGAGCTGCCCAGCCCCAGGAAAAGCCACAGCTTTTCCACAGCTGTCACAGCTCAGTGGGCACCCGCAGCCCAGGGCAGGGTGGCACCCACACATCCCTCACCAGCCAGAGCCATGAGTGACTTGCACTGCTCCAACTCTCATTTCCTCCACAGGATCCATTCCTATCTCTGTTTCTCAGGACCAGGAGCACAGGGTCACTCTGATTTCATGCTCACAGTCAAGCAGAAGTCTCTTTCTTCCCATAGTAAAGATAATTCCTACTTTTGTATTCGAGCCCAATCTTTTCAGCTGTGGTTAAACAGAGTGGCTCTGAAAATTAAGACAACCTCTAAGAACCCTGGTCACAATAACAGGGGTACAGTAACTCAGCTGTTCAATCCTTAGACATCAGCAAACTATTTTACTATCACCTTGATTGTTTTCCTCAAGTCTAAAAAAACAAAATCAACCATAGAAGCAGACCTCTTCACACTTGCCAAACTTAAATGTTACAGAACACATAAGAGATAATGTTTTTAAGATGTAATTTCACTAGCAGGAAAAAGTAAATTTAAATATTACGGCTTGAATTTTACAACCCAGAGTCCTAGATGTGGTGCAGAAGCATAGAAAAAACAGCAGAGCAGAAGAAAAACTATGAATTTACTCTCCTAACTGACAATCCATAAATTGCAACAGCAGTAGCTCCAGAAGACCATTATGGTAACCTATTCCTCCAATTAAACAATAGCAGCAACCCAAAACATCCATGTAGCAACAAAATAAAAAGCAAGACACATGGCAGTCCTCTGTAAATAAAAGGTTATACTTTAAAACCTGAGAAATAACACCAACAATAAATGCTCCAAATCTTTCTTATATATTTTTGCACAAATTAGCCTAAAGGCGATGGAATACTGAGAGTAATAAAGCACACAGCTTAGACAGCTCATTAATCTTTCTCATTACTTAATTCTAGTTTTACAAGGCCATGAAGCAGATTCCTGATGTGTGAAAGAGCCTGCCCAGCACCGAACAGTCATCCCAAATAATGGGAGCAACTGTTCAAAATTCTCTTTCATTTTGCCAGACGGCGCCAGTTTCAGAAATTTAAGTCAAAAGGTCACATTCTGTGACAAAATTTTAGAAAATGCAGGAAAGAGTCTCATCTCAGAGCCATTCAGGACTGCAGCTGTAATGCTATTGTTGGAAACCACTCTTAAAATTACTCTGTCTTGACTTGCACCAAAAATTCCTTCAAGACTGAGCATGCAATGGTCACAAGGAAACGGTCACAGCTGCTAAAAATGCCAAGAGCATTACAAATAAACAAATGTAGTTTTATTCTCTCCCTTGTAGGCTCATACTAATATTAATCTATTATTAACTCAGTTGACATTTCTACTGTACACACATTTACTCCTTAAAAGGCTCTTTCTAGACAAATTAACTATCATCAAGGCTACCTGACAACCAATTTGATTCACAAAACTCTTTAAATATCCCTTAAAACTCAATAACCAAGCCCTACAAAATTTTGATGAGTTCAGAACCTTTCTGGTTTATCCTACATAAATCTATATAAAACAATGAGCATCCCATGAAAACTCCAGGCCTGGCTCATCAGCTCATATCCATTCAGTGCACTGTTAATACAGACCATGAACAAAAATCAAAGGTTACCCTCACAATTATATTGAAATACACTGGTATTACATTATATTAAAATAAATTGGACATTCTTCAATACCATAGCTGAAGCAACAAAAGGCACGTGGTCAGTTCAGCGTCAACGTCAGCAGCAGGTCTCTCCCACCAGTCCAAAGTCTGTCAGGCTGGTTTCTCAAAAACTCCCCAGTTGAAAAGTGTTTGAAAGCAAACAGGCAGAAATGAAATTTGGTGGTTGTTTTTGAGAGGCACTCTCCACGTCTCCAATTGCTTTGTCAATGTTAGGCCAAGACTTGTGACACATCAACAGAATTTTATCTTTACAATAGTCTATTTCTCAATTAATTTAGACAAAAAGAAAAATGTGTCAGGCCAGTGTTGTCAGACAGCTGGACAGCTTGGCCAGCACTAAAATAACACCAAGTTTCCTAATAGTAAAGCTCTGGGAGAAAGTTCCACAGAAGAGAAACCTTTTAGTTCCTCAAAAAGCTCAACAATAAAGGTGTCTCCCATCCTTCCTTACAGCTGCCTCACATCCATTCCACATAGATATGGGAAAACACTCTCCCAATTTCAGAAATTGAAAGCATAAGCAATCAATTTTAAAGATATTTAGTAATTAGTCCTAAAAGGATTTCCAAGCAAATAAAGCTCCCTTGCCTTCATCTAGTTTATGACTGATAGCATCTGTAACCTCACGTGGCATCCATTAAGTTCAGCAGTTAATTACATCTGCTCTGACTGGACATTATTTACAGAACAAGCAGATGTAATTTTCCATTGCTTAGCTAAGCTACACGAGGCACTTCAGCCTGCCCCTCTCAAATCACTGCTTCTCACAAAAACACAGAAGGAGGGACAGACAGGGTGCTCTGATCATCTTCTGCAAAGGAATACTTACAGGCCATCATCCACTTAATGAAGAAATCCACATGAAAATTTGGAACAATCAGAGCCAGACAGTATTTACACCTTTGTAAGCAAACAAGAGAATTTTAACTTCTCTTTCTGCTCTCAGCAGTGAATAGTCTCTGATATTGCTTATGTCTGCTGGGCTCCACACTGGAACAGAAACCCTTGACAAAAATGATGTAACAAAGGGCTCTGTTGCTCCATTCCCCAAAAATAAATACTTTTTTACACCAAAAGCCAAAGCCACAGATAATTGACATTTACACATATTATCTGTATAGGAAGAGATAGTCACCCCCTAGATATATAAGGTGATTACATGCCCAGCATGACTCATCTCAGTTATAACACAAAACCTTTATACCACATCTTTTTTATTATTAGTTCTGAAAAACAATAATTTCAGTGAAAAAAAACAAACATTAAATTGGAACATGCTTTCCTATCATCTTTCACACATACTTTCAAACAAGTTGGTGGGGTTTTTTTCTGCTTAGGCATATTTAAATTAATCATAAAGACAAAAAAATACATTAGAAAAAAGTAATTAAATCTTTTAATTCTCAATTTCAGTGAGACAGAACTGCAATAATCTCCAATTGAACTCTAATTTTAAAATTATAATCTTATATTAACTTCAAGGGTTCAACAGCGTGACAATGCTCTAAGGTGGAATATAAAATAGGAAAACTGCAAAGTGGTGCCAGGCAAAACCCAGCATTAATTTACAGATCAAACACAATGTGGGGAAAGTTTTCTACCTGTGTAGGTATGACAAACTTCAGGCTTAAAAGAGACAGAACATATCTCACAAAAGCAGCATTTATTGCTTTCCAAATGAAAGACAGGTGAGCTGGGAACCATAGAAACTGACCAACCTCATCTCCAGGCACATTTTTAAATAACCACATCTAGCCCCGTCCTTCAGTTATATCATAAATTCTGCAAATGTCAAGAGAACTGAAGTTTTTGGATCACTCAGATTTCTCCTATGAAAAAACATGGGATACATCTAAGCATCTTTTACAGATTTATTTATGAACAGCCCTACATTTAATATAGTCGGATAATTCAGGTTTACTCAGTGCCAAGAGATCTGTTTCAGAGTAAAGGAAAATTCACCCCCAATTAAAGCAGTGGTAAAATCCAGGCACTCAGTCCCAAAGCACAGATTTGAGAAAGTGCAGACTGTGCCTAATGACTTTTGGTTCTGATGGGTGATTAGTGTGCTCTGTAATGGACTGACAGAAACTGCTGATTCTATTACAAGGACATGTTCTGGCTAGGATTCTCTTTCTGTTGCATTTAAATTATAAATATGGACTCTCTTGAAAATATATCAAGACAAAAGATATTAATCAATACCTAAAACTTCTGCCTTCTGGCCTTTACCATGCTTCAAATTAGAACAAACACTGGCTTCACCGCCAGGAAAAGCCGTGCAGGTACTCAGGACTGTCTGCACTGTAATCTCTCTTCTGTACATTCCTCTTCATCCTCTACTCCTTTTAGAAGAAACTGCAAGGTTTTTTTGACTTCAGCTGTTTGCTTCAAAGTGAGGTTTTAAATTATATTCCTGTTTGCATTTATGGAAAAATGAAAAAATTTCCAAAGACTTCGCAAGACCTGAAAATTCATCACCAATTGTCACTGAACAGTCTCTTTCTTCAAAGAGGATTTGGGAAGGGGCTTTTCCTCAACTTGACAGGTCTCAAAACCACAAGTCTAATCAATGGCCTTGTTCACACTTTCAGGTTGAATTCAATGCATGATTAAAGCATTCAGCTCGGAATAGATTCTGGGGAGCCAAAAAGTCTTTAATACAATGTTTTTAACTGGATGTCTGCAATGTACTATAGGAGAACTTGAATACCAGAACCAAAGTCCCTGCTCCTCTGATACATATTTCATAAAAGCTACAAAAAAAGCTACTCAGAGGGGAAAGAAAAAGCAGCATGGAAACTGCAAACTCTCTAACAGGCAAAATCTTCAATACATTGAAGCATTTAAGTATAAAAGTAGTGTGAGCATCTAAAAACCAGGTCTATACCTCTGCACAAGCTTTCCCACTGCTGTTCTTGAAGCTTTGTTGTAATTTTCTTTTGTCTGTCCCACCTCACTAACAAGCAGCCCAAACTCAACAGCTTTTTTCAGAGTAAAGTTACAATTTTGATGTGCTGCTGTGTGCATTAAAGACTTCCTATAAAAAGAACATTTGCTGTGGACAATAAAACAACTCTTACTAATGGAAAAAAAACCTTATGAGATTTTTCACTGAAGTTGTTACATGTTTGAGAGGGACCAAACTGCAAAGAAATAACTAAAGAGATGGAAGTTTAGCGACCATCTGTGAAGAAATAACCTAAACAGCTTTCAAAGAATGAGTCAAAGTTTCATTTCCTGACAGCAACCATCTACCCATGCTCCTTGGTATGATAAGTTATCTTCTTCATCAAGAAAATTCTTGGTTTATTTCCCTTAGATGTTTAACTCCTTAATCCCAATTTCCACAATGTTTTCTTTCAGGCAGTGCTACCACAAGCTGTACTGGTGCTCCCAAATTCTCACAACAGAAGTGCAACTTCAGCAGCCAGAACAAAGGATTAGTAAAAGCATTAAAGTGATCCTGCAAAATCATTCAGTGCACACACAAAAATTGAATGAATTGCATTAATTCTCCTCCCAATTTAAATTCTGTGATAACTGATAATTTTCATT
Source organism: Irena cyanogastra (assembly GCA_013397155.1). Taxonomy (NCBI): domain Eukaryota; kingdom Metazoa; phylum Chordata; class Aves; order Passeriformes; family Irenidae; genus Irena; species Irena cyanogastra. The sequence goes on along the minus strand of VWZV01005338.1, from coordinate 115,208 downwards.
TCAATAAAACAGTTTAGAAACTGATAAAATAGTTCCAATGCGGTCTGACTGCAGCAGGCTCAAAGCTCTTTTAACATATTTCACTTTCCAGTTTCTCACAAAGTAAAAAGCACAGCAAAGAAAAGGCAAGATGGTGATTCCCATTTAAATCCTCTTCTTGGAGCTGAAACATTGCTCCAAATTCACCACTGCATTTTAAGCATTTCAGTTTACTCAGGAGGAAAGAAACTTTGGAGATTTAAAGATTTATTTTTAATGCAGACTTTGTCCTTGTTGAATTCAGAATTTTACCACCAGAAAGCAAACCCACCATCTACTCAAGGAATTACAGGTGACTGGCTATAGGGGGATTTCTCTAACACACATACACCCAAAACAAACCCAGTGCAGCTCCTGGGGTTAGTCCAGATTTACATATGTGCTAAGAGACAATTTAGACTTACAGCTCAGATGATCATTTCTCACTTACATGATCCAAAAAAAAAAAAAAAGATGTGTCACAGGTACCACTTTATTTTCAATGGTTTAAATTCCACAGTAGCTTCTTAAATAATCAATATTTCTTTTCTGCCTATCACTTATTTTTATAGAAGTATTTATCTTTGAAACAGATTTAAAAGTCAGGTAAATATTTATTTAAGAGAAATCATAGGATGACTCACCTGGACACAAGAACTATCAGAGACTGGGCAACAAGAATATTTAAAAGCAGTTTTTTAGATGTAGTGAGCCTGGTGTCTCACTAGGTGAGCCCCTGGGAAAGTCTATTGCTTTGTTAACATAGTGTTGGGTTATTTTTCAAATGAAGGTAAAGCAACTCAAGTCATACTCCCTCCCCCACCTGAAAGAAACTGCCCAGCATTTATGTCCAGAGTGCTCAAATTGCTATGTACATGCTCCTTAAAAAAATAAAATCAATAGACATTATGCCTACTCACTTAAAAATCAATAGACATTATAGGTTAATAAAATATTCTTTTCATTTTCCCATTTTCGTTTTATTCTAATTGAATATTTATAGCCTCTCTACCCAAGTTTAACATTAAATGTAAATGGACAGAGGGAATTTAAATGTGTACTGGTTCTAGGAAGCAGAATCTGTACTGTTATACAAACTTGAAAGAATTCTTTGTAAAATTACCATACTGAGGAGAGCAAAACCTTATTTCCAATCTTAATACTTCAGGTTTTCCTAATTTTGGTGTACTTAAGAAGCAGTCCACTGTTCAGACCTAGAAACTATTAAAGTAAATGACTGACCAAAAAAATAGCATTTTCAAAACAATACTGGACCCTCACTACACAAATGTCCATTAATTTCAATGGAAAAGGTGGAAATTAGGTTCATTGTAGTGTCTGAAAATCTCCATCTATGGTTTCCTTCATGCCTAGAAGGTTTTTGCTTCACAGATTCAGGTATTCCTATCAAACAAATAAGTCTCTGGAGCCTGGGGAAGGCAGAGAGCAAAAAAAGGGCTTAAAAAGCCAACAGGCAAATAAAAAACATAATAGCAAGATTCAGGAAAGGGAAATGAATCTGTCTACAATGCCAGGGAGCTGCCATGTGCAATACTAGGCATGAAGCAAAGCAGAACTTACAAGTGCGTCTACTCTAATTCTAGAAGCCTGAAAAATAAAACAAAAGTATATGTGGCATCAAACAGCCACCCTCTGTAAGAGGCAGCCCACACACTGCCCACAGGAGGATAATCTATGGGATAGTGTTGTCAGTGTTCACTTACCAGGATTGATGGATTAAGCTGTGGGAGCAGGGGAGATGCTCTGAGGATGAAATTTACCAGGATAAAAATATTACAGAAGAAATGCATCACAGAATCTTTTTGGGTAGGAAACCCCTCCTGTAACAGCCAAAAACACAGTTCCAGGGCTGTGCTACCAATTCTCAGATCAAGGCAATGACAGCAATCAGGAAACATTAAATAAAATCAGGGAAGCTGCAAAGTTAGAAAAAGTCACGACAGTGGAAGTTTTCAGTCTGGGCCAGTGCTTCACCAGGATAACAGAAGACCAGTCTGAACTCCAAAAAGAGATGCTGGTTTGGGCTTGTCCTCAGCCTTCTACATTCCTTTTTAGTGCCCACAGCATGATTCTGTCCTGACTGGGGTGCAGTGGTTTTCCTGGGCAGAAGCCTTCAGTCCCAAAGACATCACCAGCTCCCATCACACCTAATTCCTCCTTTTTACTCCTTTATGTTGTCCACACATGTGGGCTGCTCATCTCCTGTCTACAGATTCTCACACGTAGAGCTGGCAGCTATAACAGAGAATGTTATCACAGAAATCTCGTATTTCTATGTATTCAGTGCACTTGGCAGCCCCAAGTTACCTGGAAGCATCCCTCCTTGAACCTCCCACACAGAAACCGAGCTAACTGCATTTATTCACAGAACCACCCACACCACAATCAGCTTCCCCTTTCCTTGGGGATTCCATCTCTGCTGCAGGAGCCTCCTCAGTACAGAGGATACAATGACACTGTCTGGAAGGTGGATCTTGTCCAAAAGGCCAGGCCCAGTGCAGAGGGGGTGCCCCTGTGTGTCCCTGCAGCTCTCACCTCTGAGCCTCCCTACTAAGCTTGTCCACTTCAGGTACTCGAGGAGCAAAGCTGTGCTCTCAGTGCTGAGAGCTCCCTGAACCACACACATGAACACACTGAAGACCTGCTCCATCATGGATCTGCTTTCTCTGCACAAACTGGAGAACTTAGACATCAGATTTTTACCTGTATCTTATGTCTAACAGTGTGTCAGGTACTGGAACCTGGTGCTAATTAAGTTTCTCCTTTAAATAGTAATTAAACTTACTCTCCTCCCACTCTATTCTACTTTTATTAAGTAAATTAGAAATAGGTGAGATCTATCCAAAAGCAGTTCAGTTTTTTGAGTTTATGAGCTTCTTCTTAAATGCTGACTCGAGCCATTCTCTCTTCGCTGATGACAGCCAACCTTTTTGTTGTCCCCTGTTCTACACACAAATTAGAAATTTCTTCTACTTTCACTCCTGTATCTCTGAACAGGCTGAGCTGATATTCTCAGTATCTCTGAACTGATATTCTCAGTATCCCAGATGATCAGGCAGAAAGCTAGCTAATGTTGTAGGTGCATCAAAAGTATCACAGAACTAAAAAAAAAAAAAAACAACAAAACAAACAACTAATGCAGAAGTTAAAATATGTGTAATTTTATTACAGAAAAATGTTACATAGAAATTTGAGATTTGACTTTTCCATTTAGATTGAGTTTTCCTAACTTAATTCCAGGATACACTGCAATAGCAGATACTGCACAGAACCAAATATGGATTTCCTGTAAATCCTAGCTGTGTGAAGAATCTATCAGGCAAGTGGTCAACACAAGGCCAGATCAGAATATACACAACCAACTACTCACACACCCACATACAGCCAAACCAGAACTGATTTGAAAAAGGACAGAGGACAAACTGTGAAGACAATGGACAGCTGTAACTGGGGAATAAAAGGCAAACAGGCTGTTAGGCAGCATCGAGAACGGGATGGAGCATAATATGGAAATTATTATAATGGCATTAGCTCAATCAGAAGCACATCAGCAGCTATGATGCCACGTCTGGTTCTGGGCACATCATTCACAAAGAAAAATCCCAGACTCCTGGCCAAGACAGCTTGGTACCATTCTTGAAATTCATTTTCCTATGGAATACACACTCGAGCCTAAAACTAGAAAACCCTCCAACCACCAACAAACAAATTTTTGTCAGAAAGGAAATAACTTGTCTTTCTAGCCAAAGGAGGAGATGTATCTTCAAACACCTGCAGTGTGACAGCCCTGCCTTCCACAGCTCAGCAAGGAGTGCCTCCAATTTATCTAAAATGAATATTCAAATGCTGGCAGCCATCACTCCAGCAAAAGAAGTCTTTGGCTGCAGTGAGGACAGTCTCATGGATTAACTGAGGGAAGAATTCCCACAGAAGAAAAGCTACTCAGAACAAAGGACAAGGCTGGCACAAGAAATGATGCATACAAATAGGTGTGTGCTCAAAATGGAAACTAAAAGTTTCTGATTTTCACAAGACTATGCTTGTAAAACAGTAACAATAAAGAACTTCAATTCTCTGTGGTCCTAAAGAGATACAATTGGACAGTATATATTCAATATTTCATACAGAGACACAATTTCTATGAATACACGATCACAAAGAAATTCTATTTTCCTGGGATAAATGGAAAGCTCACACATTTTCTTTTGTATATACACAAACTTCAAAGACACCACAAGAGCAAATTTTGTTCTGATGCACCACAGATTACAGCATTATTTCCAACACCTTCTTTTACAACTGACTTCTTTCTTTGGAAAACAAAAGGCTTGAAAGCCACAGGTTTCTGGAATGCATTTTCTACAGTGCAATTTATGGAGGCATTCAAAACCAGCCTACAACATATATATATATATATATATATATATAGCAGGCAAACTGTGAGAGCTTAGGGCAAGAGGAATTTTCCTAATCTGCTTAAGCACAAGATTTTTTTAGTAGCAACATGGCTGCTGCTGTATGCCTGTGTCTCCCTGTCCTAAGCCTGTTTGCTTTTTGTTTTCTCTTTAGTTTGATTCTCTGGGGGGGCTTAATTGTTTTTTGCTTTTTTGTCTTCATGGTAGGATTCCTTTATTATCTGATTTTACGGCTGCCATTGCCATTTTCTGTGGGAGCGCTTTTTTGTTTGTTTTATGGCCCACCTTCAGTGAATCCTCTTTAGTACAATCAACCTTTTTGGCTTTTTACACTACTCCGTTATTCTCCTGCACTACAGTTTACTTCTGAGGGATTTGCTGCAAGACTCTCAGCCCCAATTTCCAGCAAATGAGGACTACAGAAGGATCCATCTGCTGCTGATACACAGAAGCCTCAGCTGAAATACTACTTATGCCACAAATGTGTCGTTTGGGACGGATGGAGCTAAACCACCACATCTTTTCACAAGAGGATGCACTCTAGGAATAAGAATCAAAATCCTGAAGACACTGTGGATCAGGATTTTTTTCCAGGAGAAGGAAGAGCTACCAAGAATCCAAAGGCTTTGTCATTTGACTGCCATTCCACCAGCAGCTATTATGAGCTGTTACTTCAGGTTTTTGCATCTCTAATCACCGAGGTCTTCACCATTGAAAAAGGAATTATCACCTTTATGTTAATCAAAGAAAGTATTTACTTGAATTTTGACTTGGCTATTAAATTTCATATTGTTACATACTTACGATATGGACTTTGGAAATACACTGGGTTTGATTAATCTCCACCCTTAATGCTGCAGCAGGAGCAGAGTGACAGGGCTCTCCTGAACAGCTTCTGGAGATGAAGATGCAATCTTTCTTAACTGAGAAAGGATTATTTCAGATCTAACTCTGATTGCTGGCAGTGTTGTTAATGCATCAGCATCTTGTGTTACATGCAAAAATTAAAATTATAATTCGATGTACTTTGGAGAAAGTTCTACTTTGTCCAGCATGAGAGGACAACAGAAGCTATCCTACTTTTCTTTTAGCATTAACTTGTTATTATGTCTTGTGCATGAGAATGCAACCTCCCATGTCCAAAAATCAATTTCTTGTAAAATTATTTCTTTTCTCTGTTGAAAGTTCAAATTGTTTTTAGCAAATGATCTTATTTAATATTCCGCTGTCAGTGGAGTTTTAATCTCTTCCCTGCAACCTGGAGTTATTATTGCAACCTCAGTGCACATTGGCTGCCCTTAAATACTGCAATTGAATTTTTCCCATTGTTTCAAGACTGTCTTTGAGGAACAGCATAAATGGTCTTATTTCTGAGGTAATTCTCAAACTGTCTGCACACCGGGCTGTGGTCAAATGCTTGGAGGTGACCAGGTAAGGACAAGACACAAAGCTGCCCCATCTCAGTCACATGCAGTAGGTGGCCACGTGCACAGCTGCAAGTCCATTAAGCCTTACTCACATCATCTTAATTAATTTTCCTAACACTTGCCTGCCCTGGTGAATTCATCTGAAGTTAAAAGCTGACTCGTCTTTCTATTTGGACTCCAAAATAGGAATTATATTATGTTTCAATTTGAGACTCCATGAAACTGACAGCTTTGTCTTTGAATGGTCGAGACCAAAATAGTACAGATGAATTTTTACCTGTATCAAAAAACAGGAGACCTTACTCACATTAGTAACATCAGCACTTTTCCTGTATTGTTAGTACTAATGTTTCTATTTTTCTCATTGAGCTAATGCTGCACATTGTCCCCTTATCATAGTTCTACTTTGTATGTTGTCAGTCCTGTGCCATTAGGTATTTTGTAGGATAAGTGTTCTATTTCTAATTTGATACTCATATTTTTACTTTAAGATTTTCATGAGCTGATCTCCATGTTAGGATTTTTTATTTCTGCAAGACACCTCATACAGCTATTACATGAGTTCTTTAAGGAATTATGATTCTCATTCTGATATCTCTTACACTATTTAACATCTGTCAAAATAAATAGAAGAAAAATCCTTTTTAATGCAAAAGAATATCTGCATGGATATTGCACAAATCTTTATCAACTGAAATAGTATTTGAAGATTTCCATTCCAAAGCAATTACCACTCCTGCAGAAGAAAGCAGCTGATGAAACAGGGGGCAGAAAAGATCAGTACTTAATCCATTATCACATCCCAGTAATGCTAATCTAGGTGTAAGATTAATTTGGACTTCAAACATATTAAAGCAGCAAAATAAGATTTGCTTCCAGGAATGTTCAAAAGACAGTATATCCCTATGATCAGATTCAACATTTACTGCAACCTTTGGTCCATAATAGGAATTTGAAACCAACTCAGATGTTTAGTAAAAGATAATACAAATAGATGATGTATGGAATCCCTTACAGAACACAAACACGGATTTTAACATTTGAAACAAAACTTAATGAGATTGTCTTCTCTGACAGGGCAATTAAAACACAAGAAGCATATTTCCAGAGCAATCCCTTTAGCATTTTTCTCATGGAAACTCATTCAATTATTTGGATGTAGCATTTTCTTGGTTTCCACCTATGAGGTTTCCATTCTTTTTAATTCTTTTTCCCTAAGAACTTGACAGTTACTTGATAAATCAATTTTTAAAACATTTGGTTTAGCCTGCTGACCTTAGAAGTTGGTGTACTATTTCTAAAGTATTTTTTTCCAAACACAACAATTCAATAACCTACCAGCTTATTTCTCAGCAGCAATGGTGAATAACCTCTAAGCATCTTACTACTGTTAAATCTCAAGTTTCTACTTTTTCATGTTTGTTTCCATGACTTTGATTTCTGTTTCATTTACAAAGGCAGACAATTCTTAGCAGGTTGACAGGTATTTCTTTTTACTTGGGATTTCAACCGCTCAGTTTACCTGCCATGACTCAAGAACTCATTTCACTGTAACAAGAATTAACATTGTGCATAAAGATTCACATGGGAAGGCATTGAAAGGCTCTGGACCTTCTGGGTTCTTACAGTTCCTACAGCCTGGCATTTGGATTTCATCTTCCTGCCTCCCTAATTTTCTGTTAAATTCACAAAGTTCTCACCCAGCCACTATCAAAATGCAGGCTCAAATACATACTTGTCTTTTACTAACAGCTCCATGTCCCTCCTCTGCTGGGGACTCCAGAGCTGGACACAGAGCTCCAGGTGGGTCTCACCAGAGTGGAGCAGAGGGTCAGAATTCCCTCCCTCCCCTGCTGTGGATGCAGCCCAGGACATGTTTGGCTCTCTGGGCTGGGAATGCCATGGCTGGGGCATGTGCAGCCTCTCACCCACAGCACCCCCAAGTCCTTCTGGGCAGAGCTGCTCTCCATCTGTTCTGTCCCAGCCTGGATCTGTGGTTGGGATTGCCCCAACACACGTGCAGGACCTTGCCCTGGCCTCTGTGAGCTGCACGAGGTTCTCACAGGCCCGTTTCTGACACATGTCCAGGTCCCTCTGGATGCCATCGCTCCCCTCCAGCGTGGTGCCACCAGCAAACTTGCTGAGGCTGCCCTCAATCCAACATCACCAACACAGCTGTTAAACACTGTCAGTCCCAACACCAACCCCTGAGGAAGCCCCTCACCACTGGTCTCCACCTGGACATCAAGCCATTGACCACAATTCTGAGTGCAGTATCTATTTCAACTTCCACTGTTCTCACATTGCCTCATTTTTAATTAAAAAATATTTCCTGTGAATTTTACTTAAATTTTTAACCTTTAAAACTAATATCAAGCTCCAATGCTATGAATGTTTATCTCTACCTTACTGCCCTCTCAGCTGCATTTTATGATCTTTACAGCTACTTTGACTCCTTTGGCTACATTTTTTAAGCATAAATCTTCAAGATTGCCTTAGTTAGGAAAAATCTTTATTCCATTCAAGAAATTAAGTACAGTTTTTTACTACAACTTCAAATATATTTAAATTTTTTTTTGTCTTCATCATCTGTTTTCATTTTGTGTTTCATTATGGTTTTCTTGCTGCTATGGAGCAGTTTAGAGCTACACAAATAACAAATGGTAGATTCAGAGGGTAAAAAAAGAGGACTGATTATTGAACAGTAAAGTGAATGTTATTTCAAACAGATAAAAAATAGATACCTTGTCCAAATATATCTCCTTGCACGGTTGAAAGACTGAGAGCAGAAACAAGATTTTAAGAGAGGCATGCTAAGTAAAAGCCTATAATATTGCTCAAGCTGTTCCAAAGTACAGTGCTTAAAACCAATTTCTAGCCATAACAACTATCAATCATGATCTGTTACATTAATAATAGGACTTTATTCTATTTTTGCTTTTTTAAAATTGGCACACATCCAAGATGAAAAGTGACAAAGAGGTTTTTCTCCCCTGCCTTTGTGTAGCATAATATACTCCCTAAACCCGCTTGCTCCACAAATATTAAAGAGGAATTCCATTTTTTTGAGTGTTCTGTCAGAACTAACTCAGCATCCCAAGCTCAGTGCTTGCAGTTTTCACATATGTTCAGTTCACTCATCCTTCCCCATCCTAACCACGACCTGTTCCACACAAGACCAATGTAAATTTATGCCTCTCACTGGCTCCTGAAAACAAACAGCGTTTGTTCATTTCTTTTTTTATAAAATTAACAAAAGCCAAATCAACCATTCCCATAAGAACCTTCAGCAAAGACCCAAAAACCCAGCCCAGGTACAAAGGTGGCCTCTTTTTATTTCTACAGCTAAATATCTTGCTGTTTGATTTTTTGGGTTTTGTTTTAGTTCTTTTCCAAAAGAGCAGGGGGCTCTTGAAATACCAACAGGAATCATTTTAATGCTTTCTGAAATCTGCCTTCTAGGAGTTTAGAAGCACTAATTCTTCACCAAGAGTATTCAGGGAGAAACCAAGGTTGCCAGCTGGGGAAAAAAAAAAGGCCATTTAAAACATCCCTTCTGCTCTAAAGTGGTCAGGTTTCATCTGCACAATGCACCCTGCTGATGTTCATTTAGCAAGCCTCTAATCAAGCTCACTTCCTGAAAGAAAAGCAGAGAATATTGAAATGATGGTTGTTAAACTCCAAAGTTTTCAGAAAACAGAAGGAACTGAACTATAAAACCTCCTTTTGAGTCCTATTATACAACATGTACAGCTCTGTCTGACTTCACCTGTGGAACAACTGGGATCTGGCATAAGGATCTGCACTGTGGCATAAGGACAAATGAGGAATAACGAGGAGAGGCAAAGCCCCCTTGTGACAAGGCTTTAATTTGCCTACAACAGAGAATTTTTTTAAATCCAAAACCAAAAATAAACAGTTGTTTCTTGAAACACTCACTTTCACCTGATATCAGTCATGAGCACATAAAGAGACCCAAGACACCAATACAGGAGTGCTTTATTTCGAATATCATGGTCTATGTCAAGGGTATTTAAAGCCATCTCACTTCAGGATAAACTAGGTCACCTGAGGATTAAGGGGTAAATGAATGAAAGCCATACACCAATCTCTCAAACAATAAGATAATACAGCTCCTTCTGGTTGAAAGGTGAAGTTAGTAAAATCCTTTGGCAACATTGCATTGTCTGCCAAAAAGCAAACAGTAACCACTTCATCCAGTAATTCTCTTATTAAAGACCAACAGAACTACTGCCTCCCAGAAAGAACTTAGATGCCACAGTGACCACACTGACCTTCTTTGAAGTCACTGCAACTTTACCTCAAATGATATTTTGCTTGCTATTTTTTTAAACAGAGAAAAAAAATCTCTTCATCTTGTGGTACACAAATGCTACACAAAAAGATGAAGTTATTTGTGTGAGTAATACAAGGCAAGATCTACCCCAAACCCCTCTCATTCCACTGCCTCCAACTCTGTGCAAGTTATGCAAGAGATTGCTTACAAGAAATTGCTCTTTTCAAGAAGTGTGAGTTAAAGTTCATGGAAAATTGGCAAGTCCCAGCAACTGCATACAAGGACCTCTCACCCCCCTCCCCATTTAGACACGTAACTGGATTTTTCACCTGGCTATAATCACCTCCCCACCACTATCAAAAAGAAGGGATTCTGTTCAGCACCAGTTTCAGGTAACAGGTTTCCCCAAGACTGCTGCAATCCACACAGCCAGGCAAGGCACAGGCTATTTCTCTTGATTCATGGTAAATCAATATTATGTTCCCAGCCCCACACAACTAAATTACACCTATTGCATCTGCTGCTGAAAGCTGTATGTAAGGGCATGGTTTTTCTTTAGTATTTCATTTTTATCAGTCCCAGTGGTACTACATTGGATTCTATGTTGTATTATGCCTTAACAAAAATGATTTTGCTACATCGCTCCATCATCTGTCTAAACTTAATCAAGCACAACATTGCTTTCTGAAGGTCTCCAGTAGTCTCATGTCCCTGAGGGGCTTTCTTCATGGTATCCACTTGGGAAGAAAAATATCAGCTCGGCACTGTCAAACTCTCAAAATTTACACGCAGGCAGTCACCACACAGCAAAACTATCCCAGATTATAAAATTGTTTTAAAAAACTTCAATGTTTGCTCATTTCAGTACAAGAAGTTTTCAGTGCTATTTCACAAATAAATGTTTTGAGACAAAGTACAATAGAACTGCCAGGTTTAAATTTGGTCTACAGAGTTTTAAGACAGGGCCTACCAAAACAGTCAACAAGCCCAGAACAGGAAGCTGCCTGACATTCACATTTGAAAGAGGAAAAGATAAAAGCTAGAAAAACAAATAGTAAATGACTGGGGACCATTAGAGAGAATAAACTGTCAGCCCACAGCCTTTGCAATCTGAAATCAATCTCAAATGTGAGATCACTCATGTCCCTGTTTAAGTCACCTCCAATCTTTTTCTTGCCCGTAGCTCACCACAATCCAGCCTTGAAATTTATCCCCATTGTTTAGGTTTTTTAAGATCCTAATTGCCTCCCAACAGGCACCTCACAATTAGCCCCCTCCAGGGGATCTCTCTACCAGTCAGCACACATTCTTCCACCTTAGCCAAACTGCTCACTATAATTATGAAAAATAAGGCAAACCATGCACATTTTTAAAAGGAGATCACTACATACACCTAAGGGAAAAGAACAGTGCAATACTGGAAGCACTTAGAAACACTCTCAGGGCCACAGATTTTTTGGGAAGTGATGGCCATGGGCTTGGCTTGCTCCATGTCAGACCAGTGCAGCCTGGAGCCAGCCCAGCAGGAAGGAGGCACGGCTCACGGACCAGTGGAGCAGAAAGGGCCTTTTCCACAGAACACACCAACCCACCCCAGAGACATCTGATACCATTTCTTTTTTTTGGCCGGCAGTACAAGTGACATTTATTAGCCTATGCTGATGTAAAACAAGTGATAAATGTCAGAGGCAATTAATATTTTCATCTTTTGAGGAAAGTAATTTAAAAGTAATTATATCAGGTTACAGTTGTTTAAGCTGTGCCATACAATAGGTAATATTTATACTCATCCTCATTCCAAACATGATTTTATCACACTAATATCCAAGAGCATTTTGAAAAGAGAAACCTTTGGCTACAAAAGCATCTGTTGTGCTTCAACAATTTGATTTAAAGGGAGCATTGCTATTAGCAAAATGAGTCTTTTATAGATTTGACCAGGTAAAAACAAAGCTGAACCACTTTCCATCCAGAGAATGTATTCATAGATGATGTGCTGATAACTTCAAAGCCCAGATTTCAAAGATTTATATATATACTGTATCTCTAAAAAGAAACAATACAAATCCTTAAATGCAATTATCTATTTAAGAAATTCATTCAAAAGCCAGCAATGACATCTATCAGGAAGCATTCTGCACAGAAAGTGGAAGAGTTAAATCCTTAATTCACTGTATTATGACATGCCTGCAGTACAGCACTTCACCCAAAGCCTCACAGCAGGCAACATGTTGGGCTGCATGGAAAAATGAGCCTTATTACTTCCACACATATCAATAAAATTGATATTGGAGAACAGTTATGGAAAATAAGGCTGAATGTTAGAATAAAGACTATCAAAATCTGAAACAACTTAATACTTTTTACTGGATCTCATTCTTGATCCTTGAAACAAGAAAAGAAGCTTCAAGGTTTAATCACACAGAAGCATTTATGTAAAATGTCATGTATTATATATTTCTACTATAGTACACAATAATTGAATTCAAGCTGAAATTAGCTTTCTAACATGGAATAGACTTTCACACTCTGAATCACAAAACTACAAAGTGTGATTCATAGCAAATCTTTAAATAGAGATGATGATTCCAAAGCTCATAAGCCAAGTTTAAGGAACTCTGCTACATTATTTACAGTACAAACCCAATGTTTCCACAAGATATGTGTAAAGTGAAAATTCATATTTCTAAAGCATACCTGTTTACATTAAATCTAGTCTAACAAATCATTTTCATACCACTTGAATTTACTATAGTTTTAGGTGGCTTTCATTTTGTTTAGCAATTCTTTTGAATGTCACGGATAACCAGGCCAGAAGTCACACAACTAAGAAAAATCTTTAACAACTAGAAACATGAACATTCCATGAGCAAAACTTAACAAGAGGGAGGAGAGGGAGGAGAGGGAGGAGAGGGAGGAGAGGGAGGAGAGGGAGGAGAGGGAGGAGAGGGAGGAGAGGGAGGAGAGGGAGGAGAGGGAGGAGAGGGAGGAGAGGGAGGAGAGGGAGGAGAGGGAGGAGAGGGAGGAGAGGGAGGAGAGGGAGGAGAGGGAGGAGAGGGAGGAGAGGGAGGAGAGGGAGGAGAGGGAGGAGAGGGAGGAGAGGGAGGAGAGGGAGGAGAGGGAGGAGAGGGAGGAGAGGGAGGAGAGGGAGGAGAGGGAGGAGAGGGAGGAGAGGGAGGAGAGGGAGGAGAGGGAGGAGAGGGAGGAGAGGGAGGAGAGGGAGGAGAGGGAGGAGAGGGAGGAGAGGGAGGAGAGGGAGGAGAGGGAGGAGAGGGAGGAGAGGGAGGAGAGGGAGGAGAGGGAGGAGAGGGAGGAGAGGGAGGAGAGGGAGGAGAGGGAGGAGAGGGAGGAGAGGGAGGAGAGGGAGGAGAGGGAGGAGANAGGAAGGAAAGGAAGGAAAGGAAGGAAAGGAAGGAAAGGAAGGAAAGGAAGGAAAGGAAGGAAAGGCGCTGCAGCAGTCACAGATTGGGAAATTCAGAATATATCCACACAATTGAAAACAAACTACAGGGAATACCTGACCTACCTTGGATGCTAAGAGAAAAACAGTTGCATTTGCACACTGCTCTGATGGGCAAAACACTCTGCTATTCACATAGCTGCTGAATAAAGTAACCCAGCTTCTTGCCTCTCACTGTCGTGCTAAGAATGCACATCAAAAAGTCTAGGGTATGCAATTCTTAAAAAAAAAAAACTTAAGATTTAATATCATCTCCTTTAGAGAATAACACTAAAACACTTTGGAGTCCACAATTACTTCACGTTTTTAATAGTAGATCCTAAAAATTCAAGAATCACCAACCCTGAAAACCCTATCATGTCTTAATCTCAGAAATGATAAAATCCTATACCTTCTACAGGTCAGATAAATACTAATGGCTTGGGTAAAGCAATTTAATACAAAATAAAAGAGGAACAACTGATAAATCACATGGGAAATACTGCCACATATTTACAACTGACTTTAAATATCTCTTGGCATTTTAGAGATCCTTTTCTAGGTGCTATTAAATACTGCTACTCCTAAAATATTTTCCGTAATTTATGTGACTACAATCCACAATTGACAAATATTTAGAATGCAAAGATAATTAATATTTATCCATTGAAAATACAAGAGGACTACCTGCTCCAAATTAATAGTGAGAGCTTTTTTCAAAATTAGATGACTTTTTTTTCACTTGACATGTTTTAATTAGGTTTCATTTTACAAAAAAAAAAATTAAAACAACTACTCCATCTTTCAATGTATTTGAGAAACTGAAGAGGCAACCATAACCAGCAGAACTGACAGCAGGAAAATAAAGAAGTGCTCTAACCAATTTCAACTTCCAGGCTGATGACATAAGCCTAGAAGCAAAATACACACTGCCTCACTCCAGGACATTTCTTCTCATTAAAGAGGTAAGTGGGTCTGTGTAAGCAGTGAAGACTATTAAAGATAAGCAGATTAAACACCAGTCTTGCAGCATGGCAGCATGATGTTATGTTGCTAGGCTGGAGAACTGGTTTCCCTTTAAGATTTGGGATTTCCAGCATTAAGCAAGTACAAAACACAGCGACATTAACAGCAGTGAAACAGCCAAGTGGCTGATGGTGAGGAGGAGAAACACTCCCACTCTCTCCACACAACCCCTGCCACCAGCAGCAAACACCATTCATGGCAACAAGTGAGTCCATCTGACGTGTTCCAGCCAATGGAATGTCTGAAACAGGTACTACTGTTTATTTTGGGAAGAATTCCTCTGTCCAGCATTTCCTTAGGCTCAGGTTCACACACACAGATCCATTCTTCCATGCAGTCACCTGCTAACAAAACCTTTCTTCCAGAAGTAGTAGGATATTAATTAGTGGTATTTTTTATCTTTTCTCACAGCCTGAAAATAAAAAGTTTAGTGCAGCTATACAAGCACTCACCCAGTCCTTACTGACAAACTGAAAGCAGTTATTTAAGCATTAACCACAGCAAATTATCAAACCAATTTAACAATACCCCGAAGACAGCAGTTAAATGCCATCTTTTCTGCCTGAGCAAACCATTTAACCTTTTATCCTTGCCCATGTTTCAAGGACTTTTTATTCTGACAGGTTTCACATTTTTCTCTTGGTACATTTTCTAGTGTCCTCAAAGTGAATGCCAGAAGCATATGCTCCCCAAATTCAGTTCCCTTCCCCACTCCCTTGCCAAGTGGACCATAAGCACCAATCCTGAAAAATCAAACCAGTGGGAAAACTCACGTACCCAGAAGACATCCACCAAAAACCCACAAGGCTTCATACCTGTCTGAGTACAGATCCTCAGCCCTAAAATGGGATGTAACAGAGATTTCACAACAATCCATTTTCCCATGTTGTGACATAACAGCATCCCAGCACCAGATTACAACAGACTCATAAAATAAAACTCCACAGTTTTCTTCCACTGACTTTAGTCAAAACGAGTTGCTTATGACCGATGTAGTTGATGAATTCCAGCAGCCATTCATCTGTAGTCAGAGGTCCCCAGTTCCTCTCCTCAGCAGAAGACAGAGCATGTTGCCCAGACAGTCTGGACACCCACAGCCATCGACCCCTGTGCAAGAGCAAGGTCATTTCCCTTCTCCACACAGGTAACACCAATGCAGATCCCTCCCCTCCTGTCAGCTGCCAATTTTCACAGAAGCTAAAGAACTTAGACTGTCTTTTTAATTAATTTCAGACGTTGGAAATTTACTGGGGGAACAGGAACCAAGCCCGAACATAAATCTTGCTTCTTTCGGAAGCCAACCTGAAAAAAGTATTTTTCTTTGACTAATATTTTTAAAAAGAAAACTGGTATGCACTTTCTGGTATTCTAAGATGAGTTTAAAACTTCAGTATCTGAATTTTTATTTATCTTCTCATGTTATCACCTCTTCCTCAGATGTCAGTATAAGAGGTGACTGCCTACATCATCACTGTTGGAAGCTCTTCAGCAGATATCTGACCTGTGGGCTCAGTTATGCTCCTGGTAAATCTGTGAGCAGTATAAAATAAGTCTTGTTAATATATTTCCCATGGCAGGCTCCGCTGCAGCACACAGTTCCAAAAACTCAAATCCAAGAGACTGGTAACATCTGAAGATCTTTACATGTGTATATATGCATCTATCTTCATGCTAAACTTACAAAGGTAACCTTCAATTTAAAATGTAGATACTAATTATTTAGTTAAGGTAGATTTCAGAGGTTTTTTAAAAGCAGAACAGAAAAATCGAATTTTGAGTCCCATTCAGCATCTCCCTTCACTGTGAACAACTTATAGGCCTTTAGTGACTAATTTCTACTTTAATTTATTTATAAAAATACTGTAAAAAGTAACATTCTTACTAACGGTATTTTTATCAGATCTTGTAATGAGCTTTGTAGCCAGCAAAAAACGTCCTCAATAATTCTAAAAGACATTCTTTAGGAGACAAAATTGAAGAGCTTGTCAAATTTCAGGGTCTTTAAATTATGGCCAAAGAGCCACCAGAGAAGGCTTAAACTATACAGTGCAGCCAGCCTCTCTTGTTCAATATATTGAAGCTTAGAGATTCCACTGATTTTCTGATTCCCTTTCCTTATAGAACAAAAAAGTGCTCAGTCCTTGGAGTAAAATAAATCAGCTCAAGAACAAGTCCACCAAATTCTCTGAGATTATACTCTCCATGCCCTATTTCCCCCTGCACCCAGGAGGAAAATGTTAGCTTTATCTTTAAAATTAATGAATCAGTCTTCTGGTGGGGTGGGAGGGATGGTTTGTTATATATATATATTATATTCTAGCCAAACACACTGTGCAGTAGAAACACTAGCCAAGATAAGCACATTCAAGCCCTGGGACACAGTTTGTCTTTTAAATCTCCACTGAAACCAGCACAAAAGTGGTCCCACAAAGTAAATTACCTGGTTGAACTTAGCCCAGATTTCAGCAGAAAATGAAAGGGAGATACCACAATGTAAGAAAAGATGGATGCAGGGAACTGTGGAGATAATGCCCAGCCACACCTGAATACTGCTCACATGGCACAAATGCAGAATATAAGCTGTGTGCAAGTATCTGAAATTTGGAATATCACACTCTCTATTACTTTTCTTATTTGCATTCATTCATCAGGATTTTGGGGATAGAAACTCAAATTTCTTGCACGTGTGAGGAGAGTAAAAGCACACATGCACCAGCTCTCGCAATGCAAAAGAAACCAAAACCCCCACAATTTTCTAGTACAAGATGATGTTCAAAATACCAGTTCATCTTCACAGGGACTCACTGGGTACTGCTGCTATGATCTGCACTAAAATACCAGCAACAACAAATTTACAGGGAACAATAGCAAATCTAGGTAGCCTCCTAAAATTTCTGGCTACATCACAATGCATTTTATGTAACACCAAATAACTCAGAAATCCAAACAGACATCTCTGTACAGTGCAGCAGAAACAGCTCCACCACTTAGCACCTGTTCCTAGGCAGTAATTTATATCAAAAGTCCAAGTTCATTACCTAAAACGAAAACCTAGAAATTAAAGGAATGTTCCATTATTAGAAGCTCTTTCTCAGCCTTTTCTCAATACCATTGCACAGCTGCATCACACTGTGAGCATGCTATATGTGTGTGTATATTCATAAATATACACAGCTCTGTGTACACAGAAAATCTGATCTCTCCTGGACACTTCTCTCCTTAAATTTCCACATATTTCACCACTACAAATTTGTAGACCAAATGTGTGGCACCAAACAGATGCAACAAAAGCAGACTGAACAAATGAAGAAAGTGATACAGAAGGGCCACGTGCCAGTACACTGACTTTGCAGGCAGGAACATTGCTGCTCCTTTAGGTTATCTGCTGCCTCTAGGCCACAGCTATTTACTGCAGGGATCAGGGCTGGGAGAGTTCCCCAAGAAGACAAAGTTATCACAGTGCTGATATCACAAGCATTTCAGGTGATGGAGGTTAAAGGAAGCACGAGGAAAACATATGAGTACTAATGGAAAGTGCCTTGTATTGAAACATAGAGGAAAGAAGATTTTCACAGTGCACATGATTAAGTACCAGAACAGGTGCCAGAAAAAGGCTCCAAAACCTCCATCCCTAGATACACCCAAAACCAGTCTGGACAAGTCCTTCAGCAGCCTGATCTAACTTTGGAATTAGCATTGCTTTGAGTGGAGAGGATGGATTAGAGAACCTAATTTAGGCTGTGATGTTCATTTTAAAAGCCATCAACATCCAGTTTGAACTAAGAAACTAATTCTTTTCATCAGTGGCCTTTCAAACTAATATCACCCAGCTCTCCAAGGGAAGTAATTAAACATATTGTGTTGGCAATGTACCAAGAGCTTTTGATTTTTCCTGATTTTTAAAGTTGAAATCGACTATAAAATGGTTGCTTTTCCAAGCCACAATTTCTTGCAAAAATTCTACTCCAAAATACACAGGAGGGGGAAAAAAAGATCTACTATTAACTTCCTTTCAGACATCTGCCTTATTTCCTGATGTCCTTTTTAGCCTATTTTCTTAGTTCCTGAAGCACTTTTGACGTAGATGTTGGTTACACCTATATATATACATATATATACATGCATATGCATTTACACATACCTACCCAACTGTGGACAGACACAACACCACATCTAGACAGTGAACATTCAAGACCACCAAAATGATGGAATTGCACCACACTACATAGTTAAACCAGGGAAATGCATTCTCATTCCCAGCAGTGTTTTCTGCTGACACTGGTGGACATTTGGGCTCCTCCAACTTCCCTTCCATTTCCAATACTCCCCTGAAGAATTACCATGCAAACCACTCCCTGGCATGTCAAACAGACACAACAGCCCTGAGAAATGCTAGGTTCAGAAAAGCAATAAATGCCTTGAAAAGCAATAAATGCCTTGAAAAAAATTTTGATTATCTGTGGACAGAAACAATCTTCTTGGTTATGAAACTCTGACTAATTAGATACATTGAAAATAAATATCAATTTATCCAAAAATTCACCCCCAAACAATCTTACTTATTCCTACATACTCAGTTACACAGAAAGTAAATACAGCTAATTTTATGATGAGGAAATGCACTATCCTAATACACTGTCACCATGGTATATGCAGCACACTGTGTCAAGCTATTTCAGTAACATTAATAAGCTGGCAAAAAAAAAAAAAATTATAAAAAGGTAAGATGTAGAACGTATTCACACAAGGCAACAATTACTTTGTAACTGCCTTAAAGCATCAGCAAGGTATGAATAGCAATATGCTAAAATAGTAAATTTATTTTCCTCAGGGACAGGCACGGTTAATTTAATAGGCAACGTTCATGGTCTATAAACAATTACTTATGCTAGCCAGTATGTAATAGGCTATATACCATCCTATTACAATGCCAAGGGAGGTGGGGGGGAAGAATATGGTGCTCTCAAGCACAAATCTACTCCCTGCTCATCTCACACAAGATTTTGGAGCTCACTCATTTCCAGCAGTTTTATTCCATAAGCATCAGTTCAGTTATCACACACCACTGGCACAGATTGCTGTTTGTCAGACCAGTGCAACTGAGCACAACTTCCACAGTACCGGTCCAAAATAAAACTTCACTAGTATGTTTGAATTCAAAACAAATTAGAGTATTTATTTTAACAACGGTAGTTATATATAAATATTATTTGCATTGTTGAATTGCATTCTGGTTTTGGATTACTGTGCATTTGAAGCAATAATGAAGCGTATGTCAGAAATTAATTAGAATATTCAATCTGCTTTGACATTTAATTTTTAATTAATGCTCAAGTAAAATGGCTACTCTAAGGCAAGTCTGACAAGTCATGTAACAGATTTTTGTATGTATCTGTAAAAGCGAAGTTCCAAAAATAAGGTAAGCTTCATAGTTTATACTTCACTTCTTACCACAGGAATAGTCACAAAACTATTGGACAAAATCCAAGACATTAATATATTGTTTTATTACTGTATACAAAACCCTGCTTTTAATTTATAAAATATACACTGGGTGAAAACAGAAAACCTCAAATTCTAGTATCATAGTTAAGCACTCAGTCAACCTGATGTACACCAAACAACTGTCAACATTTTTATGAGACTGTCAACATTACAAGCAGAAGAATAAATAAAAGGCTGAAGTTACACTTACCTGCAGCCCTCTCCTTCGAAGAATACTTGAATCATCCATATTTTGACTGCTGATCACTAAAGCTCACTTGCTTCTCACTAGCTTTGCTCTCTAACTGTTAAACAAGTCCATTATTTTCAAACTTTTCTCCCCCTCCCACTCGCCCTCCGTCCACTTGCTAAAAATAGGACACGGTCTTTCACTTGCCTGTCATGCAGAACTGCAGCCACGGTCCCTGACTATCTGTATGTAATTTTGCCTGCCTCTCTGTGGCAGATTTAGCAGGTCACATTAGAAAAAATCTGTTTGACTTTCCTAAATCTTTTCAAGGTTGGATGTCTCACTCCCTTCATACACACAACCGTCTACAAATATATAATAACAATAATAATAATAATAATCCACATCTCCACGTAAGGCCAAAGTGTGGAATTTAATTTAGATCCCATACACACACATTTTTGCTTTATTTCAATTTACTTGAGCTGTTATAAGGGATCAGTAGGCTAAAACAGCTGCCTTCATTTACTGCGTGCAATAAGCTCACAAAATCCAGGTCACATTTCCTTTAAAAAACACACAGTCACGCTAACCAAAAAAGCAATACTGTGGGCACACAGGATGACACACTGGCACCTAGAATACAGAAAAATCTCGCTACAAAAACCATGGAAATTTTATTTTTCCCAATTCTGAAAAATTCCTTTACTCCTTTGCAAGACAAAGCAACTGTCAGATTCTTCAGATACTGTCACACATTCTTTTGTTTCTGCTATCTCTGAGGTATGCTGGGCTCCTCCATGCAGCAGGCACGGCACATTCTTCAGCTCATTGCTGAGATCTTGCGACTCTCATGTGCTGAAGGGTCTGGAACACATGTTGCAAGTTCTGAACATTTAAGAATTCATTCATCTATTCATCACTGACAGAGCTGTCTGAAGTAGCCCTTCCCTCATCGTCATCCATAGCAAAAAGGCAGGGGAGGGGGGAAAAAAAGAAAGGAAAAAGCACAGTTCAGCTGAGGCTTTTTCAGTCTGTCCTGCAGTTTCTGTTTTCCAGCTACCTTCCCACAGACAACTCCAGCAAGGTCAAAAAGGGCTTTGCCCCTTTAGATCCATTATGCCAATGCCATTTTAAAACATGAGCGTACAGCATGTGTTGAAAAATAAAACAATAAAGCTTCTAGCTGCACCAAACACCATTTCAGTAAAACCAAAAATCTGGGTATGTTCGTTCCAGTATCACTTAAATTACTGAGCATGTCAAGAAGCCTTTGTCCTACACATGCCCTTTCTAGATTAAAAAGGAAAAAAGAAAATATTGCAAATATAATGAACAACCTACTGCCACAATGACCTTCAATTTTTTAGCAGAAAGCTAAAGCAACAGATTTCATCTCCTGATAAAAGCTTAGGAAGAGAGTCTATTTATAACTTCTGAATAGAAACACTGTATTCAAAAAGAACCTAACTTCAGACTCTGAAGGATTTCATGAGATACGTAAATCAAACTTCATCGAGAGCTGTGTTTATGAGGGGGCTTCAGCCAGACATCCCCAGGTGCGCAAACGCGCAGCGAGCGGAGCCCAGCCCGCGGGCTGCCTGCCGCGGCTGGCCGGAGCGCCCCTGTCCCCGCAGGTATGACAGCTGCAAGCCAAAAAGAGCCTCCGTACGAGCACACAGGTCTGGCGGTGCTTAAAGGAACAGAGATTTACACGGAAATCTTCAGCTGATCTTCATGCTAAGTGACCGAGTCACATGAGCTGAACACATCATTGTAAAGTCAGCTGAAAGCAGATACAACTCAATCCCATTCACCAGGCTTTTTTTCTGATCCTCTGCGGAGCGAGTGTGGTCTTTTATTGAGAGCAGCTAATAAATCCTGCGGCTGCCGTGCCTCGTTCCCTCCATCTGCCGGCTCGCAGGAGCGAACGCCGAGCGAGGCTGCAGCGCCTTTGTGCGCTCCGGAGAGGGCAGGAGCTCATTTGCATGGAGCCCACTGTACCATACAAAAACCTGCGCCAGTGAAAACAACCCCGCGAGCCGCTGCATTTTAAAGGAACAGCCTCTTCTTTTGCAAATGGGGCGGGGGAACAGCGAGCCAGCCGCAGAACTCTGCGGGAGAACTTAAGGACGTGGCGCCGAGGGGAACAGCAACATAAAAATACGGATTAAGCTCTGTTTAAAAGCACACGGGAACGTAAAATGATCATAGGACTTCACTGTGATAATGTTCACGACGGATTTCAGTATCATTTCTTGCATTTTGCCATCATATAAGCTTCCTCAGGAAAAAAAATACAAAATACTAACTTCAATTATCAGACATTAGTATCATACAAATTCTATTTTACCCAAGAAAATCTCATAGACACAAAACATTTTGGCATGCATGCTCATATACATTACATGCACTTTGCAATTAATTTTACTCTATAACAGATTTAGTAATATTTATATCAGACCATGCACTAACCAGATCATTGATCTTACCTCTTCTAAGGCCACCAGCATTAAACACATTCTGAGAGGAATCAAGACATCTTAACAATCATGCAACACCATTCCCATTGTATTCTCCTCCTAAATCAACCACTAAATGAAAATGTTTAAGCCAGATAACAGTAGTATATAACCATAACTTATTTCCATAATATAACTGGAAGCATTCTTATTGGCACATATACATCTAATCCTTCCTGGATTATTTACCGTAATACCCAGACATTGCCAATTCTCAATATGTCTTCACAAGTGACTTGTAATTGATTGAGGCTGGCATGACTCTCAAAATACCATGAGAATCATCTGTTCTCTTCCAAATTTCAAGCTTTCTTGGGGAGGATGCTTTCAAATTGGCTGCCTGCCACACTTACCCAGTTTCTGGGGTAGAGAAGCCAACTGGGGCTGCTGGAAAAGAAAACCAGGCATGGCTTTTCCTCCAGCTTCCCTGTCCCCTTCCCTTCTTCAGTGTTTATTTAAATGTCAGATCAAAAAACAGCACCAAAAACTTCACGAATGGGGCAACCACCTTTTCTTTCCTCCTATTTAACTGTTAAGACTCATCCACTCTCCTTTTTTCTTCCTTCAGCAAAATCTACCACAGAAAATCAATGATGAAAGAGGATGGGAGAAAATACTTCGGATGAAACTAAAACTAGCAAAGGATAAATGGAATAAAAAAGCAACTCTCTGACATAGAAATTTTTTTTATTAAATACTACCTTTAGAAATTTAAATTTACCCATCATTTCACCAAAAGATTACATCACACTTAGACACTGATTTTAACATCCTAAAAAGTCTGCAGGAAAGTCTCCAATTAGAGATGAGAAAGTATTTGTATAAGACATTACGCTAAAGGAGGTATTACTGAAAGACACTAAAGAAACTGAAGGACAAAAAAATGTAATTTTAACAATTATTATAAGAAGTTAATTCTAGAAGAAAGTTCCTAAACAGTTTCCAGATGCAGGCAACACTAAGAAAGGGTCTAACAAAAAACCCGCATATTAGGGGGGAAAAATCAAAATAAGGAGCTCACATAGCACCTGAATCCTTCAAGAATTAGAGTACCTACCTTAACACATGACTTCACTAAAAAAAATTATGAAGGGGGATTAAAAGAGGGAATTCAAAGTTGGTTCATCAACAACTTAAGTAAGCTCCTAACTCAGTTCCTCCTCCCTCCATCAAATTTACAAATCTGGAGAAAATTTGCTTTGCTCTGCAGCAACAAGGAAAGAGAAAGGGTCACGTAGCACTGGGATCTCCTGGACATAATCCAACCAATTCCTGTTTAGCTGCAGCACTCTGAAAAAGCTCTGTAAAAGTTCTTCATTGAATCTTGATTTTAAGACATCAAGAAACTGAAAGAGCCATGAACTTCCAGTATGTTCCTGCAAGGATTAGCCTGGTAAATGGGGCAGGGCAGATTATCAGCTTGCCAATACTGGGGTGAATTAAACGAGGCTAAGAGCAATTTCCAAAGAAACAAAAGGAGGTACTGCTTTACACAACAGTCACATTGGGCTATTTCTTGCTGTGAAAGGATGGAGGGGAAAAGAATCACAAGCATGGGCAGAAAGTGTTTGGACAAATGCATTGAAGAATCTGCCAAGAACTCTTAAAAGACGGAAACACACTGAAGTTGACCCAGAGTCACAAACATTTGCAAGTGGTCTGGGAAGAGATTCTGCCTTAGACACCCGCTGTCAGAGATAAGCTACTGGGCTCAGCCACTGTAATCATTCTGTGGCTTTATTTTGGTAGAAAGTCCAAAGGTAATGCTTGCTGAAGACAACAGTGTCCTGCATCCTAAAAGGCATCCAAACTCCAAAAAGGAACGAGGTGTAACAGTGAATTCGTAAACTGAAAAGCAATTCTAAAAACAGTGTGTAGCTATGACAGTTTAAGAGAACCAAGAGAACTTACACATCATAAATTAGTGGTATTGTCTCTAGATATAATATTGATGACATCACCATGGAAAATCATGTCTGTTACCTATATTTTGACATGAATATTGATAAAATGAAAGATCCAAAATAAATGTTTCCAGGGTAGAAAAACATCAGGGTTGGAAGACTTTAAGAACTTAGTCTCCTTTAATTATCCAGGAAAGGCCACATGTATGACAAGACATCAAAGACTATTAAGAGGACCTGGAATTTTACATTTTACACACTAGACAACAACCAACCCAACCTCTCAGAGGTCTCTAGGAGGGGTTTGTGCTTGGATTCTGGTCAGCATTTTATGTCTTTTGATAAGAAGAAATCTCTTCTCATTCATGCTGATTCAGACCCCATTCCACTACCTGCTACCAAAATCTATCATTTCTCTGTCTTGTAGAAGAAAAAAATCTGAGATGTTAGAACATTTCCAAGGTGAAAATGACAGGAGTTTTCCATCTATTAACTTCAGTATCATCAAAACAACAATTCTTTCAGCTGTTCTGTAGCCCACAGGTTTTCAAATAGCATCAGTGAAGTTGACCAAGGACAGACCAATTTCACAGTCAGAAAAGCAATGACCACAGGAAGCCACTTAGAAGTCGTGCAATTGCTCCTGTGTACAATACATTTTACTAAAACATAATTGAGAATTCCTGAATAAGCTATTATCCTATTACTCACATTTGCTACTCACCAAAGCAATCGCAAAGGGGGATAAATAAGAAAGGAGTCTGTATCTACTATATCAGAGAGTGCATTTACATATGCACAAAGACACATCTGTGTAGAATCACGTGGCTCATCTCTGAGCTGTGTTCAGTTTGCATATTGTACTTTCTATGCTGAATATAAACTACCTGTCTTAAATTGTAATTGATATTTGCAGTGTATTTCAGGTACCACTCAACATCTATGAAAAACTCAAATTAACTAAAATAGGGCAAATAATTTTACTATTACTTCCTAGTAATTTCTGTTTCTTGGCACTGCACCCTGACATCTTCTGTGGCTTATACTGTTGCATGAGAATTGAAACCTACCATTACCATAAAACCAAAACCAGTAAAGGTCATCGTGGCAATCAAATCATCACACTGTGGATCAAAAATATGTGTGCTGTCTAGAATAGCTTCAGTGAATCCAATAGCTCCACTCCTTAAATTCATAACTCCAGAGGTCCGAGTCCACTTACATTGACCACTTAGAAACTTTTGATATTTCATATTAACTACAAAAACACCAGAAAGTCTCTCACACAACCAGGGCTCCATCATTGGAGACATGATGTGAAGGACGTCAGCACTGCACAAAAGGGTGATCTTGTGATGAACACCAATTCACGTTTTGCCACACAAAGAATGCTCCCATCCAAAAATCAGCCTAAAAAGACCAACAGCTTTTCCATTTTCTACAGCAAGATGCTATGTTTTTAATTACATATTTTATTATCAAGAAATTTTTTGAACTAATGCCCTGATCTAAAATACCAAGATTCAAAATTTACATTTTTCATAATTCCCAATTTATTATCGTTTTTACTCTATTTAATCAAAACTAAAAGCAACAAGACATCAAGCTGTGGGAAACTTTAAAACTATAACATTTCCTTACATAACATATTGTCTGGTGGGAAAAAAAGATCACTTTCCAAAATTTTATATGCTGACAACTTTAGCGAAATTTTTTTTAACTCTTTGGTAGCATTTATCTGTGAAACAAAAATGAGACAAATGTTGTGCTGTCAAACTGAAACTTAAGTGCTTGGGGCTTTTTTATTTATTTTGATCAAGCTGTGTTTATCTGGAGATTTTAAAATGTGTCTCTTCGAGATACACTGACAGACTACAGAAACCAGGAAGGTTGATGAGGTAACTTGTTTAAAAAAAAAAAAAGAAAAAAACCCCACAACTTGGCAGCCAACCTCAGGAAACTCGCCCGACAGCTTGTCTGAATTTCTTCTGGATGTCTTGCCTATTTACAAGATTCAGTTTGATAAAGTAAGACCTTTGGAGCAAAGCTGTGCACTAGCAATGAACTACAGCAGGATCTCATCCCGAGCCACCGCTTATGAGGCTTGGTCCCAGAAAAAGAAACACTGAGAAAATGTCTAAAATCCTCAAGGTTTACACGATACTCAGGCTTTCACAGCACATTTTCTGTTCCCGGTTTGTTAGGTTTAAATTCCTGGGCCAGACTGCCCCATCCCCCACACCCAAAGCCTTATGAAAGGCGGCACTCCCACTCATCTTCTATACAAATGTAAATCTGCTGCCACAAGGCTGCAGGAAAGAGTTCATTCATCTACAGCCCAACTGTTTCCACACTGTAAGAGAAGGGACATGCAGAAGAGACACCAGCTTCCAGGCAGAACCTTGGCTCAAGCCAACATCTTTGGAAAGGAACCGCCAATTAAATTTAATATTTATGGGAAATGTTGGATTCACTACGCAAATTCATATTCTGGAGCTGAACTGCCATTAGAACAGAATGGAAAGCAGCTTCTCTCATGCTACACTTCAAATATAATGCCATTTTTAAAAGAAACGTGTTTTTGATAGGCAGAAAAGTCTTTTTCAATATAGGCTGCAAATTTGAAGAAAATATAGAAGAAAACCTCAAGAAAATATAATTTCTGTTTAATAAACATTTGATGACATTACCAAAATAAAGTTTCTCTTATTTTATTATAAGACAGCCCTCATGCTTCAGACATTAGGACTTAAACCTCAGCAATGAAAAACTCCAATCAGAACGGCAACAAACCCAAAGCTCAGAGACTCAATACCAGCTTGTGTGTTTCCCAACTGAAGCTACTGACATTTACTGAAATGTTCATGGAAACAAAGCCTGTAGTTTCAAGAATCCCACAGGAAAGGCATTATGCATCCAGTTAACCCAGAAGCTATGTTGCCTCAGAAACTGGCTCTATAAAGCTACAAATTACAGATGCACCTCGTATCTCATGCAAACACACGCTGATAAATACTCCCAAAATTTTACTACACACAAAAGATTTCCTCCACTATCCACACTCCTGACCAGCACTGTCTTTCCTCCAGCCTCTCCACAGCAGCAGAGGTTTGCATGTACACATTTCCCTCTTCTGTAAACTCCTCCCAAACTTCTGCCTCCAATTCCTACTTCATCGATAAAGCCACATTTGTCTTTGAAGTACAAGCTAGGCATTTTTTATAGAAAGATGGCACTTTTCAATTAAAGAGTTTTAAGGACGACAAATTGCAGAGGTATGAGATTAAACCAAGTTGTATTTCACTGTATCTTCCTCCCACTTGTATCTGTAGGATATTTCTCGTTTTGGACACTCATTTCTTCAAAACAAACACTTGATGTTTCATGAGACATGGAACTACTTCTATTACACTGGTAAAATAGTTACAAATAATGATTCACACCGTCATGAGGAAAAAACCCATTTGGAAAAATGCATGAAACTCAACAACTGCTTTTTCTTTAATTATTCTGCTCAGAACAGAGTGTACAGCACCGAATATATTTTTCCAACTTAATCCACATACAATTCATTTCAATATACCATGAATTTTACCTTGGTTTCCAGCTGACATTAAAGTGCTTAAACAAGATTCCAAAGGTTGTACCATTTTGCTAGCTTAAGACCCACTCAAACACTGCCTTTGAAATAAATACTTGAAGATAAGCCAAAACATTTGGAATTAGAGGGCTTTATTCTCTCCTACTCTCCTTGTTTATACCTGACTAAGCCCACATTGATATCTAGGGAGACATCTCACAGCAGTTTTCTACTGATGGATTCTGACAGGTTTTTATTCTTCTGTTTCTGGTCTCAGACAAAAGTTTGCTATTGATTTCTCACAATTTTGTCATCTCCCTAAAGTGCTGGACAAGTTAAAAGCTTTTTTATAGACATCCTTTTTTTCAATAGACATTTATCCACTAAACTTGAACAAAAACGGAAAAAAAAGATAAAAATAATAAATTCAGTCAGGATTTCAAAGATTTACGGTAAAATTATGACTTTTTTTTTTTCAATTCTCCCTTTTCTCCAGGATCGGCATCAGACCTCCCATTTTTATGGGTTCTCCTGGTTGGTTTTTTTTTTTTTTCATTTGAAAGCTATTTTTCATTTAAAAAAGAGACATAATAGTAATTTGGCAATCTCTTGAACTTTTTTTGGTGTTTTTTAATAGAACCATTTATATTCAGTCAGGAGAGAAGAAACAAAAGACAGTAAAACTGTTGACTTAAAAGACTCAAAGAATATTTCTCAGAGGAAAAGTGTAACAATAATTATTTTAAAAGGCATGTGAAAACATGTCTCCTTCCATAAAAGTAGCAGATAAAAAATGCTTGTATTTCAAATTAATAGTCAAATATATATGCTCTGCATTTCTTGATAGTTACACTTTACTCCAAATTAAATTCGAACACAAAATTCTTACTTGTGACACATGTCCAACAGCAAACGTTTCAGAAAAATAAATGTGCTTCATTGCAGCAGCAGTATCTTTACCATATATGTTCGTTAAAGCATTCAGACACACTACTGAGTCACTAATGTAACAACGACCAAAAAAGTTGAAATCTTTTGTTCTTTGTGTAAAAAAAAATCTGAGCTCACCAGAAAAAACTGAAATGTTATTTTCATGCATCATTTGAATTGTCACCTGGGCTTTTTGTCTCTAGAACCAACAGAGAATATCAATGTGTTAATTGAAACAAGCAGTACGTAATCCACAGGACATCTTTAGCATATGTTTCCTCCCAAGGCTGACAAGAGCTTTCTTGGATTTTTCAGCACTAGAGTCTGATGTTTCCATATTCAAGCTAAAAATATGAACAAAAATCTTACACATTTACATAAATATGTATTTTCCCAGCAGTATCTTTCCACAGGAATCAGACATGCTGTATCAGTTTTGAGACCTCGAAAAATAAAATGTGAGTGTGGTAACATTGGCATGAAAGTGTTGAAAACCCCACCCTTAAAGCTGTATTTCTCTTCATAACTCAAAAGGCCCAGAAAAATAAATCCAATCAGAAACCTAGCTCCATGATAGAACATTCTTACTGATGAAGGAGAATGAGATAGTGGATGTTACATGGCAAAGCTCAACACTCAAAGCTATCATAATTTAAAATTAGACATAATTATCCTTAACAAAACCAGGCACTGTGGAAAGGGGCTTTGGAACAGCTGCTCCTCTTCAATTTAAATGCTCATTTGTTTTACATTGACCTAGAAATCAGTATCCTCCTAACCAAAAGCCAATTAGATAATAGTCTGTCTTTCAAGCTTGTAGCATACTAATTTTTGTAACATTGTTAGTAGTGAAAAGCAAAGAAATAAACTGCAGATGATGCCACAAGTATGCTCAGCTCCAATATGCACAACCAAAACATGAGGGTTCCCTTCCCTCCTTTCTGGAAGCTCAGATTTACAGCCCAGGGAAGACACCCATCACTTCTTGTGCTGACCCTGCACTGCAGTCCCAGGCTGGGATGACCACAGGACGCTGCAAAGGCAACCAACCACATGGAAAGATCTTCAGTTTGCTGGAGAAGCATCCTGCCTCTCCTTCCACAGCAAAAGCAACATGCCAAACTGACCACAAGGAAGCATTTCAAAAGCTGCCCTTCCAACCTTGCCCACAGTTAGGTCCTGAACATCCATGGTTTTGGAAACAGAAGGATGCCAGATTCTTTCATTACGGCAATATAAACAAGCTGCTTCTTGAGTAACGAGGACTCAAGACATCAATTTCTTACAGACTTGAGTTTGGCTTTTTGTCTCTTGCTCCCTCCCACAGCCCTGACAGAGGTAACTCTGGCTCTCCTATTTTACTTGCACTCAACTGGAGACAGCACCTCCCCCAGTTAATCCAGCACTGTCATATTTGAGTGTCAATCAGTGCTGCCAAACCACAACAAACAACGAACTGACTGTCACTGAGAGAATGTGAGGGGGTGTCTCCCACTCGCTTCCAATTCTTATAGTATTGCAATTACAGTTATTTTTGACATTTCTTCTCCTTTCCAATCCTGGATGAAATTGGCCAGCGGCTTGCAAGTTACCAGGAAAGAAGGAACAACTGGAGAAACTTTGACTCTCTACTACTGTTCAGTGTTTCTGGCAGTCAGGATCACTTATACCATTACTTTCAAATTTTGGTTAAAGCCAATGCCAAAAATATATATTCATCTACAGAGCTGTTCCTGCTCTAAAGAGACAAAATGATCATGAATGCCATTTTGATTACACTTAAAAACAAAACCATAACATTTCTTGGTCTTCTGAGACTTGGCAGAATCCCCAGAGAAAATTCTTTCCATGAAAGAAGGAGAGGTTTTTCTAAATGCATCCAGAAAATAAGCTTCTCAGAAGGCTGCTATGACAGTGAGGCTGACAGGATCCAGCAAGAAACCAATTAACACAGGAATCTACATTAGAAAACAGAGAATTCAATTCCACCAAACCATTAGGTCTTCCTAGAAGAAAGAAACACTGACAATCATCAGTTGCGATTCAGTTCCATGCTGGTGTTAGTGCAAAAAGTGGATATTTCAATATTGAAAGGAGCTTTCCAAAACTGCTCAAGTTGTGAAGTAAACAAGCCTATATTGACAGAATTATCTCACAGCAGAACACAAATCTCTACAGGCAAGGTGGAATTCAAGGCAAGGAGAAGCTCTTTCCAGAATAGTTAATGAAGCTGAAGAAACCCCTGTCTCCTTAGGTTTCCTTCCAAAGTCACTGAAGTAGAAAGCAACTAAATTCAAGTGTGAGCTGCAATGGACAACAGAAGACAAACATGAAAACAGCAGCAGCATTCTGAATATACCTCCAAGTTATCAGACATCAGCATTATCAGTTGATTGTAGTAGATTTGCTCTGTCCTGTGCTCCTGAATTTCCCACGCTAGCAGCTCCCCTTCCTTCTCAGTTCTGCCTTCAAAGCTGCTTTTGCAACAGGAAGCAGAGGAAAAGCCAAAGTCCATTCCTACCCATGCAAACAAGTAAGCAGATTATCGAGGAGGTTTCAGAGCAGCTAGGACAATGTCCAAGGTAAAAAAATTATTTTAGTCCTGTATCAGCTTTTCCAAAGAACAAGTAGAAGAAGCATCATAGCATTAGTTACTGAGATTTTCATCAGAAAAAAAAAGGTTGGAAATAAATCCCTGTGGCTTCTGAGAAGAGTTCTTAAGTGCTTTTCATGGGAGAGGTAGAGGTCGGGCTGTTTAAATTACTGTCTCTGCTGATCAAGTAAACATGTAAACATCAGGCTCTGAATTGTTCAGAGCTTACAGCTTGACTGAAAACTACATTTCTAAAGAAAATGTACCTCTATGAAACAGCAAAACTTTCTGGGTTAAGAACCTGCCAATCAACTGAATTTTTAAAAGTAGCTGTCGGAAGAATTGCTAGGGAATATGACCTTCCTATGTCAAAAGAACAGCCATGCATACAGCATTAGATATGAGGAAGAAATTATTCCCTGTGAGGGTGGGGAGGCACTGGCACAGGTTGCTCAGAGGAGTTGTGCATGTCACATCTCTGGAAGTGTTCAAGGCCAGGCTGGATTAAGGTTTGAGCAACCCGGACTAGTGGAAGGTGTCCCTGCCCGTGGGAGGGGGTTGGAACAAAATGGTCTTTAAGGTCCCTTCCAACACAAACCATTCCATGATTCTATGATTTGAATGGGTGACCTACAAATAAAGCCACTGGTGACAAATGTATTCTAACAGCAGAGTACAAACAGTGAGGTCAGCACTGTCAGGGTGATCTGAATGACTTGCTCTGTGCATGTACTGTGGACCAAATGGTAAATTACACTTGTAGGAATTAGGATTTAGGCAACTACAAGCATGAAGGGAACATCTGCAATTCTAACTCCATGAACCTCTCATAGATCCCTTTCTTCAAATACTGGTACTCGATTTGCCATTTTCCAGTCCTCAGACTATTTTAAGCAATTGGCTATACAGCACAAATAGTAGTTCACACATTTCATCTTTGAATTATTTTAAAGCTGTGTCATTATCCCCTTTTACTCACCGAATTAACAATCTACTTTGGTCTGTTCCTCACCATCCTGCTTTCCTTTTAACCATTCTTAATTCTTATTCATAGGTAGGATAGGGGAACACTGCATTCCTCTGCCTTGAGGGAGTGATCCATAATTCAGTTCTGTGAAGACTATAAAGATTCAGGTCTCTTCACTGATGTTCCTTGTTCTTCAAGCTTCTCTTTCTAAATCTGTTCATCTTTTTGAAAATCAAAGCAGGCTGGCTTTTACTGTTTTTAGCTTTGCATACCTCTGTCTCAGCTTTTAGGGTGTTTTTTTGACTTACTTTTTGAACCAGAACTGAGCACTGCTAAGGACACAAACAGCTCCTCCTCCCATGGGATCTTTGCTGGAGCTTGATCTG
Source organism: Irena cyanogastra (assembly GCA_013397155.1). Taxonomy (NCBI): domain Eukaryota; kingdom Metazoa; phylum Chordata; class Aves; order Passeriformes; family Irenidae; genus Irena; species Irena cyanogastra. The sequence continues at coordinate 82,009 of VWZV01005338.1, read as the reverse complement.
TCTCATGAAACCATCACTGAACATGTAAAGTCTGCTCTCATCATGTCCCAGCATGGCATGTGCCCAGTCTACACAGAAGTAAGTGAATTCTCCCACTAACATTTTGTTCCAGAGTGTCCAATCCTCCTCAGCATGCTGCAGTCAGCATCCCCTGCCACGCAGTGGGTAATACAGGCCCCACAATTAATACATCTTAATTAGACCCAAGCTTCAAGGCGTGGTGGTCTGTGCTTTGCCTGTTTCAAAAGGGAGCAGAGAGCAGGGTCTTTAAACATGCACCACCACCCAGCCACAATCCCAGCCCCCATAACCATTCCCATGCAGTTTGAGGACATGATATTGGACACAGAACTGCACGTAAATGAGATAGGCAGTCCTCAGCATAGTCATGACAGAATTTGAGCATTTTATGGGATTAATTATCTGTAAAACATACAGTAGTGCAGTAATTATAATTATGGGCAGTGAACATTATTATATGCTTTCCACTACTCTGAACTGGGAGATTCAACACAGAACAGAGGCTTATAACACAAAGCATCAGCTCAATAATGTAGCTTAGGTGAAATGGAGTTAAATCAACTTTATCCTTTTTACATAACACAAAATGGAGTTCAAAGAACCTTTCATGGCTTGCTCCAGAATGTGAAGTAGTGGTTACTTACTTCTGAACACCCAAACTATTGGGGATGTTTCCTGATGTGCAAGGAAAAATGGAGCTGACCACTATGAACAGTTGTCCATGAGTATTCTCAGATGGAGACTGCACACAATGAAGGCAAAGCTTGATGATAAAATCTTTGTTGATAATGGGACAAAAATAAATCCCATAGCAGATGGAAGGGCATGCACCATTAATGTACTCCACTGAAGAAGCTAGGCACCATCATATCTTTCCCTTGGAATTATTGCATTTTATAATAAGCCAGGGGGAAAAGCAGTTCAAAAGCGTCTTTTGCTTAGGGAAAAACAGAGAAATCCAGCAATGAGAACTGTAAGGGATATCTATCACTTCATTGCAGACCTAAGTTTGATGGCCAAGCACCCTTAAATGGTTTTTAATCCATTCTTGACACTTTCCCAGGGAAGTTGATACCACAGATCTGTCTGACAATAAACCACATGGAACAGGGTCTCCCAAGGGTTTCAACAACTCTCATTTGTACACACATCTGCAGCCATTTTCTTTTTAAATATCATATACATATATGTATATGTGTGTGTGTGTGTATTATATATATATGTATATATATAAACCGACTTCTAAATCATCTTTATCATAAAAAATAAGAAGATAAGCAAGCCCTTCAATTTATTAGAGTGCCTTCCTAGAATTAAATTGGTACATAAATCAACTGGTTTGTTTGTAGGTATTACCTGATACTCATACATGTTCATATCAGCTATAAGAAGGTCTGATTTTCTTTTTACTCTGCCTTGTATAATTCAACTGTTTCTCAGTCAGCAACATTTTAAACACAATATGTAAATTATATTGAGAAAGTAAACATGTCAGCAGGCCAGCAATCATATAGAAAATAAAAGATGTCACTGTTAAAAGGACCACTTTGAACAGGTGCCTGTTTAATCAGGATTGATGCTGATACTTGATCAATATAATCTGGCAATGCTGACATAGCTCTTTTCCTCTCAGTTCAGATAGTTCTGTGTGCTTGCTATACTACACCTTGTTCCTCTTTCCTTTCAAACACTTAATAATTTATCTTGCCAAACTTCCCTTTCATTAGCCTATTTCATTCTAATAAGATTCAAGAATTAACTTCAATAAGAAATTTATGCATTTGAAATTCATAACACTCTACATTTTACTTTATTTAAAAGAAAATATTTGCTAGATGAATTTTAAGGCAAAACACAGAACTTTACCTAAAACCAAACAAACAGTTATTGATAGACTTAATAATACCCACAAACTTGACTTTTATGTTTCATACCATCATTTGAGCAGACTTAAAGAGCTTGAGGATAAAAAGCCCATGACACAGAACACTGTTCATTTAGCAAGGGGATACTAAAGAAATAAATGTAGTACCAGAACCAGGAACTGTATAGTAGAAAAGGGGAGTGCAAATTTTGAGCAGCTGTGAAGCTGCAATACAGAATACAAGCTCTACAGTGTTCACACTTCCCAGAGCAGGAGCCCATAGCACAAAGAACTGACAGTGGAGAGGGACCAAGGAGGTCACAGTAGAAATATATGTGTGCATAAAGCAGCCCAAATTCACTATTAGCCAGAATTTTCTGGCTATCATCAAGAAATAAGAACTGAATTTTACCGTGGGGAGGTTTTTTCTGGGGGTAGGGAAAGCTATGGAGAAAAAATAACACTTCTGAGAGAAGACAAGAGGAAAAGGAGAGCTTAGGAACATTGAAGAGGTAGGAGAGATCTTAAAAGGATTTAGCTCATGCTGGAGACAGCCCATGTGCAAACTTCTCTAACCAAGGCTAGCAGCACGGATAAAATGCAAGCAGGAATGAACATTCTGACCTTTGTCTCCAACCCCTGGATTCCTGACACTGTGATAAGCACTGTATGTATTCTCCTTGACATCAGCTCATCCATTAAATTACTTCAATTACTTCAATATTTAGAAAATTTGAGATGCAGATTTGCCAGAAGTACCTCTGCAGGCTTAACTACCTGAAACAAAACCATCACACTGCATCTACTGAGGCAGCTTTGTGTGAGAGATTCAGTGCATGCACTGTAACTCTGTGTAAACAATTCACAGCACAATTCTTTGTGTTAAAGGTATGCAAATGCTCATTGCTAATTTGAGCACAGACAAATACAGAAACCATGTTAGACCTGAAGTTTCATGTTTTATTTAAACTCTAAGGCAGAGAATTTTAATTTAAAGTTTCACATAATAATTTGTTTTCATGGACAAATTATGAACCCTGCCATAGGAGTTCATCATATAACTACTTTAAGTGTCACTATACTGTATGACCACATTAAAATAATGAGGTTTGAACATTCCAATCTTCAATTAGAGCTTTGTGGCTTCGAGCACTTAAAGAATAAATGCTGCCATTAACCTAGACCTTACCACTCAAATATGCACCAAATATATTAACAATGTTACTGAATCATGAGGTCATTGTGAAAATATAAATCTCAGTGGATTCCATCACAAAGCAAAATCGTGAGAATTTTAATAGGATATTATTTAAGGTATAAAATTAAAATCTCTCATTAAGTTATCTCAACAGCTCATTTAATTTATCAGGCTCAAAAAATATTTTAAAGGTTATTTTAGGTTAATTACATTTCACATCCTTTTATGACAGATCTGAAACCCTGCACATCTTTCAATCCTCTTTTATAAACATTGCCCTTTGCCAAATAGCTGAGTTCACACTGACATATTTTTGCATACTCACACTGTAGTCTCAACATGACAGAGTTTTATATGCATGATGAACACAGAATCTTGTTTTTTTTAATGGAAACTTGGTCACTGCAATAAACAACAAAAGCAGAAGCCCCTCAGTCAGTAAGGCACCCTCTATTTTACACTATTTGTACTTAGTGGGCCACAACTGCTTTCAGTGAAAATAATTCTGATCAATCCAAAATGCCACAATACAGGAATTCTTCTCATCTATTCCTATAATAACCAACAATTTAGAGGCAGGGAGGGAAACCACGCCTAGCCATTATTTTGTCCTAGTTTCTGTTCACAAAGGCAAGAACTAGAGATATTGACTCTAAATCGAGTTGGTAATATATTGGTTATTCTGACTTTATACCTCACATTCTTATAGGACAAGGACTCTGCAGTTCCCACCAGGGAACTCACAATTAATGTGGAAATGCTGAGGTTAGCAATAATAACCCAGCAAGGGCAGGTAAGAGATCATGGCATGCCTCAGCTCTTAAACAACTGAGTTGAAAATCTAAATATGAACACAATCAGAAATAAGAAAATTATACTGGCACACTATATACAGAAACTGCAGCAATAAATTATTCCACATCACCATCCATGTGAGCTGCAAACATCTGCTAAACATTAATAAACTGAGGTTTACAGAAAGTCTGCGAGACGTGCTTTACTTTCCGTTCTTCAGGTGACCAAGGGACTGAACCTCTCTGTACCTGAGCTTATCAAAGTTCAGATATCAGGATTGTTGCATAAGCCCCAGGCTTGTGTTTCACTTACAAGGCTACCCTTATCTCTGCCAAGAGATTTCACCTCTCCCACCCTGGTAATCTCGAGGCAATAAGGATTTTAGATTAACTCGTAGGAAAGATTCTGAGCTGCAGCTCTTTAGAGGTGATGCACTCAAACCTCTGTATTCCCACCATCCTGAACGTGGTAAAATAAACAATCACTGTGTCTCTGGGGCTGGAAAAGGATTGCTGGAAAGACACAGTGCATGGTTTGGATAAACCAAAGTGACACAGTGCAGGAAAACAGAACAAACCAAAAGTGGCAGCCAAACATGGAGGATTATGCTACTAATTACAAAGCATGTCCAAAGCTTTTGCTTAGTCAAAATGCTACAGGGGATTCTTATAAATGTCCTAAGGCTTAAAACAGTTTGTATTTCTGAAAGAAAGCAGCTTGAAACTTCAGCAAACAAGCTATTTCATGTTTTAAGACCTATCCTCCTATTATCACATCTTAGGAAACTCTTTCAAGGATTATTACCAGACACAGAAGGCAGCCATATTAAAATACTAAATGCAGACATCTCACAGTGCCTTTCTATGGAAATATCTGCCAAAAATAAACCAGCTAATTTTCAGCTACTTTAAATTAAAACCCAGAACTTTTACTGTCTACATCAGTATGTGTTTATAGAGAGGTCATTGAGAACCACAGAACAACACTCAAGGAACAAAGCCTCACTCTTCAACACAGTGTGTTCAAGACAGTCCGAATAACTGTATTTTAAGTTCCCCATAGCTCCCCAAGCAAAAAAGCCAATTTTCCATGCACACTACAGCAGTTTCTCACTTTACACCTACAATAGTGCTGCTGTCAGGAAGAGAAGTGACTGCATGTGCCAAAAATCAATTCAACATATTCACAGACAAAAAAAAAAAAAACATGCAGCATCTGAAGATAATGAGAACTGCAATCATTCAAACTGACAATCTAGTGCCTAACAATTATCACAAGGCAACTTTTATGAATTCATATTTCCTACAATGACAAGCCTCAGGTTACACAGAAGGGTTTTCACATTTTCTTTCAAGTATGAAAACCTCCTTTAAGCCAATGAGTCCACTCCAAAATGGAATTCACTTAACTGAAGTGAGTAAAAAGATGCTGACTGTGTTTTAAGTAATATGCTGAAGTTTCTGCAGAGCAAGATGCTGACTGTGCTTTAGTAACATGCACTATATAGTAAATATAACTTCAGTACAGAATTTATCACAATAATTTTCTGTTCTTTACATGAATTATTCAGAATGAAGTTTCCCAGTGAAAAACCAATCAGGACTATCAGTTTTGGACAGCAGTGTGAAGCAAGTGTCCTGAATCTATCATGAAAACACACAGAGTCACAGCACATCCATTTTTGGTTTCCTACCAGAGACATCTTAAAAGCTGTGACCAAGGTAGGTCCCTGCAAGCACTCTAAACACTGCCAAATGTTTAGAACTTGCTCCATGCCTCTTTCTCACACCCTGTCCAAATTCCAAAGTTGATAATGTACCCGAAGATTCACCAACAGACTCTGCAGCATATGTCCATGCAAATATCTAATTAGCATGCATAAACTCAGACTTCACACAAGGTCTTAATTCGGAAATGCACTTACTTCCTAACTCAGGTTATTACAAGTGCCAATTTAAAATGCAATTTCCATGTCTTCATACAGTAATAAAATCCCTTCATTCATGCAGCCATAGTTCCTGCTGTCTTTTCCTTTTCTACCAACATAAAAATATGAAATCCTACTTGTACAGTCAAGTATTAAATGTTCTCTACTCCCTGAAATAGCTTATGACCTTCATCACCTATGCCTTTCAGGATTATCCTTAAACAAAACTATTTTCATCTGTATTGAGCAACATTTAAATAGTCAACATGTTACCACCTAAAATGCAAACTAAAAGTAACATTATCTATGATAAAACATTTTGGGAAAAGAGCAGCTATGTGTTTCAGAAGACACAAATGTAAATTAAGTTTTCCCATCAGATTCAAACACCTGCTTTTGTAATGAGTATCCAGGCAATCCACAGGAGGTAGCACTATGCACAACTGGCATTAATGATTTGTCCCTGAACTGGAGCTGTATTTTTCAATTAGAAGAGATTATATCTAATTCTTTTGTGAGGAGGTGGAATTCTAAGCTCTATGCACTCACCTCACTGCCAGCAGAGAGGTGGAGAGTGTGGTGGGAAAGCAGACGTTGTACCTCGCAAACTGATGTTTAATTTGTTAGTCAGATACCTGGTGTCTGCCAGCCACTGCCAACCCTATTCCTTCCCAGAGCTCATCCCTGTGAGTTTAACAACCACTACCCAGGCGCCTGCAGAGATCCTAAATAACAAACAGCAAATCCATTGGAGCGCTGGGCACCAAGCAGGAGCTGGGGAGATGGAATTTCCCTTTATAACTAGGAGGGGGTTTGAACTCGGAACTTCTAGTTCCACTGCACTTCACCAGGCCTCTTGAATTATTAACTCCCGTACTGAACTGATAAACAGCACAGAATTAAGGTCTCCTTTAGCTGGCCTGTCCCCGGCCCGGCCCGGAGCCAGGGTGACGCTGCCGGTGGAAAGCGCAGCCCGTGAGACGCCCGGGGCTGCAGCGCCACCACCGGGCCAGAGACGGAAGCGCAACCTGCGACCCAACCATTCCCAATTTTATTTATGGAATCGGCTACAAATAATATCTTTTTTTAATCTTTTTTTCTTCGTAAATGTCCCAACCACTATCTCTCTGTTACCAGAAAAAGCATGCTGCAAACCACAGCACGGCCTTACAAAGCGAATTCATACTCCAGCTAAAAGAAAAAGGCCAGTTATTAACAAGTGATTCCCATGGGACACGGTCCCAGAGAGAACATACCCCTGCTGTAAAATCACCCATGATTATGGGGATCTCTAACACCGTTTGACAAAAACTCACTTGGATCGTGAAGTTCACTACTGCTGTCCCCAGCCCCTGGCACACCAGCAGATGGCAACCCAGCTCCACAGGCTTGAAGAAAGCACGGCCTTTGGATTCCACTTCACATGAATTCAAAGGGATCACCTACCTTGTAATAATCTCACTCACTAACCCAAATCTGCAGCTAATTAGTCACTCTTCCTCATAGCCAGGAACAATACAAATTTTAATCTTCTTTTTAATAAATAGCATCCTGCACAGGGGAAATATGCTATTAGGGGAACTTCATATATTAGGTATAATTGACTCTATTCCTAATATATGTAATACTAAATTTAAAAAAAAGGAGCAAAAATTTAGAAAATAAGAAGTTAATATTATCTCCTACATCTAAAAAGCATACCCCAACTTGGAGACCAAAAGTAGCACACCACAGTGTGAGCTCTGTCTGTTAGCAGCTCCCAGCACGAGCCAGGGCCCCAAGAGCACAGGGATGACCCATTCTCCCCATTCCACTCAGCATTGCCTAATCCACACAGCTTTGGGGAACTGAACGTTCACAATAAATCAGGCTGAGTGCTGTTTCACAGAGGAAGCTCTTCAGTTCAGAGTTGTTTCAAATCTTTGCATTTGAGCTTTTCTATCCTCCAGATCATTATTCAAAATCTAAGAGGCTTGGGTTTTTAACCATTTCTTCTAGAACAAGATGAGGGAAAGATTAACTCTCTAGCACTGTGTACAATCACAGTGAATATGCAATTATTTCAGTTTGTTTCATCTTTCATTCTGTTTGAAAGTAAATGTAAAACCCTAAGTCATTTGAAATTATCCTGTGAAGATGGCACTGACCCTACAAAGAAATCCTACAAGTCTGGCATCAAAGGATTAACAGAGCACCAACTGCTTAGTCAGCAGCCTTCATCTCTGAAGATGAAGAAATGGCTCTGACCACATCCCATGTGGTACAAATATAAGGAAGAGAGTTTACACTAAATAGAACTGCAACCACTCAGATGAAACCCTCAACTTCATTTTCAAAAATTATGTCCAGTTTTTCAGTTCAAGGAGTACCACAAGTTTCAGTTCAGTACTGGAAGCACCTGGGAAAATTAGAGTTTGTAAGTATTTTAAAAAAGAGTTTCAAAATCTCTTTCACAAACATATCTAACTTTCCACTGACAGGCTTCTTCAAACGTTTTCCTATCACTACAGTTGGCAGAAGGAACATGAATGGTTTCTTATTCCTGGAACATCTCAAACTTTTCCAGGCATTAGATGGTGAGCAATGCATATGAGACGTAGTCCTAATTAATGGGTTGGACATTATCAGATGTTTCTTTCACAAAACTCTGGAGAGAGTGCTTGAGGTGCTCTCTGTGAGGAGCCAGGACATGGGACACACACACACAGAATCTCTCTCCACAAATACAGAGGCATGCTCAGCATTAGTGTAGTGCTCTAGTTAAGCACCCTGTCCTTAATTATTATATGGGGAAAGTCACCCCTTGCCCACCAATAAATGCTCAGCTATGGAATATTAGCACCTTATGGCATTCCTCCTGGAAATCAGTTTCATTCACATTGTGTTTTGTCAAAATTAACAGTTGGAAGAAAGATACTGCCAATCTACCTCTCCAGCAATTACAGCCATCTCTTCACAGGATCGTTTTCCTTCCTAAAATTTAGAAACCCTGATGCTCTTTATGCCTTTCTTCATAAGAGAATGCATCCACATAACTGATCTCTTGCATCACCAGTGACAGGACTCAAGGAAACAGGATGAAGCTGAGGCAGGAGAGGTTTAGGTCAGATATCAGGAAGATGATTTTCATCCAGAGGGTGGTTGAGCACTGAAACAGGCTCCACAGGGAAACAGCTGCAGCACCAAGGCTGTCTGAATTTGGGAAGTGTTTGGACAACACTCTCAGGCACATGGCGTGACTCTTGGGGTGTCCTGTACATGGCCAGGAGTTGGGACACACATCCTTGTGTGTCCCTTCCAACTCAGCATATTCTAGGACTCTATGACCTCCCTTAAAAAAAACACAGTCCAAGGTCTAACTCTTTTCATGACAGGGAAAGATCTCAGATAAATCCCCAAAACTAAGTCATAAGAAATTTTCCATAGAATTACCCTTCTGTTCCTTAAACATGCACTCCACACATATTCCCTACACCCACTTTTTTTAGTGTATTTGGATCTTGACAGCAGGAAATATCACTGAGATGCCCACGATGATGCTTTATGTGTTTTCCTCTGATTACTTCTGTGGCTATCTTAGGGATTTAAAAGTCTTAAATAGGATACTCCCCACCAGAATTCAATCTCCTAGGATCAGAGCCATTCGTCTTAAGGTAGATGATGAGCTAAAGGTCATCCTCTAAAATCCTCACATATATTTAGAAGGCACACAGATCAGATCAACACCTTTCATTCCACAATGACAGCTCAGCATCCACTCTCCCCTGGCTTCTTTCTCAAGTCAAGGACCTAGTGGCAACTGCTGCGCAGGCACATTAATACAGATTATCACACATGTATGAACTGGAAGATTCTGCCCAACAATAAATTGTGTTTATATAGTTTAGCAAGTTAGAATTTGATGTATTTCCAGTTCTGGAGTCATTGCTGATAAGCAGCCTAGCTATCAGGCTTGTTTCAGAAGCTGAAAACTAATTTCAGTAGATTTGCTACTGTTAACTTATCTTTTCACTTTGCAAATATTTTTAAAGAGGAAAAGAATGCAATTTAAGCACAGTAAACAATCTGTAGGATTATTAGTGGTTAGAAAGCAAAAAACCACATTACTGAATGCCACAAAGCAATTTAGCAAAAGAAAATCTACTGATATCTGCAGAGCCAGAAAGAAGGAGCAGAACAATGCACACAGCTTTCCTGGCTTTCCTAAATCACTTCTCTCTAGCTATCCAACTACTGCATTATAACAAATATTAGAAGAATTAAATGCTCTAGCAGTCAAGGCTGGCATATTAAAATGACACTCTGCATTACTGAACTTACTCATCTCTTAATAGAGCTAGTCTTCAAAGGAGAGTAATTATACTGGCAAGAGACCTTTTGCTATTCTAATTTGTGAAATGTATTTCAATACCACATGCGTATTAAAACAGCTGCAAACATGTAAGTGGCTCCAAAATCTCAGGACTCACTGCATTTAATTAGGTATTCATCTTGTGATGTTCTTTAGTCACCACTTTTGAAACCCACTTCACATAAAAATGTGCAATATCTAGGCTTAATTAACTACAACTGTAATGAAACACACAGCCCATCATAGAAAATACAGACATAGGAAAGTGGCCATATCCTTCAACACCTAAACACCATCACAGAGGGACAAAAACTGGATTTAGAGATTCATTTCTCTGCCTTGGTTAGGAGACAGAAAACTTCAAATTATTTTAAAATAACTCGTTGGCATTGTGTTTCATATCAGGATGTTTGATATACAGCACAAACACTGCCATGACAAGCTGAAAACACAACGTATAATATGAGTAATATGCAGAATTGTAACATGCAAACATCTGCAGCTCGCTGAGCTGCACACAGCTGTTAAGCAACAACCTAGTACTCCAAATTAAATATCTGAGAATTATTGCTTTGTTTTAAAGCACAGTTATTTTCATTAACCTAAGTTATGAAGCTTCAAGGCATTTATTTGCCTCTAGAGAACAAGCCTGCATTTCAACATATCACTTTTTCTAATCCCCCTCAGATAAATACTTCTAGCCAAGTTCATGTGAGCATTCTCCCTTTCTGTTACCATTGAATTTAGAGTCACTGGTGAGAGCATAAATTTAAGGCAAACACTGAACAGGCACCAAATTAAGACGCAACACAATTAAATCAAATCAGAAGAATTTCAATATAGCAACATGTCTGAAAATGTCAAGACTACTATTGCTTCATTGTGAAATCAAATTAGTTGTAACACAAACTTTGTGTGGCTTTTTGAACCTTAAAGATTTACATTTCCTTTCATAACCTGGTGGTGCCAAACTGTCTAGGAACCCCCCAAAAATTCTCAGAGCATTATGCAAGGTACACCCTTTTACTTAAGGGATCATCACTTCTAAGCAGTCTTACAATGTAACATAAATTTACCCAGTTACTTGCAACACTTATAAGTAGCACACACCAAAATTCCTCACTTGAGTAAAACTTGCTATACAAATAACTCTGTAGATGTTCAGCAAAAAAAGCATTTCAATTTTGGCTTTAATCTACTATTTACCAACAATTTCTGTTGCATATATGCCTGCTCACAAATAACTTTTCACACCCTTGGATTTTTCTTCTCCTCACAGGTCACTGATTTTAGATTTTTATAGATAATAAGGAAAATTTACAAACAATATTCATTTTCGTGTGCAGTTCAGACTTGACTGTAGCCACTTGAGTGTGTGTCCCCATACAGAACACTCTTTTCTTGGAAAATTTTAATTTAGCAGATGCAACATTCCTCAAAATATTGTACCATAGGTTTTTTACCAAAACCTTTTGACAGAAACCACAAAGAAGAGCATATGTCAGTTCCAGCTCTTCAATTACTTGGACATAAGAGTTACCCCTTTCAGATTCATCCCCCTAGCTATCCCTAAAGAAACAGGCAGAGGGAGATATTCAGAAAGCTGCTTCCCAATTAAATTTGTTTGAAATGGTTGGGCTCCCATGCTCACATCTCCTAGACTTCCAACGACATTTCTTTCAGGCATCAGGCAACTGAAGTAGCACTGAGAAGAAATGTCTCCAAAAAGAAATTATTCTTCAACACACATCTTTTCCTGTTTTCTGTCTAAAGCAGGATGAACATATTCTCTTCCTAGTTCACCCTGCAGCCTAAGAAGTCCCACAGGAACAAAACGCTGCTTTCACTGGGCAGGAGCAGGGAAAACAAGGTAAAACCTAAAGCACAGGATCACATCACTTTTTATAGCACAAAAGCACTACAAGTATTCACTCACCAAACCAGCAGTAAGCGAAGGAGCAGACTGTCCTAGAGACTGATTTCTCATGCGGACCAGGTTGGAGGTGTCTCCAGGAGGCTGCCATATCGTCTGGCCCACTCCACTGTGGACACTGTTTGATAAGGGAAGTAGCTGTTTTCCTTTAAAAATAAAATCAAAATACCATCAGCTTGCTTTTAAACAAGTCCGCAAGTTCAAAGTACAAAGCTGAGAACAAACACTGCATGTGAAGAAAAAGCATTTAATAAAAAAAGCAATTTAAAGATTTTGGTAGGTTAAAACTTTTAAGAGCCCCTTACCAGTAAAAAAGCTACTTCACATTATGAGATAATGGAGAAATCCAAAAACCTTGTAAAAACAGACTGCTATCACTTGATATATTTCCATATTCCACTCACCTTAAAAAGGAAACAATATTTGCTGCCCTAAAAGAAGGCAAAATCTCTTTAGTATAATTTCAAAAATTCTTTTGAAAATGCATTCCTAATTGTAAAATATTGTCTTCTCTAAATAGTTTGGTCATCTAGACATCCCCACTTTCTCCTACCACTGGAACACTGAGCACTGCACTTCACAGCTGGAACATAATACAGTGTATGTTTAAATATTGTCTTGCTTTGAACCATGGATGGATATTTTTTTGCTCAATACATATTTTCTAGTCAATGCAAGACTTGTTTTTGAAAAATGTCAAGCAGTAAATTTCCACAATGAGAAAGAACCAAAGTCAAAGTAGGTCATATTCTGACTCCACAGAGCTTGACAGCTTCCTTTTATGTACAATGTCATCCCCAAAGAAAAAAGAGAAGATATTTCTGTGGTTAAAAACACATAAGTGAAGAAGTCTGTGAATCTGGATTCAGTTATTAGCTTCCAGATGACTTACTCTGTAAGTTGGTCAGTCAACCCCTGTACTTCAATTTCCCCATTGCAAAATGGAAGTGAATAATACCTCTTTTCCTTAAATTAGGACTATGGGACTAAATAACAGATCCCCTTCAAAGCATAGTAAAGATTCTTGCATTCAATGGATTACTACATGCTCAGGAATCACAGGGGACTGAGGCATTTGTTGGAATAAGTAGCAGGACGGCTACACCTTTAATCACATATATGCTCCAGAAAAAGACTCATTCTCTAAGAGGCAGAAAGCTGTTTACAACAAACTTAACTGCACCTTAGAACTAGATGTGAATTATTACATTCAATCCATAACAGTGGCTGCAATATTTGTCACATAATGTGACCAGCCGTGATGCTGGGGGAAAGGCCCGGAGTGGAAGTGGTTTTTTTGTGGCTTTTTTCTTTTAATTTGTTAACATTAATTTTCTGTGATAGTTACAAGTAATGGGCCACCAACAGAATGAGTCAAAGTGTATGAGAGATGAGCAGGCTCAACTTTGCCAAGCAAACAGAGACACAACATATTAGTACCCTCTTCCTGGTCCCACTCAGCTGCTTACAGCTGTGGACATGATTTTCATGGCTTGATCATTTTCAAGATAATGTGTAAATACAACAACTCATCTGCAGAGACCTAAAACTACAGAAATGTACATTGCTATATTTATCTCTATACAGCACTAATGAAGATATCCTATAACCCAGGACAGCAAGTCAAATAATATAATTATCTAGCAGTCTAAAATACCCATGCTTGAGGACAAGAATAACTTTATTTAAGTCTCTATAGGATATAGTTATCAATATATCCTTTTAGTTCCACAAAACCTGAATCCAGGAGAGCAGAATTCCATCAAGAGTCAAATCTTAGCCAATCAGTTTGCATGCACAGTCATCTACACTCTTCAGACTTATTTGATTCTGTGGCAAAAATTAGTGGGAATCATTTTAAAGATGGAACTTTAGGCTAAAGCCTTTCCCCATCACGCCTCAAGTTCTACACACATTCCAAACACTTGAAAATATACATCTAAACCTGTACATTTTCTCTATCCAGTTGGGTCAGACTGATCTTGTTGGGACTCTTTACCCCTTCCTGAATCAGGTATAGTAGATTGAAAAGTAATTAAGGTGAATCAACAGGTTCTGGAGAGGATAGAATTTTTTGTTCTGAAATGACAATCTTCAAACAGAAAAACTCTTTCTGAAAGAGAACAGACCTTCCAGTTTTCCTGCTTCCTCCTATTTCCTTTGCTTTCTTCTGCTACAGGGGGGAAAAAAAAAGCTACAGTACTAAGGCCATTGCAGTCAGTCAAGAGCTGTGTGGTTCATAAAGCTCTGTTCTCCCCTAGTGATTAAACTACGTTGGAGTACAAACTTACATGCATACAAAACATTATGAATGTTTCCACTTTTCAGAAACTATCCACATACTAGAAACAAAACACTAAGCCAAGGCCAAGCCAAAATAAAATATACATACTTTACTGCTTATTTAATTCTATTACACCTACCACCTCAAACATGAAAATATTTATCTACCTCTGATAAAAGACAAGGGACCAGGACTGGATATATTTTCACAATCATGTAAATCAAAAAAGGTGGTTTCACCTTCTTCCTCTTTCCCTCCCACTGAGAATTTTCAACTCTTCCAGTTCTTGCACTAACATGCAAATAGGCAAGCAGCCAATTAGGGAGGAAATGGGCTGCAACTTAACCCTACAGAATAACAGTGGCATTCGGGCATATCAGCTCTTTCATTCTAGACTGATCATGCAGCTCTCTGTGCTCTATTCCAGCACCACAGACCCTGATATCAGTTTTGAACAGTTGTGAAACCACCTCCTAGCCCACTAACAAAGTCTTTGAAAAAAAAGAAAACTACTGAACTTGGTCCATTTTTGAGTAATTACTTGCCTATGCTCACTCCAGTGATTCCACAGCTGGCAAACTAAACTCAATTACAAGGCTGAATATCATGGTGACAGGAAAAAACAAATTTTACACAAACTGAAAAAAAATATCAAGTCAGTAAGCAAGATTTTTACTTTGAATCACAACTGCCTACAGTGATTTTGAAGCCAAAAAAACACTAAATAGTAATTCAAACATGATATAAAAACTCAGTTTCCAAGTAAGAAACAAAAGTGCAAAGTGGGCAAGCTTACATTCAATGTTGATGTTAAAAGGGGTAAGAATACTCCAATGTGTCACCTAGAGTTCCACAACTCCATTCTCTAACTTTGCATATTAAATCTTAGATTTTAACTTTTCACTCTGGGCAATATACAAAATTTCACTCTAAATCCAGGCTTTTTCACTCTTTTCTACTGATATTTCTTTTTGCATCTTTTTCTTACATAAAGTTTTGTATAGCCTGCCAACAAGAGGTCACCTTACCAGTGACTTATTAGTATCTTTTATTACGACTGCTATGCCAAAAATCCTGCATCTTTAATAGTAAGAAAGTGTCACACTGTCTTTACAAAATGGCATACCTGACAAAGAACTTGCCAAGCTACCTCTTCGTAGCTTGCAGTCATCTTGACTTAGCTGACGGTGGAGCTTGGTTTTCCCAGCAGATGAAAAGATGTCAGGATTGCTGAGTTTCCTGCAACGCAGTGGAGTGGACTCCGTTATCATCTCCTGCAGGAAGAGAAACATGCAAAACTTTGTTAATGACAGCCAAGTATCCCCTGTCTCAAACATGCAATCTTCAAAGCATAAAGGAGACTGTTTAAAAAAACACAAAGAAACATACGCCACTCCCACCCTAAAAAAAGAAAAAAAAAAAAGAACCAAAACAACAACATTTAACATTGTAAATCCCCCTCTTTGGTGCCCCATAGCTACACAGGAAGCACATATACAAGGTTCCTGTCAACTCTGGTCCTTGAACGCCACTGCTGCAAGAAATACCATTAATAATAGTCAGAAAAATGCAATTATGCTACAGCAGTTCTTTTCTCTTACAGTATTTAGGAGAAAATGGTACTGAAAAAACAAGCTCAGCTTTGATTAAAGCTATTTCCTGCTAAACCAAAAGTACTTTTGCCAATCTTTTTCAATCTTTATTCCATCCAGCCTATGAGTAATGTACCTGTAAAGAAACTGTTGCAATGTCTATTGCAACCCAAAACTCCTATTATAAGTTATAGCTCTACAAAGACCATATGCATAATTAAATAATAACTAGGATAACGATCAGCCTTTGTGTCATGTCTTTGTTATTACTACAAACAAAATTAGACATGCATTTGTCAGAAACACTCCCACACGTGTGAATTCCTTTCACAGCATACAGCAAAATTTCAGTCAAAATAGTGTAGGCAGAGCAGAGTCAAACACAACCACAGTGCTTTCCTCATGCTTTTCATTGTTCTGGAGGTGTCAAACTCTCATTCCACACCCAAAGAAGAACAACGAGCTTTGCTATCAGATATGGATTTGAAGATGTGACACTTTCCATTATAGCCCATATAGATGAACTGTCCAAGTTCTCCCTTCTCTGCAGTGTGAAACACTCCACTTGTTTTAATGGACTCCTCCATTTTATTTCAAATGCTTCTCATTAGCTATACAGCACTTCAAGCCATGATTATCCTCACAAAAATCTCGTCTGAGGCGGAAAAAAAACTTTCCCTGCATGATACATGACCACATGATTTAACATAGTTTTAAATTATGTTTAAATCAAAAACTAGTTTACCAGTTATGGTTTTTAATTAAAATCTGCAGATTCAAGTCAAAATCTATGTCCAAAGTCATTAATTCAAATCTATTCAGTCTACAGTGTTATGCCTCAGACTGTCAAATCCAGATCAGGAGTACACACTTTAAAAACCTCAAGGGGAAGGGAGGGGAAGGAGATGAATAAAGTGGTTTTATATTAAAAAAAAAGTGATTTGGGATTTGAAATAAAATTCTCATTTAGCTCTGAGTCACTCATTCACAACCTTTCTTAGGCCCCATCTCCTTCAAATCATGAAATCTTTTGGCACCTCATAATACTGAATAACTTTATTATTGTTCGAGGGACAGCAATGCTTTGCTCCACATCAGCCTCAGAGGTGCACCTTTCCCAGGCTGCTCTGGATACAATTTCTTCTCTGGTTCTGGTCAGACTTTCAGTCGCCACAGTGTCTAAACCAGATCACCAGAGCCAGCAGGGTACCAGGGCAGGTCAGTTCACTCCCCCAGTTCACACAGCTGCAAATGGTTGTGCTGGTGCAAGAGTGGGGGGGCTCAGAAACAAATGACCTGGGGGGGAGAAAGAAAACTGCTCAGCTGAAAAACTGTTGGTATCTTATCGTTCCTTGTACACATCTTGGAGCAAAGAGCTTAACATTTTCATTTGTCTCTGACCTTCTCCACAAAGGTACTGAAGCCCCTTGTTTGCAGCAGCCTGTACACGTCTCCTTTTCTGTCATTTGGAGAGCTGAAAAGGCATCTACCTGTCTTCTCTGTACTTGGGAGTAAGCTAAATAATATTAAATTGCAGCATTAGCAGTCCCCCAGCACAGGGGACTCTGAAAGCTGCAGAGGTCAAGGGCAGAGAGTCTGCTGTTTCTATTCAGGACGGCAGAACATGGTTATATTTGTGAATATGACTGTAAGTAGATTTACAGAAACATGCACACACTTTCAATAAGGCCTGTCCTATGCCTACAATGTCTGAAATCTGGCACGTGTTTACCACCCGTGACAGTCTGAAATTACCACACCTCAAAAAAAAAAAAAAAAAAAAAAAAAAAACCCACGAATATGGGCACTCCAGCTTACAAACAAATTACTTAAGAACTTCATCCAGCCTACCCTCTCACACTCCTTATGCTTCAATTCCAAATATTCCCAGCATCCTCTAGCATCCAGCTATTTCCCTGAAACTAGTCATGTGTTGAATTGGCCTCATGCACATCAGCAGCAGCTAAAATTAAAATGTCAAAGACTAACCTGAAGTGCTCTAACTGAGACTTCTTTGTTCAAAGTTTTGAGGGCGTTTGTTGGTGTTTTGGAAGTTTCATTTGGTTTGTTGTTTTGGTTTTTCCCCTGCAGGTGCGTATTCACCTCCCCTGCAACACACACAAACACATGTGCCCACTTCCCTACCCTTCCCCTTTTCCCTCTATGCACAGTCTCTTTTCTT
Source organism: Irena cyanogastra (assembly GCA_013397155.1). Classification (NCBI taxonomy): domain Eukaryota; kingdom Metazoa; phylum Chordata; class Aves; order Passeriformes; family Irenidae; genus Irena; species Irena cyanogastra. Next base: position 63,862 of record VWZV01005338.1, on the reverse strand, counting down.
TGGCAAAAATAATTACACATTCTTAATGTGTCATCTTGAGTTACAGCACACAAGTCTTGCAGATCTGATAATATCTAAATCAAAAGCTCCCCAGCTGAAGGGCACACCTACTCCTAGCACAGTATCTGATCAGCCACAGCACCCTGCCTACACACACCTCTGAGGTCAGCCCAGTGGCATAAGCTACTTCTCAAAAGGCTATTCCATGTGACAGCTGTCCCCAGGTTCAGCTCTCCACCAAAACTACTACACAGATAAGAAAGGAATAGTAAAAAGGTAAAAATGGCTTCCAACACTCACCAAAGAATCCAGGCTGTCTTCTAGACAAGATGGATTTAGTACATACTGCACATGGAAACCTCTTCATGAACCCTTTTCTTGTTAAGCACATGAAATACTTGGGCAATATTCAGAAAACTACATAAGTGTCAAATGTCTGGAAGAAAGGGCCTCCAATCACATTCTGCAGGTTTATATACTGTTTAAGTCACTTTCCAAATAGATATTTAAAAAGTTTAGGAAAAAAAAGTGCACTGTTCTGAGACAGCCTATTAGGTTTTAAAAAATGCTAAGTGCAACACAGCCAATTTAAAATTTCAATTTCTAAGAGCTGTGCCCATATTGTGTCACCAAAACAATGAAGAGGGAAAGGTTTAGCTTGATAACAATAGAGCTGTCTTCCATAAGACTGCAATTTACTTCACTCATCCATCAAAATCCTGCTTTGATATTGCAGATCACAGACGAACTGCATGAAAATGTCAGTAGATTACACTACCACTCTCAAACAAGGAAGGAAAAAACTAGAGGAAGAGCTTTTTCCCTGCCCTTGCCCCAAAGCAATGCATACAAAGAACACAAAAATCTTACACAACATTCCAAATTGATGAATAAAGAAACTCTTTGCAGCAATAGAGCAAAATTTTGCTTACATGCTTTCAAACTACTAAATTAAGTGGTTGAAGAATAGATTACATAGAATAAACTGTCATAATTTTAAGGACTCCACTTCCACTTTTCAAAAGAAAAAATTTTTACAACCCTAGAGATGAAAGCATTAGTAAGAACGTAACACTTTGCTCACACTGTGTGAAAAGGACTGTGAGCCTCTCTCCATTCGTTCCTTTTCAAAGGTGGTAAAGAACTTAATTTACTTTGGGCTTGCGGCTTTTGCCACAAGCTAAAAATCAGGTTCAAACAGCCAGCTGATTTCTGCAAAGCTTAGGGCTGAAGATAAAAGCATCACATAATCTTGATTTGCTAGGCAAAGATTATTGCTATCACTCCCTACAAAGGTACACAAAAGTATGCTCACATAATTTGAAACAGCAGGATATGAAGAAGAATGGCCAAAGCTTTTCTTGACTATCAAGAGGCTCTGAATTTCTCAGCTCAGTCACTTACCACACTTGCACAGAAAAAGCACTAAAAGAGTTCTGATATGGGAACAATACCCAAGTCTGTTCCTCTCGCCTGAAATCTCACATTGGGGTTATCACACTCAGCTGGATGGGAGATCCAGACTGTCACAGGGGATGCACAAAGGACAAGAAGCCAAACGTGCTTCTCAGTTTGCCTGATCACTATATGTTGCAGCATGTGCCACAGCACAGGTTGTAGTTGAGACAGCCACAATACACAACACTATCATATCAATACACAATACCATCATATCATTTCAGAAAGCTCTGAGCATTCACACAAACAGAATAGTACTACACCACATCTGAAGGCTTCAGGTATCTACTCAGACAGAGTAACATCATTCTTTTTCAGAAGGCTGCAAGCATCTGCTCTCCCTGCTCTTTAGCCCAGCCTCTTATGCCCCTCATGGTCCATACATTGCACCTGTGTGCCCTTTGTTCCCTTTGGTGATAGGTCAGTACATTTCAGCACGCTAGGTCTCATTGCATTTAATAGCATTCACTTGCTTCTCACAGCTGCAGCCCCACTTCCAATTCCCACAAACCAGGTACCTACAACTATATCCCCTGTTAAAATCCTGATCTGGTAATTCCAGAATACAGCTACAAGGATCCTTCTCAGTCCTCACTGCACAGGAGAAGTTCCAAGCAATTAAAGCAGGAAATAAAAGAACAAGCACCTAAACCACTGCAAGGATTGTCAGAAGCTCTTTTGTTTAACCATTGTTCATTTAATGGTGCTGCAAGAGAGCAGCACAGGTCTTTAATCTCCAAAAGGCAGGTGAACACTGCAAGTGTGCATTTGTGTTTTGCTTTGACTGCCAGTGAAGCATCACACAGTCAGTGAGACTGATACATCAGCATCAGACCAATGCTGGGATAAAAACTTTCAAGGCCTGTTTTTATGGCCTATATTTAAGAAGTAACAGATCATGCAAAGGACACTTCCTTGCACGTAACTATGCTATAATTAAATCAAACACAAACTGACTCACAATCTCTACAACAAACAAAAGCACTCAATTGTGACTGACAAATATTCAAGTCTGCAGGTCAAAATATGTTAAACTGTTAGCCAGGGGGTGGAGAATCTACACAAAAGTTTTCTATGAACAGGAAATCCATTAGTAAGAAAAATGAGAAACCTTTTTTATGAAGCCTAATGAGCATAACAACCTTAGGTCATCTGGAAGTGAATCCTAGCAAACTGTTGGAAGGAAGAATGAAAATTTAACTACAATAAACTGGCCAAGAACTAACTGTTATTAGCCCATCTTGTAAGGAAGACAACCAATGAGCAATGCAACTTGAGGGTAACTTGATACTTTCTGAATTTTTTGAAAGCACCAAAAATAGTCAACATTGAAAGCTGCATTTTCTATTTTTTAACACAGTACTGTTTGTCCTTTAAAAGATAAAAGCTTATTGTGTCAGGGCTGTGTGCATATTTGAGAAGCATTATTTTTCTTCTCAGCCTTTCCTCATCACTTTATATAATCTGTGTGCATACCCTTAATGAAAGATAAATCTGATGCTGTCATTAGGCCTGCTCTAATATACTCTAAAATACACTGAAAATTAAAGGCCTAGACAACAGATCACAGACCAAATATCTATCTATATAAGCAGCAATTAGTTCAATGGAATCATAGTATTTATGCTTTAGTATTTAGCACTGAAATTTGCCTTAACTTTCTAGTCTGGGCATTGAGAGGAGAGGGCCAGCAGTTTACGAGGAAGCTGGGGTGAGCCCACATGTGACCAAAATTGTAGGCTAAATAAGAATTTGCAACTAAGTCTCTTTTTAACTGTATCTGCTTAACTCATATACTTGCCAGCAGCACCCTGAAAAATGTCAGAGACAGCAGAATCAAGGAAAATTACAGTATATCAACATCACCTCTTAGGGGCTATAATATATTGGTTAACAACATCAACAACAGAGAAAAGCTTTACAGAATGTATTGCATTATATAAGAGTGTCAGTATTTTAAAGACAGAAGAGAGTTTTACACTATTTTCCTCTGTAGTAGATTTATTTGAAGAACTTTGCAATAAATTCCAACATTCCTACAACAGCAAATATATAAACTGAACTTAGCGTCAATATTAAGTTTTCAAAATGACTGCAAAGCCAAGTGTTATTTGCCACAGTGATGTTTTCAACACATCATTAACACATTCTGAATACCTACAGCTTCCTCTGCACACTCATCTGCAGGTAAAACACGGATTACAGAAATGTTACAAACGCAAAACTTCGTGTTAAAAAAAAATCCCACAGTTACAATATCTATCAGATACACCCTCCTTATCTTGTTCTTCAGTGAGATTTCTTTTCTTGTTAACTCTTCAGGAAACAACTACAAGGCATGTTTGATTAGAACAAATGAATTGGAAGATTTAATGTTTCATCAGGGAAGTTACTGCTGTTAACATCGTTGTGAAGTGTCCCAGCTGCAGGATCACACAAAAAAAGCTTGTTAAAAAGAAAAGGTAAATATTTATAACTGTATACATTATTAGCCCCTTTCTGAGGCCCACTAAGACGCAGGATTGTTTTATTCCTAATGGAACCACAGTCTAGAAGACAAGGTAACTGATGATTAAATTATATCAGCTTGAATGTTTGGTCCTTACATGAAAACACAAATGGCTTAAACAAAGTATTCAACCCTACTTCAAGATCTCCCCAGTCAAAAGAGAAGAGTAATTCTTGAATTCAGCTCATAAATGCCTAAAGCCAAATGAATTTCATCAAGGGAAGAAAAAGAAACAGAGCCTCTGAAGTCTGTATCAGACTCAGAGGCTCAAAGAAACCACTATCAATCTATCAGGACTCCAAACCCCACACCAGGCTCAGTAGCTGCACTGACAAAACCAGTCTGAACAAAGACACTGAGCATTAAAGGCCACATCATTCCTTTATCATTGCTCTTCTAGCATGAGTACTGCAAACATTAAAAGGTTGTATTGAGCAGAGAAATTAACTCCTGGCCAGATAAAACAAAACAACTCTGTAATTCATCATCCTTACTCATATGCTGTAAGGATTAAAAGAAATATGACCCCCCAAAAAAGGGACTTGTAATAAAATCTGATTTTATAAGACATCAAAACACCTTCTCTCTGAAGATTTTCTTTCAATAGACTCAAAAGATGTGCCAAGCATGTGATGTGTCCCAACATCACTGACTAGGATTACTGCAAGTTCTCTTGAGCATCCTGTGTGTTATCAAATACTCATTTATCTTCTCTATTCTTGTCTATTAGGTTTTACATGGTTAAAAAGGTGCATGTTTAAATTTGCTTAAGACCTTAATCCACAGTATTAGCAAACCAAACTTTTCTTTTCTTGTTTGTCAGTTCCTCACAGATTTATTCAGCTATTTATGACACAGAAAACACTGATTTGAACACGTCTTAGCACAACTACTCTGTGAGACAGACTAGAACGGGAACTGCTCGTGGAACCAGGCCAGCAGCAGAAACAGCTGCATTTTCATCTGTGCAGGCAAAAAAACCTATGATTTCTTATTGGCTACAAAAAGGAGACTTACCAGAAGATTCTGCAGGGCACCTTCATTCTCTGCAACACTGATGCTCACTTTGGAGCTTTCAGATCCCCAACTATATTGATTTTTGTGCATGTGACATTGTCTCACTGTCTCGCTCACAGGGAAAGAACAAACCAACATAAAATACCTACCTATACCTGTGTAAATTCTGTTCAATGCCCATTAAAATGCTACAATCCGATTAGTTTTTATTTTGAATGTAAACTCCCTGTTTTTTCAGGGACAGAGATGAACAAAACCTAGCAGTAAGTTTTAAGTTCATTCAATTTACATAAACAAACAATTGCTTCATTGCAATAAAACCAGGAAGAAAGTTTCATCTGATTTTATACATTTCAGACTGGAACTTTCAGGTTGAGTAGGAAAACCTAAGAGATGTTATCTGTATTAATCCTTGACCCAAAACAATATTGACTTTTCTATGTCTAAGGCACAAATAAAATATATTTAATAAAGTACTAGCTAATACTAGCTTATACTAGAAAATACAAAGTTTGACAAGTGAACAACAACAGTGTATTAAAATGTGTGTGCTGTGTAAAAACTACTTATTTACTAATAATGCTGTGTTCTAATCTTGTTTTGCAAAAAACAATTTCCAAAAAAAATGTTAAGGTTCATTAAGTTTGAAGTACAATCTCTAATAAAAGTATTTATCGGTCCAGTATGGGATATTGCCCTTAAAAAACTGTCCCCAAGACTAAGGAGGCCAGAGGAAAGAAATCCATGCCCAACTGCTGTTCCAAGGCTTATTTCAAACGAAGCTGCTTACAAAGAAAATTTAAAAGTAACTCATAAACTGAACTTTGGTGGAGAATCACTCAGGTGAGCTCAAGGGGATTTTCTAATCAAGACATTGAATGGCTACTTACAGATGGGTAACACAATTTTAAGACTTGATCATAACTGTTAAAGCTCACTTGAATAACAAATATCGCACAAAGAAAAGCATGAAACCAGACAACACAACAAGGATCCACTTTAGCAACACCAATTTTTTTGCCCAGGATTCTTTTACAGATCACAGATATGACCTGAATAGTAGCAGTAGTGAAACCATCTGTAGTTAGACAGAGATTAGTGGCAAAACAAAATATAACAAGAACCAGTGGACTGCTAAGAGTCCTAAAAAAAGATGTTCACATACATGACAAAGAGAGACCAAGATACAATTTAATCTGGTGTTACCATCACTGAAGAGGATCTCTATTTGCAGCATGATTTTTTTTTTTTGGTGAAGGTCTAATTCTTTGGCATCAATATTTTTGTTTCCATGAAACATCTGCTACCTTCTCGCTTCCTACCGCAAATGAGGTAAGCAGATCAATTCAGAGCCAAAAATAAGAAGCACTTGTGTGAGGTTTTTCCTGAGAACAAATTTTCCCTGAGATTCAACAGCAGATTTGCATGTACAGAAGAGGAAAAAAAATTATCAATTTATTATAAAACTGTAAATAAAGTTACCAGTGGCTTTAGGCCTAAACAAAATTAAGTCAACCCTTGGACACACAACAAGTGCTTAGTCCTTAGCTTCTCTTAACAGAAACCCTACTAAATGGCAAACATAAACTAATTCACAATTCTCATCAATGTCTGCACAAAGAAATGGAGACTCCATGATCTGCACAAAAGCTCCTCTTCACCAAGCAGGGAAATATAGTTCCATCACAAAGGAACAAAAGCCAAAATTTTTTTCAAGGACAAGACATATTTCTTCCCTTCTGCCACAGAACAGAAACAATGCCCAGTGTTGGATTTATGAACAGCACCATGCCTTCAGCTCAAAGACTGGAGTCAGCAGACAAGTCTGCTGAAGTGTCTGCTAAACTGGCAAAACAACCCTGTAAACAGATTTTCCTCTGTCCCAAAAACAGGGATTAATATAACTGTCAAAGAATATACAAATAACTAAATTAATGAATAATTTTAAGTCTATTTATAAAGACATAGTTGCTACTAATATGTCACTGTATCCATCTATGCCTGGATATTTAAATATCTAAATGGCTTCAGTCACTACAATAACCATAAAACTCATTTATAAGCTTTTCTCTAAAACAGTGATTTATTTAATAACAAATTTATTCATTTGTTCTCTGATCTTCTGATGCTGTCCAGAACACTTGACATCAGTTCTGACTTGATTCCCTCATTTCCTTCTGAAGGTCTTTACTAAGGCTCCATACCAAAATGTTATTTTTATTATAATAACATGCTTGTAAATACACTAAGTATTGAATGGTGTGATTTTAGCAACTAATAAACCTGTTTTAATTACAAGGCATTCCATTTTTGAGATGACATTTCCTTGCTCTGGGGCATTATAAAAGCTCCTTTACAATAACACTGGAGTAAGATACAGCCATAAGAGCTGCTGCTAGTTCTCAGTGAACAGAGGACACACAACTACCAGATTAATAGAACAAACATCAAAGAAGCATTGCTAGACATGAAATCATTTCACTATCAGTGCATTTTTTTCCAAGTAGCACCCCACACTGCCATTACACACTCTTGTCCAGTTTTGTCTTTCCTAGAGTTTAACACTTTGCTTGCACTAGTGAAGTTGTATTCTCTGAAAGCTCCATAGAAGACAAAGGTGGTTTTGTCATTTGAGTACTTGTTTCATAATGACAAATGGTATTTTAAGAGTGCAGAGAAACACAATTTGATTATTGAGCTGTAGGCCCTTCAATCCAAAATGAAGCAAATCTCTAGCTTAGCAGCTGGGATATCTGGAAATCATAGAATCATGTATTGGTTTTGATTGAAAGAGATCTTTAAAGTGGATTCCAACTCCACTGCCATGGGCAAGGACACCTTTCACCGTACCAGGTTGTTTAAAGTCCCCTCCAACCTGCCCTTGAATGCCTGCACACATGAGGCACCCATCACCTCTCTCAATGCACTCCAGTGTATCACCACACTCTTGGTAAAAAATTCTTCTTATATCTAATCTAAATCAACTCTCCTTCAGTGTAAAACCATTACCCCTTGTCCTATCCCAAGAGGCCCCACCAAAGAACTCCTCATGCACAGGGAGACAGCCTTCCTGGAAACATGGAAGTACACTTAAACCATTTGCAGAGTCTAACTCAGGTGTTTGTGCAATCCTTCTGCACGTGTATGACCCTGAGCGGGATGAAAACAACCTGCAGAGGCAGCAGCACCAAGTTCCCATCATACACAGTAACAGAAAGGCACATTAGAAAACTAATGCATTAGAAAACTAGGTTTTTTAAATCATTATTATTGAGCTCAAACCATGACAGCTGTATTTTCAAAGGATAAAAGGAAAACAGATTGAGCATCAATTAATCAATCTGATGAGTACTGCATTTCATAGAAGTCTTCAAGCTTCCTGAAATGCAGCTGAAATGTTTTCTCACGTTTTCATCACACAGACTGAATCCCCCTCACTCTTTGGTGGATGTACCTTTTCCACTTAGTTTTTGTTTGTTTGGATTAACAAAGTACAGCAAAGTATTTCAAGTTTGGGTCTAACTGCACACATAATTTAGTCCTTAGCAAAACTGAATGCTGCAGACCAGTGTTTGTTTACTACTGTAACCTTTCTCTACTTCCTGTCTCTTCCATCCTGAAAGACAATCTGCTCTGTGAACTCTTCCATCAAATGCCATAGGGGAAACTCAACAGGGATGGCAGGACCTACACAATCTATTACTGGTTTTTAATCCTGTTGTGCTAGCAGCTAACATATCCAAGTGATAACACACACAGTGTATATCAAGCCAATTTCCGTAAGACAACTCACAGCCACTGCAAGAAGTTAGGACCAGCTGAATGAGCCCTTCAGAAGCAAAAACTTCACTGGAAATCCGTCCTGAATGGATTGCTGGGTGTTTGGACAATGAGCAGATAATGGAAGGTGCATTGTAGAAGTGCACTGAAAATCAGCTTCTTATTATAACTCTTGTTAAGTATTTTTAGCCTTAGCTGAATTAGCTGATATGTCAAACACCTACAAGGGGTTCAGAACACAGCATGACACAGTAAATATCAAGACAAAAATGACCCAAGTATCAATCAATTAACTAATCAACTTATTTTGGCTACAAACAGCTGAGAATGTTTATGGTAGATTAGTTCTCACCCGTTATAACAAAAATCATTAGAGAAAATCTTCCTGTATAGACAGCTCATGAAGACGTGTGTGGACTGAAACTAATTCAGAAATTACATTTCAAAAATTCTTACACTCCCCAGAGTCCCCCCTCAACAGTGCCATCTGCTTCTGGAAATTTAAACACGTACATGGAATGTTTTGAATTGCTGTCTTCCTGCTACATTCATGAAAATCCAGAGCAACTAAAAGGTTTTAAAACATGTTTTATTGGTAGAAATGTTTACTATATGTATAACAAAAAGTGAAAATATTTATGATGCAACTCCAATATCAAAAGGCAGTATTTTTTCCTGGAAAGAAACAAAGAATCATCCTGTTTTCCATGTACATCCTAGACTCCATTAACACTAGAGCAATTTCAAATTGCAAAAAACATTATAAGCTAAACTTCCAAATTATTGCAAGACCAGGCCTTCAGTCTTGAACCCTCTTCCCTCACTGCACTGTAACATGTATTTATAACAGAACATTTGAAAATAACTTCCGACAGATTACTAGATTTAGGGCTCGTGGGACCTAACTGTAAGTTAAATAAGAAACTCACAAAAGACACAGCTTAGAGGAAGGGCAAATTAAAAAGTTCTAAATCTGGTTTCAAACGTACTTCTTTGAGTATCTGTGTTTCTTCCTTCAAAGAGCAGTATTTTCACCAGGCTTCAAACAGTATTACATCACTACAAAAATACACTAACCACAGCACATCATTATTTGATGTGGAAATGAAATCACTGAGGCTCTATATGACCAGTCCATTTATCTATTGTGGTTCTTGCTGAGGGATAAAACATTTTGGTTTAGTCTCAAACAGTTCACCAGCCTGGTGGTCTTCACTGCTTCATTAGCTTCAGCTACTCAGCTTCCATGAATAGGAATTAAATAATACTTAAAAAAACTTTTACTTTAAATAAATGCCTATCATCATATCTACAATAATCCACTGTCTTTCTTATGGCAGGCAGCATAGGCAATAAAATATATCTATGAGAGAAAAATAAAGAACTGCCCCTTCTGGAGACTCTTAAGAACTACCTTGACAGCTAGGACAACGTTTACACTCCGTGCTGCAAGAAGGCAGATGAGCTTGCTCGAGAAGCCAACTGCTAGGTGTAAAGTCTATAACACATACCCATTCCTCCAACACAATAACACTTGGATACACTACTTGGTTTCCCAAAGCTTTCAGTCGGGAATATATCCAAAATCTTTGAGTGCTTTGCAGCTGCCTAATCCTAGCCTTGGACAGCGCCCCACTGCTGTCCTCAAGCGTTCTCTAACAAAGTAGCAGCAGCTTTCCCCTTAAGGCTAATAATTATTCTAAAGAAAAGCAGTGCCACACAAACCCAGGCACTTCTGGTAGAAGAATTATTTTGGCTCCTTCATTTCTATTCTGCTTTTAGACAAGAAATGCAGTAAACTGTAACTTTCCACTGCCTGCTTAGCTATTCTGATATGCAAGATATGAAATTAATGTGGCTAATACAGTATTTGCTCTTACTCTTCACTTGTGACAGGAAATCGAAATCTCACATGGGCGAGCTGAATCATCTAAGCTGCTGATGCAATGCCTACCTAGATATTGATTCACACAGAAGAGATTTGTCCATTAATACTCAACTTTGAGAGAAGTGACGATTCCATTTTCTCAGGCCAGAGAACTGCCACCAGCCCCCTGGTGCCACTCTGCTCTTACCCAACAAGCCCATTGCAGAATCGGTCACTTGACTCCACAAGTGTCTGCATTTTGTCTGCATCTAGATTTATCTTTTGGCTCAATTCTATTATGATCTAATAAGCACATTACAGAATTGATCCCTTGATTCTATTCCCCTTTGCCTGCTTTTAGATGACTCTTTCCCTCAGTCACTTTTTCAGCACCCTATATTTTTAAACATTAGTATGAACCCACAAGTGAACTCAGAGGAAGAGGTCACCAGGAGCTGCCATCTCTGTTTGAGGAGGACACAGAAAGGCAAAACGATGGCTAATGAAGAAGTCAGGGAGAAGCAGCTCTGGCATCAACAAGAATCAGCTTATGGCAGGCAGTGAGACACACCTATGGGGCACTGACAGGTTTGTTCTTTCTGGTTTCTTTTCCTGCCTCCTCAGAAAAATGACCAAGAAGAAAACAAAGATAGAACCATGCGTGTCATAAAAGAACATCTGATTCCTCCACAGCTACACCCTGGCTTCTTCATTACCTTTATTTCTCCATAGAAAAGGGAATAAACTTCAGAAAATAAAGTCTGAGGATAAATAAGAATGCCTGCCAGGCAACCACACACTCTACAGTCTGGTTAACCATATTAGAAGCTCCACAGGCTAGAATTGTATAACTTTTCATTAGAAAACAGCACTGGTTTTTTGGCTTTCTTCCTGCCATAAGAGAAAGTTAGACAGCAACAAAGGAAGATGAGAAAAGGAAATCTGAGGTCTGCAAACAGTAACTGAGTTTTTAACGGTAAGTTACAATCACAACTTGTAATTCAGGAGTCTTTACCAATGTCCTCCTTAGGAACTTTCTTTAGCTCCCTTGACAAAAGAGACACAGGTCAGAACTACCCTAAAATCAACCCTAAACAACGTCACAGAACAGGTGGCAATAAGCGTTTATATAAACAGATGGTTCCTGATCTTCCAGAAGGCAGCAGCACTCCATCCCTCCTTTAATAAAAAGGGGCAAGGATGTTTACAGAAGATATTTGGCTATGATTAAGCTATACTTGCTTTTATAGAATATGTAATGTGAATAATAAAAACTATACTTGATTGCAAATGCAATCTGCATTGCTAGCAATAAGTCCATTTGATTCAGTTTATGTTCTTGAATTTTGAAAATAAACCTCCATCTTCTTCAGATTAAGTTTCATCCCTGCTTGTAGGTTTTGACATGAAGTTATAAAGAACAGCTTTGAGTGTTGTGAGCTGTTACCCACAGGGTCCATAGCTGGGGGAGCTGCAAAGAGCTGTGATCAGCAACCTGAGAGTCAGAGAAGCAAAGTGCCAACTGAACTCCAAAACTTTATTCTTCACTTGTCTGTCAAAAGGGAAGACTCATGGTAGAAATAACCAAAGAACACCAAACTGTTCTGCAGTCTACATACGGGGCTCATCACAACAGGGCCACTGCCTTTACTAGCACTGATGTCACCTAGAGGGAAGAGAAAAGAAAATACTTATTATATTTGAAGCACAAAAGTTCTAATTAGGAAAAAAAGATCTCTTCAGTTTCCAGGCTTGCCACGCAGCAAGGAAAGCATGGTAACAGCTTCTCTGCAGTTGTGGAGACAAAATAAATCTGAGTAGCACTCTGGGGTTTGGCCAGTTTCTCGTTGCTGGTCACTGACTGCTTTCCAAAAAAGAATAGGGTGAGAAGTCAGTGGAAAAGATCCTTTGCTATTCCTTCCAAGAAAAAAAAAGGAATCAAAATATAATGACAACATGAACAGAGTAATAAGCTTTCTAACCTATGGTTTATAAGTAGTCTTGGACCAATTTGCATGATTTTACTCATAGATGGAGGAGAAACATCCACATATGCATAATGTTACAAAACCCTCTCTCATATGACACACCCAACTGTGGTAATGCAATCCCCAAAACTGCAAAAAAACAAGTATCAAACAGTAGTGAAGGAGGAAGCTTGTCTGCAATCACACTATTCCAGGCTGCTGCCAGAATATTACCTGGGTTTGGCAAACACTCCAAGAACAATCAAGAGGGAAAAGCACAGAGCTCTAGAAGCAAAAGAACTCTGTGTCTTCTGTTCCAACCAAAGCTCAATTTTACATTTCAAGTACTTCTACATGGAAAAGAGATCAGATAGTAGAGAATTTTTACTGCCTGTGCTAGCACAGGCATATTCCACAGCTGAAAGTTGGCCATTAGACAAAACAAGCGTTGAAGTAAGACGTCGTTTAGTTTTCTAAGGGCAGGAATAATTAAACATTGGCAGAGCTTTCAGAAGAGGTGACAAACACACCATGATCTAATGCTAAGATAAGATCAGTTTCTAAGAGAGATGTTTTAATTTATCTTTCAGGAAAGCTCCACAGACTGCACATGTGGGGAAATCACACCGGATAACCTCAGTATTCCATTCTGGCTTTGGGACCTGAAGATCTATGAAGTTTCAAAGACAAGTGGAGAAAAAGGAGTATTTTTGTTTTGTTTCAGAAAGCCTGTAGCACTACAGTTCCAAGAGACAGTCACTGTCAAATGAATTGATTGTCAGTCATTTAGCCTGTACAAAGCTCAGGAAATACTTTCTTTCCAAGCAGAAATTACTAAATGTACTGTCTGAGGAACACACAGGATCTCCTTTCTCCAGGCAGGTTAAAATTTACAGCTGGAGGTAGCCCACTGCACTGACTGCCCTACAGAAAGGGCTCTCCAACACAAAACTAAGCTGGACAAAGGAGGTGTTTGGCCCTTCCCTGTTCTATGTTTGCAGTTTTCCTGCTGGCATCCTCCGAACATTTCCTATACAACAAACAGACACAGCAGGGGAGCCTTCAGGTTTAGCAACATTTCAGTCCAGGTTTTCATGAGCAGCAGCTGAGTTAAACTTTATACACAACAAATGGTCCATCTACCCCAAAATCCTGCCTCTACAACTGGCAGTTCCCCACCCAAGCCCTAGACTGTTGAGACTCTGCTACTGTTTTCCCTTTCATCTCTTATTAACTAACAAAGGCACAAAGTCATGGAATCTACTCATAAATCCCTCCCTGGCCCGCCAGAGCAAGAGTGGGAAGCTTGTCAGAAGGGATGGGGTCTGTTTCTGTTCCCTCACCTTGTCACATCTCCAAGCAAGCACCCCTGGGTAGCACTCTCTAGTTCCCTGCATGCCTTTAGAGCAGAAAATGTCATTCAGTGACACTCAGTGCTCAGTATTCTCTATTTTTACTCTCTGACTCTCAACCTCCATCCCACTAGACCTGCCACAATACTTCTGTTTTCCTCAGATCTGTTTATCAACCCTCTGCTTTTAGAGGAAGACAGCATCTAGATTTGTTAGGGACAAGTTAGCTCCCACTCCTCATGGAAAAAAATAACAAAGACACCCCATACAGACAAGTGAAAGCAAGCATTATGCATTTGCCCCATTTCAATGTTGTCCTAGATTTTAGCTGATTTCTGGTGTATTCCTCAGGTGGATTCAGTCTACCTATTAAATAATCTTCACTCTTAATTGCCTGCTTTTCATCTATTACATTCCTCGGGGAAAATAAAATAAAAAGAGTACACGTATTACCTTTAGCATGAAGATGCACCTCTTGCAAAGCCTGAGTCATCACCTGATACCAGAGGATACAGAGAGTTGATGTTTGCTACCTACCCTGTGCAGACCAACCATGGTCCTGCATAATTCCATCACAACCCTCTACAGCCAACTCTTTTAGAAACTAAAGAATCCTTCCTGTGAGGACTTTGCCTTCTACCTGAAGAAAAAAATGCTAATAAAAGCAATTCTGACAAATATTGGCTATGACCCACGTCAAATCTTTCAGTATAAATATCACTAAAACTAATTATGTCAGCATGATATGGAAACAGCCTAGTGCTTGAAGTATGCCTCTGGATGAGGATGACTGTCATTCATAAGCAACAATCACTTTCACCTCAACTTCCTATTTTTCTCCTTCAGCGCAGTCAGCAGTCATACAATGATTAAGCTGATCCTTTATGGAAATCCAACTGGGCTGTGTTTGACAAAGATGCCCTCACTCAATGAAACTAAAATGTAACGGAGTAAGAAGAACAATTCAGTCATGAATTAATGACTGATGAACAGGAATTAAGTCATAGCAATTGGCCTTTTTCCCAAAAAAGAAGGATCATCAGTGGAGTCTCACAAGGATCTCTTCTGGGATTAACATCTTCCACATTTTAAATCAAAATCTAGCAGAGAAATTTGACACTTACATGACAGAGTTTTCTGACAATGCTTAAAGTTATTGAAGATTGCAAAAGCAATCACCAAAGATCTGAAGAAGGCTTTAATGACACTGTTTAAATGGGCTGTGAAATAGCAGGTAAATGTAAAATTATGCATAGTATTAAAAAAATATGTACACAATGACCAATTCTGAACTAGTTAGTACCACTTAAAAATGTGACTGGAGTTATCATAGTGCCACAGAAGTGCTAACTCAATGCTTAAAGATTGTCTAGAACATGCATGCAGAAGATTAAAAATGAAACCTAATATGCCATGTAAGTTTACTGGGTGGCATATGCTGAAATACTGTAGCTGGTCCTGGTTATTGTAACCCAACCCTGTTCCCTGGATTCCTGCATCACTGTCTCAAATCAGGAACACACCTGCAAAAGCTGCAAAGAAGACAGCAAGGACAATGAAAGGAGTAGAGTAACTTATTTCTGAAATGCCTCTGGAAAAGTCACAAGCAAGGGATGGTAAATAAAAGAAAAAGTCATCAACTCATAAGATGCACAGAGTAACATGGATTCTTCTATTCAATGCCTCTTCCATAACAAGAGGGAACAAGTAAGGCATGAAACCAAGCAGGCAGAAAGTTTAAAAGCAAACAAAAATAAGTGGTTTTTCCACACGAAATGTGTTCAAGCCCTACAACTCAGCCACAGGATGTTGTGGATGCTACAAGCATACATGGCTTCAAACACTGATTGGAGAAATTCATAGAAGAAAAAACCCACTGGGGGCTCTAAAAACAAATATCACCTCTGGTTCAGGAAACCTATGAGCCACAAATTACTGGAGGCTGGGAGAGGCATTTCCTCAATATACACTGTACTCTTCTCCAAGCATCTGGTCTTGGCAGCTCAGAGAGGCAGGATACTGGGCGAGAGGGATCTTTCATGTGCCCAAGTACAGTCATTCTTACATTCTTGCATAACGCACGAGAAGGCGCAAACATTAATCGTCTGCAGTCGGAACTACAAGCAGAGCAAAGGACCACATTTTCAAAGGCCTTAAGGTCAGTACAGTGATTAACTGCTGCAGTCACAGTTTGATAAGGACTTTTTTCAACACTGGAGTAGCTCAGCCTCTCCCAGCCACAAACTTGTGCAAATGTATGGCAAACAAAGAGAACTGAATTTAATCCAGAATGGCTCGCTGCAGCTGTGCACACTGTTGCACTGGCAGTGCTGAGGGCATGTTACAGACTCGGGAACAACAGGGCTACTTAAATCAGAAGGGGCCCCAAAGGAAACACTTGTCAAGCTACAAGCTGGATCAGTGAAAATGGAGTATGTCACTGTCTTTTGCATCTCAGAAGGCCTTTTTTACCACACGCACGCTACCAACTACCGACATTTAAATAAACGCTGAATTATTGGTATTAAAGACATAAATGCTGTTTGTCACATTTGTCCAACACACACTTATTTGCAGCTGTTTACCATGCTTACAAACCTTACATGAAAGGCAAAAGAGGAGAAGGGACGAGAGGCTCTCCTTAGAAGTTTAGGGAGTATCTCACACAGCTGAGTAGAAGCTTTCTTAACTTTAGCTGAAAAACTCCTCCTCCATCACACCGAATACCTGCCAGCACACAAAGATCTGTTCTTACAAGTCACTTCAGGTCCTAGTCAGAGCACCCAAGTTAAACACAAATTGGCACTATTTCCCATTAAAAAGCCTTGTGCATCTCAAAAACTGACACTTCTGAATCTGCAGCCTTCCCTGGTTTGCAGCATTGGGGCTGTTTCCGTGAGACTGCCCAAGTGTTCAACACATTATTCAAGACACAGCATGCTCTGTGTGCACGATTTGTAAGTTTCATTCATGCTACTAAGAATGGAAATAATTTCCTTCAATTTCTATGTCAATATCATAAACAATACATCATAACAGTACAATAAACACCTTGCTACTGTATTTGGCTGCTCAACAAATTTGTCCTTTTCATGGACAGCTGGGAAGATACCGGGTAACCTCTTATGATTTTAGATTTTGTTCCCCTGAACAAAGATTATTCTTTCCTGAAACAGCTAAGAAACACTACAAACATCAAAAGCAGTAGCCCCTCTTAACCACCTGACTTAACAAAGCATCAGAGAATAAAATCATAGAGCTCTCCTCTTCAAGGGCCCAGTCTGATAAACCTGTATTCAAGTGATAACCATTAGCAAAGGCCAAAATCCAAGGCTCCTATAATTGAAGGCAATGTAATGCAGCTTTTCTAGGAAAAAACACCTATGAAATTATTTTTAAAATAGCATAAACCTAATCATCTGCAACAATGACGTAAACTTAAAACACCTTTCTGACAAGAACCTAGGTTTTCTCTCTGCTCCAAAATATGGCAAAACAGCAATGAATTACTGCATCCCAGGAATCTTCATACTTGTGATACTTTTTCCTTCAAATAAACAAAAAAATAGCATTAGCTGTCACCTACATTTTTCCACTGCAAAGTGTCATCTCCCATTTTTATCTCCTGTAGAACTAGGACTACCAAACCAAAGTGTTGATGATAACCAAAAGTTCAGGACCTCTTTGGTCTCTTGTCCTTGTAATCCTAAGCACCAATCAGCAGATCCTATTTTTGTCGGTATGAAAGACATAAAAGTGTACATATTGAACTTCCACACTCTCACATGTAACAAGCCTGTGCATTTTCAAGTCTCTGCAAAGGTACGGTATGTTTCCTAAATAAACCACTTCTGGAATTAAGACCTAAAATGCTAGAAAATGCATGGCAATTATCATCGCGATGAGGAGTGACCTAGAGAGGGTTACTAGAAAGATGTACTCTGTGATTAGTAACACCAGCCAGCACACAGCACACACCCGATTTCACTGCATCCTCCCCCGCCTTCCCCGGCACGCGGGCAGACTCCCGGCACCGCGGCTCCCGCACCACTCACTCACGCCACGCCGTCAGCACCGACACGGACACGCCACCGCTGCCACCCTTCCGTCTTCTGGGGCATCTACCTGCGGGAGCGCACGGGGCGTGCGAGGATGCTCGGAGCCTGCCGCCGCACCGGGCACCGCCGCTCCCGCTCCCTCCCCGCGTCCCCGGCCACTCTCCCGCACCGGAGCGCCGCGGTCCCGGCCCGGGGCGGGCGCGGACCGGCCGCGCCACGCGGGGCGCGTCTCCATAACAACGGCGACCCCCGCCCCGCGCCCCGGCTTTACCCGCTCCGACGCCCCCGCGGCCCGGGCGTCCTCCGGCTCCTTCCTGCCGCCGCCCCCCAGCAAGGCGGCTCTGCGCTCCGCCGCGCTGCCGGACACCGCCCGCCC
>VWZV01005338.1:4063-45380 GCA_013397155.1 Irena cyanogastra | reverse complement strand
GGGCTCTGGGTAGGGCTGTTCCGGCCAGCGGTGGCCCTGCCGGGCGGAACGGCCTCTGCGTCCGTGCCAGGGCTGCCTCACAGGACGAGGCTGGGAGGTGTGAGATCAGGATGCGTCTTGCGGGAGTGAGGGCAGCGCTTATGTCCGGCAGAATCAGTCTCCCTGGCGAGCCGTCTGGATGGCATCCTGTGCCTCGTGCTTGAGCAGGGAGGTTGGAGCAGATGAGCCACTGTGGTCCCTTCCAGCCTGAACCGTGTTGTGACTCTGCGATTCTGTGATTCTACAATTCTGCCATTCTGCGAATCACACGATGAGTCAGGCTGGACNTGGGGCATCTACCTGCGGGAGCGCACGGGGCGTGCGAGGATGCTCGGAGCCTGCCGCCGCACCGGGCACCGCCGCTCCCGCTCCCTCCCCGCGTCCCCGGCCACTCTCCCGCACCGGAGNCAACCTCCCTGCTTAGGCAGGGTCGCCCCAGAACACGAGGCACAGGATGGCATCCGGACGGCAATGGAACATCGCCAGGGAGGCAGACTCCACAATCTCTCAAGTGTGTGGTCACCCACNCGCCGCGGTCCCGGCCCGGGGCGGGCGCGGACCGGCCGCGCCACGCGGGGCGCGTCTCCATAACAACGGCGCCCCCCGCCCCGCGCCCCGGCTTTACCCGCTCCGACGCCCCCGCGGCCCGGGCGTCCTCCGGCTCCTTCCTGCCGCCGCCCCCCAGCAAGGCGGCTCTGCNAGAGTAAAGTTCTTCCTCGCATTCGGGTAGAGCTTTATGCGTCATCCTGTCTCTATGATTGCGATCCGAGATCAGCTCAGATGACCAGCAGAGTCCGGCTTCCGTGTCACTAAATTCTTAATTGTCCCTGAAAATCTCGGGTGAGTGCAGGACCTTCCCGGTGGTTTTACACGTAAACAGTGACACTGGAAAAATGCCACTGAGTTCCTCCAGCAGGACACGGTGGGATCCAAGCCCCAAGCCGGCAGTGCCCGGGCGAGTGGAGAACCTCTGGGCATCCCACATCCCTCCACAGGAACTCCGAGCTGCAGGAGAATGTTCACCAGCTGTGCCCCTCCACTTCTGAGGGTGGTTCACCCTCTTAGTAGAAAACACAAACATTCAGAGATTCATTACCTCAAGGAGTAGTAAGGGAATATCATCATCTTGTGTTTCATCTCAATAGTTCACACCCTTTTAGCATTTTTGTCTTTGCAAATTATTTCTTGAGGGTTTAAGTTACCAGTTTCTGCATTCATTTTTCACAAAAGCAACTTGGAAGTTTTGGGTTTTTTTCTTCGCTATTACATAGTCAGGAATCTTGCTGCTCCCGCAGAAAAAATAACTCATTTTTCTTTTTTACCAAGCTGAAAAGGCTCATACATCTTCAACCAGGAAATCTAATTGTATAAATTTCTTATTCATTTTGTACAAAGACAACAAAAATACACTTCCCAATGATTTATTGAGGTAGAAGAGTAATTACTAATGTTTAAATGCTTGCTGAAAACCATTTCAGGATGCTGGATTAGTCAGAGAGGTCTTTTTCCATCATGATTGTATATGGTCGGGGTGGACAATCATGTGGAACTTGCCAGCTGGGAATCCTGCTCTAACTAAATGTAAATAATGCAAATTTATGGCATCTTGGCGTCCTTGTTAATGTGAGTCTATTAGGATGGCACATTGCCTCATCATAATTTGGCTGGATCTTTGCCCTCTTGCAGCATAGATGCCAATTAGTTATTTGTTGGTTATGGCCTGTGGGACACCTTGCTCTGGCTCACACCTGTTTGCTTCTTGTGCCAAAAAGGAATTCATGCACACAGGAAGAAAAGTCACAATGAGGATGTGTATAACATTACCTGTCTAACATATTAAACAAATAAACATGTTAGAAACAAATCTTCAGTCATTCCTTTTAGACAAACAGGATTTGCAAATGATTGCCTTCTGGTTCTGTATTTTAATTTAAAAACTAAAAATATCTTTAATTTCTCCAAATCAAAAAGACATGTGGGAGTTAATAGGACGTTTCATTTGTGAAGAGATTGTGTTTGGTTTGCTTCTGGCTCATTTCCCTCTCTGTTTAATCCCCGTTTAGTATTTTGGACTCAAAATGTCTTTCCAACATTTTTGAAACAAAAGAACAGTGAGGTTTCATATTAACAGAATAGGAAAAATACTCCTCATTTTACTGACTCTCCCATATTTTTTTCCATTTAAACATGTCACTGAATATGACCTGAATCTGCAGACCAGTCTGAGTGACCTGATTTTTCTTTTCCATAAGAGCTAGTTCTCTGAACTTTTTTTTCCAGCTTTAAATAAAAGTGAACGAATCATGAGAGGCTTGGCAGGGAAAAGAAGTACAGATGAATGAGGCAGAGCATGGCATGGTGCTACATCTATGTTCATGATGTCTGTCTCCAGAAATCTTCTGTCACATCAAAAAAAGACAGAAGAGTAATTAATAAAGGCTTATAAAGGGCATGATTCTTAGGTTATCTACACTGACTAACACAGAGCAGGGCACCACAGAGTCTGTCATGTGCTGATACTCAGCTAATGCAGTTTCTCTTTGCAATTCCAGATCCTTCCTTTCCCTGGCTTCACCTTGGTTTTTTTCCATGTAAAAATGGTCTCAGCATGCTCTTCTGATTCAGAAGGTAGCTGGAATGATACTGTCAGGAAAAGTTCCCTTCCATTCTTCTCTAGCTGGTTTAAAGGGACTTTGGTAAGGTGGAGCACAGTCTACTCAAACTCACTCCATGTTTTCTGGAACGACAAATTCCTCTGCAACATTTTTATGACTGCTTAGCACAAAGCTACAGCAATAATTCCTGGAGCTGAAAGAGAGATATGCAGACTGAAGCTGTGAGGTTAAAACCTCTTTATTCCAAACAGAATAGAAAATGCTAAATAGTAGAAGTCATTCTGCTGAGCAAGAGAATTTCCTCTTCAAAATGAAATACTTAATCATTTGAATCCCTATTAAATTTGACCATTTGGCAAAATCAGTGCCACACATAGCCCAGCTGATCACCTGCTTCTCCTGTTTCTGAGGGAGAACTGCATCACTAATGCCATCAAACAAGTCTATCACTGCATCCTGTCATTTGTCATTCCACTCACACTGTACACACAGCCTTCCCTCTCAGTATTTGTGCTCTGTACGAGACGGAGGAAATGGCTTTGGTTGTTCTGCATGAGAATCTGTCACGCACCTTCTGTTAGTGACCCAGTTCTAATGGTATTCACAGACAAGTTCTGGGCTTTACACTGGAATACTAATGTTTGGCAATGGGCAATGTGCAGTCAGGCAGGAGGAAGGCATGGGACTGCGGCATGTGGTGCTGTACCTGCACAGAATGTCAGTAATGACAAGTAATTAACAGGCTGCACGGCACCACCCTGACTCCTGCCTGTTTCCCCAACTCCATGCATGTGACAGCATTCTTTCTTCCAGATTCACAAAAAAAAAAAAAAAAAAGAAAANAAAAAAAAAAAAAAAAGGATACAATTAGAGAATACCGGTTATAAGCAAAAATACAGGTAACAAAGTCCCACAGACACAACAAGATTTGCTGGGCAAAGCTTTGACTGAGACTAACCCATTACTCTTTATAGAATGAAGCATCCTTTTGTTCAGCAAAGTTCGCGATCCCTATCCCAGCTCTGCCATGCTGCCTGCACAGCACAGCAGTGGAGCCACAGAGTACAGCTCCCCATCAGCACCTCCAAGCTCCAGGGAAATGGTGAGAAACAAAGAATTTTCCAAAAGGACACAGGAGAATTAGTAAGTCTGGGACCTTGACACAACCTAGGCAAAATTTCTCATCATCTGGATCAAGCAAGGTCCGCTGTTTGAGAATCACAGAAAGGGACACACAAGGATCATCAAGTCCAACTCTTAAGTGAATGACCCATACAGGGATTTAACCCACAACCTTGGTGTTATCAGCACCATGCTTTGACCAGCTGAACTCATCCCAGAGTGAAGAAGGTCCATTTTAGACATTTGTGTAATTAATAAAAATACTCATAGTTACGTAAGGACTTTTTACAGGGAGGCTTTAAACAGTCATGCTTCAAGGCACAAACCAAACATTGACTTAAGGAGGATTAGGAAGAACTTTCTTACTAGCAAGTTTTTTCCATTAAAGTATACTATACCATATATTATTCCAGTGCATCTTCACTGGAAACTACTACTATTAGTCTGTTTTAGGGACAGACTAATGAAGTAAACCAGCAGACATATGAATGGCAATTACTACTAGATCTAAATATAACAAAATTCCAGTCATAACTGGATATTATTTGCTTTCCAATAGTTATTTTCTTTCTTCATATACCAGGAAGGACATGTATCCTTTTTTGCAGTGATGCAGTACGTCAAAGTGACAGCTTTGCACTGCTCTGACCTTGTTCTAGGTATCATATTTACATCTGATAAGGAAGTAGAAGATATAAGTATGAAAATATGTAGTAGAAGTTAAAAATTATGGTTGTGAAGTATCAGGAGAGCTTAGTGCAATAGCTAAGTTAACAGCACTTCTTAGCTACAAAAGCTTATCAAACACGTTAGAGCTTTAAAGAGAGGAAGAAACCAGTGAATGTGCTGCTCTCTGTCAATTTGGGATTGACTGTACAGCGATTGCTACCCTGCATGTGAACAGAGGACAAATTACATATGCACAAAAATATTTATGTGTATTTCTGAAAGGTCCAAAAAGAGAAGCACATTAGGAAGGGGGAGCAGGAGTAGATTCAGATCCTAACCGTTGTCACCCTCTCTTTGGTACCCAAACAAAGATGAGATTTAACAAGGGCCAAGGGGAGGATTACTCATGGTTCTACTGTTACTTACAGATACGCCTCCTGAACAGAAAATGACAAATACAAAACAGCAGCCATGGAAATCCAACAGATGCGCTGGAAGGCTGGCACTGGGATACTTCAAGAGACTTAAGGTGTCTGTGTTGAAGGAGAACAGTCAAAAAGGGCCTAGATAACTGAGGAAGGATTTGGAAGCAAAACCAAGTCTTGGTTTATACAACAGAGAGCAGAGCCATTTGAGGGGTGCAGAGAGACAGATGACAATGTAAACAAAGGTACTGGGCGAAAAACCACCTGTTTCATGAGTGTTATGGTCAATTTTCTAACTACAGAATCATCACAGGATAATGAGTCAAGCTATCTAGGACTAATGTGGCATGTATCATGTATTCATCAGAGACAACGTGTCCTCCTTAACATTCATCCCTGCAGTGATACCAACAGGAAAAGCTCAGCAGTGACTCATCTGGTGGTTTCCAGTCACTGCCCTCTAATATGTTGTCCAGTGTGATCTCACTGTTACCTTGTGCTTGCATTATTTGTTTTCTCTATAGACCTGTCAACTCCACGTTTTTATTACAAGGTGTTCAACATAACAATTAAAAAAAAACAACACAGAATGTCAACACAGTGGGGCACAGAGGCTGGCAGTTCTGACTGGAAGTACTGCCAGTGCTACTCTCAGTGTGTGTCTCTCAGTGTGATACCACTCTTTTCAGCAACAAAACTCTTCTTTAGCTGTGCTATAAACTGAAACTGATTCAGACAGAAATACTGGAGGCAAGGGGAGCACTAGATTTCTTTTTGCTATATCACTTTCCCATGTGGTTGGGGGCACAATCCCATTTGAGTTGTGCCAGGACAATGGAGGGAAAGGGGCAGTACAGGATCAAGGCACGGAGGGGACTGTGGAATGTGGCTATCCAGAATCCAGTAATGGCACCAAATTTACATCACAACTTTAGGCAGGGACATCTAGGCATTGTCTCTATTCAAATAATAATTAACCATAATACAAGTGTAAATTTTAAAAAATGTATTGCTATTCCCCTAAGAGGAAATTCATCACTCATAAGTGATTGTAGAAAATTCAGTCAAATATTAATAGTCTAAATTCAAAACATGATTGCAACTGGCTATTTCTGGAGTATAGGTCAAATTGGACACAGATTTTCTTTGTCACTTGTGAAAGTCCCCTTCACACCAGTCGAGAGCTACCCAAACCCTTCTTTGTAGAAAAACTAACAGTAGTTGTTAGTGGTTCAAGGAACCTCACAGTAACAGACTAGCAGAATATGAAAGGCAAATGAAAGACTAGGGCAAAAGAAGAGCATTCTGTTATGCTTTCAAGAGGTGCTTTCAACTCAGTAATAAGCTGAAATAAGTAGGTTTTTGTCCCCTTTAATTTTGAAAAGCCTAACGTGGGGCTTAAAATGGCATTTTTACAATTCTAATTTTGTTGGTTTGGGTTGTGATTCCTTTTTAAACCTACCATTCATTAAAATATCTGCTTTTTTACCCACCACTGACTCACTCTCTTCATTATATAGAATTACTGGTGCTTTTGTCATTCCTGTGCCCTGTTGGCGAACTAGCTCAGCAACATTTGTGTATTCAAATAAAACAAATAAGCCTTACTTTGTTCTGTGATGTATTCCTTACACCAAGGAAAAAAAATAGGAGAAATCCTATCAGTGAACTGAAACAAATCACACCTCAGATTCAGTAGCAGTAAGATTTGACCTCAGCTGTTTTTCTCCAGAGTCAGAAGTGCCAGACTGAGTCCATCTGGAGTGTCTCCCCTGGCATTCAGCTTGACTTGTGGCATGATACATTCAACCAGGACCTGTGAAGACAAACTCTCAGTTCTAAAGGATAACGTAATGAAATTCCAGGTTATATACTTCACTGATCATCGAATAACATGTTCTTGTTGCAACTTTAGATGCAGTTCTGCATTTAAAGGAGCTTCACTAAATTAGATAACAACCTGTCTTCCTAATTACATTTTTTGTTACAGTTAACAAGAAAAACACTTCCAACCCCTGAGCATGCAGACTCACGCTGAGACATGAGGAACAAACAGATTAATTTCATTAGCAGACATTGCCATGTCTAATAAAGCTGTAACAGGCCAAATGCTCTAATTTACACTCCTGAAACTCAGTCTCCCTCCAGTCACACTGTTGTTACACTTTCAGGGTGCCAAGAAGGGAAATGGATCTGGCAATTGTCGCTGGTTGGAAGCACAAACAATTTTTCCCTTAACCACATCGGCTTTGCAGAGTTACCAAGAATATGCAAGCATGAAAGCTTGCTGCAGTCATTAAAGAGATCTGACTCACAAAGCAGGAATCACACTGTTGAGTTACGAGATGCCAGTTCACATAGTTACTAAACTGATTGCCAGAAGCTGGGAAATCAGAAACTATATTTTTAAAACTTTTTTCCCCTAATTTTCTGCCAATGGCTCGTGCCAGAAGGAAATTGCTCAGGTAGATGACTCTTGAGACCTAGCAGTTTTTGTGGGTTTGGAATAGATGCATGGGTTTGCTAGCACCACTGGCCACTATCAATTAGATCATCAAATTACAATAATTTATTGTTGTGGTGCCTGAATTGTTGTCTGTAGCAATACCTCAACATCATCCATGCTTTCACTCTAGCTTCTGAAGAGATGAATAGAAGTTACCGGGTACTGATATTTAAGTTAAAATGAAATGGCAGTAGAAGTCTTTAAAGTACAAGAATATCACCAAGTGCTTGAAAATAAGTTAAATTTTAACAAATGAAGATAAATGACCCCTTCAAGTATGGGAAGAGGTAATAAAATTCCTTTAACAAATTTTCCAGTATAAGACATCAGACAAAACAATTGGCAGAGAATACTTTTAGAAATGAAGAATCGAGATTCACTTCTCAGGAGGTGATATATAGCCAACATCACTAAAAGCTCCTTAGCCTGAGCCTACTTACATGTACTGCTAACCAAAGCCAAGACTGGGAAATCACAAACATATGACAATTTTCCTTCCTGCTGCTAGAAACTCTGCTTAATCTCCCAGCAAGCGGTCCCATTTGGCTCATACTCAAAGCCTGAAAATGATCCCAGTTTCCTATAGCTTAATATAATTTGTATGCCAATTCAGTGAGCAGAGGCATTACAAGAACCTCCTGGCATGCTGACACCTCACCAGTGTCCATGTATTTCTCACAAACTAAGCAGGAAGGAGCAGAGCATGGACTACTTCTGTGCTTTTCACCAGGCTGGCCAGCCCGTGCTCTCCTCACAGGGTTGAAAGTCAATGTTCATATTACACTTTGGTCTTTATTTTGCATGACTACACAGATCTGAGTGCTGAGCAGCATGCACAAATCCTTTACTTTGCAAAGCAGCAAGGAGCCCCATGAATTTCAGCCAACACTAGATCAAGCCACATGAGGTAAAAGCATGGATAATAAGCCATTAGATTTACTTCATTTTCTCCTATAGTTACTTTATGCCTTTTTAAACTTGCCTTAATTAAATTCATTCTCTAAACTTGCCTTAATTAAATTCATTCTGGAACATGAAAATTGCTCAGTTTCCACTGATCTGGAAAAGGCTCTTTTTAGGCCAGCAAGACTTTCACCTTGAGGCATTTACTAGAGCTAGAATAGGAATCAGTGCTTACAGCTTGTAGAGATTGTTTTATTATCGTGCTCGTGCCTTTGCACACTGAGAATCATACCACACTTCTACTGTGCCAATGTTTGTATTTTCAAGAAAAAAGGTTAGTAGATAATGGCCTCAGAGTATTATCTGACAAATCAGTGTTCTCTTTAAAACACAAACCCAACAGATGCTGCTTTCCTTATGCATATAAATAATTGCAAGGTACTGAGGGGTGCTGCTCTTTACAGTACAGCAAGACAACCTGTGAAAATGAGTGCAACAATTTATCATCACCACGTCCACCTTAACCAATGGTTTATGTTTAGATGCAAATGCTCTTTGCAGAAAGCAGGTTTCCCAATGAAATCCCATCTGGAGCCACTATCAGTGGTACAATCAACCATTTCTTGTAGTGCTTGTGAGACTGGTTGTAAGGTACATATGAGACAGGTGGAGCAACCAGGGTGAACAGCAGCAGGTTTTGAAGGGATCTTGTGAAGAAAGAGCAAAGAACTGGGAATCAGGAGACATGGACTATCTTCCAGGGAATGTAGTAAAATTACTGTGTAACAAGGCAAGCCATTAGCCAGAATTAAGCCAGTCAGGCTGAAATAAGAAGCATTTAATGTCTCAAATTTACTGAAGCCTGAATTAGTGGTGAGAGCTCCATGAAACTGTTGCAGAAAATAATTTAATAATTAATAATACAAGGAATCATGGCAAAATCAGGCAGGAGGGGTTAATGGCATTTGAAATATAGGAGAGCTATTGTTTTTCTAATTCTAACCCGTGTTTGTACTTTCTCCTTTATCATGTCCACGTTTGCAAGCAATAAAAGGGCATTATGTGCTGGTCATTGCATCTGCTTTTGAGATAAGTCGGTGTTAGCATTCCAAAGGGTCAAGGAACTCTTCCAGGGCAAACAAATTCTGGAGCACTGATGCCAGATGGTGTGTATATAAAGTGGAAAATCGGAAAAGCAATTTACTCTGTTCCTGTTCCAGGGAGAAGTATCACCCAGAAGGAAAGTAAAAAAGGTGAGAAATTACTGAGAAATTGAAGCGATAGTTTTCTTCTTCTGTATAAGTTGTTCTTCATATCTGAAAAGTCTGGGTACATAGAAGAATTGCTGTGCTTATTCAGGCAAAATTATTCCAAGAAGTTAACAGGAATATTTAACTAAAGAATGAAGAGTTACATTAGTAACATGTACAAAGAATAATGCATTGATTTATGTAACAAGTTCTAGATTTATCTTTATAGGTGACTAATGTATAGTCTGTGTTTAGAGAAATTTTAGTCATGAAGACAAAACATTTTTATCTTGCATTTTTGACCAAACTCTACAAGAGGCAGAAAATAATGGATCAGATTCTTAAATATAAATCAGCATAACTTCAACAAAGGCAAGTATTCAATGTAATTTATCCAGCTCAGGTGGTGAATGCTACTATCTCACTTGTATTTAACATGTCATTTCCAAGTGTGCAAAAAAACTCTTCAGGTTTTAGAACTAATAAATATTTTCTTCAAATCTAGTGAAACATACAAATGTCTCTTGGAAGGTTTAAAAAATTATTCAGCTCAGTGGAAGTAATTTTAAATAATTTTATTAAATACTGAAAATTTGAACATGTTTTCATACATAGCCTGAATTATTGATGACTTTTATCACTTGCCACCAAACCTCAGAAATATGTAACAGAAGGCTTAGTGTTCAGTTATAAACAAATAGGAAAGGAGAATGTGTCTTAGTATTTCTGTGTGCATCTTTGCTGAGCATATTTTATTTGATTATGTATGTAGTATTTTAAATGTAGTTCTTCCTTTTAATGTTATGGGTTCTCCTAGAAATAAATTATGTAAACAAAGACTTCTCTCCATACAGGAAAAAGAGCTGAAGAACAATGCTGAGGTTTGCTATCACCTTCCTTGCTATCATAACATCATCCACCTGCCAAAAATATGCATGTCTGGAAGGGGACACCCAAAAAGTGGAGCCAGGTCCTGAGCCAAGAATGCAAGAGTGCACTCTCTACTCTAAATGTAAGAGTGGTTTAATTTTTTCCAAATATGGTCAAGAAATACAGCATTGCACACACTAATTATTTTGGCAGTTCCCCTGATTTCTGAAAAATATATAAGATGCAGTATACATTGTATTTGAAAAGCCTCCTTCATTGGCATTTTGCTGCATGCAAACCAAGAGTAAGATTCTAGGTCTTTAAAAAGTCAGCTGTAAAACTCTCATTGACTTCATTTATTTTCTTTTCAAAATTCTGATGCAGTTTGCCTTTCTTGTAGTTCCACCTTCTTAAAAATGTTTACAGTAAAGATTATTTTGGTATATTGTAATTAAGTATAGGAATCAATTGTAGCAGACACGAAATGGGAAAATTTGAAATCAAAATTCTATTGGAAGCAAAGTACAGTACTTAGTAAAATTCTCCAACTCTTTTTTTTTTTTATGTTTGGTAGTTTTCAAAGTTAGTATCCCTCAGGATGTGGCATCTGGCAGAACATTAGTAAAATTCTTGGGACTTTCTGGGCACAACTTGACAAAGCAACTTGACTGTTTATGCCAGTCCACCTCACCTAGCATTTACACTGCCACTTTCACATCCAAAATTGTTAGAGCTTGAGTACATCTTCTAGTTACTACTAAGAGACTTTGTCATATTATGGTTCAAACCAGATTCATCTTATATCTTGTGTCTTCCAAACACAGTGTTAAAAAGGAACACTTATTGCAAGATCTTTGTTTTATTCCCAACAGCTTCCTGTTGCTATGCAGATTTCACAGAGCAATTGGCTCATTCCCCGGTGATTAAAGTAAGCGACAGCTACTGGAACAGATGTGGGCAGCTCAGTAAATCGTAAGTCAGCTTTGATGTTTTCTGTGTCCTGCTTCCACAGACGTGGGCTGGAGCAGCCACCAGCTGCTGATGGACATTAGGTTACCCTTGAGATTATGTTACCCAGCCTAGCTCCCGTCGCCTTTTCTCTATACCTGACCAACCTCTGACTCTTCTTCTCCTCTCACACAAAACCACAAACCCCTAAGTCTTCACTATTTCTGCCATTTTTTCAAGACAGGGTTATGTTTTTTTCGAATTTGCTTTCAGTATAGAAGCAGATCTAGCAATGCAAACCAGTCATAAACCCAGTAGGGGACAACCGTCCTGCACCTCTGTAGCTCTCCAGCCATCACCCACCAGTGAGAGTGACCTGTAATGAACAGAGACCAGGCTTCTTCCTTTCTTTAGAAAGCACATCAACTAGATTATTAAATCTCACCAAGAAAAAAAAGCACAGGAGTCCAGAAATTAAATGGCTGAAAAATTAGAATAAAAATTCTTGTAGTCCTGTGGGTTTTGTAACCATGAAAAATGTCTCCTTAATTGAGATTTTTAGTACCCCGTTAGATGTTAAAGCTGTGAAACATGGCAAGTTATAGAAATAAAGGGATGAAAGTACAAAACAATTAAGCAAAAACAGATGTGAAAAAGTAACAGCTCTTGCCTGCCACTCCCAGGAGAACAGCACAGTATGTGATTTTAAGTAAATTCAGCTGGGCTGTGGGAAAAATCTAAAGATTAGTGAAACCATGAGGCTACAGCACAGACAAAGTTTTATACTATAGTTTTAAACTACATTTTATTATTGCCTGGAATCCTTGTTGCCAGGAAAACTCAAGGCCTCAAAAGTTTACTGAAAGCTTACACAAATAGGGCTGAAATATGCATGGAAACATTTGTGCTGTAGCTGGCTGTGGTAATTGCACGGTCAGAGCCTGTCCACAATGCCAGAGGAATGAGTTTCAAACTTAGGCATTAACAGGGCCAAAGGATGCTTTTCTGTGTTTTTCTCCTAATCCGTAGTATTGCATCCACATCAAAGCAGGCCTAGAAAACTGAGGCTGTAGCCTTGATGCTCAGAAACAGGCTTATTTGTGGCTTTTCTCATCCACCACAGCTGTGAAGATTTCACAAAGAAAATCGAGTGCTTTTACCGGTGTTCTCCACATGCTGCTCACTGGACCCATCCCAATGACACTGCTGCTATTCAGGCTGTTCCATTGTGTCAAAGCTTTTGTGATGACTGGTAGGTTCAGCTTTTTAATCAAAGTATTTTTATTTCGTTTAATATGCCCATGATTCAGTGATGTTGCACCACCTTTTCTCTTGTTCTGTTTCTGAATTTCTTGTTTGCCGTCTCTGCTTTTCCTTCTGCTAAGCTACTGCCCCCGAAATAATAATGACACAGGCTGTGAATGCAGGATGGGGACACTAAGATGAGTTTAGTGACTCGGGGACAGCACTGCCCTGCACTGTTGGAAGATGCAGTGCTGTGGCATTGTGACAGAGGAGCTCCTGCCACACTGACAGGCACTGGCAGCAGCAAGGGACTGCGCACCTTTTGAAAAGTCCATGGCTGTGAAGTATCATTTATGCAATCAGCATTTTCAATCTGAATACTCCAGCACGATATGATACATTTGTATGTATAAAATGCACTACAAAATTAGGAAAGACATCAATTCATGTGGGATTTCGACTAATTATTGTTACAAATTAGCCTCATTCCTTAATTTTTCACCCTTGACCTTATCCCTTCTATCATCACACTGTCTAAAATCTGTTCTAAAAGCCTGAATATCAGATACAATTGCAGCCAACTAATGCTAAAATTATTAATAGCAATGAGCAGTATAATAGCATTCAATTTGTTTCCCAAAACACAGCATTGGAGAATCACATTATTTTTTGAGTGCAAGGCATGTGATGGGACAACCCAACACCCATCTGTCCTTAGTCTTGGGACAGGAGAATTATATCCATGTAGGGTACTGAGATTTTTCCACTGGTACTTATCCAGCATATATCTCTCTGTCCTTTCCCTCTCTGTTTTGAGATGTTGGATCTTAAAAACATCACCATGGGACACATAAACTCAGTCAGCACTTTATGAATGTTGTGCCCAGTCACTGGAGGAACTTGTCTGGATGTGTGTGTGAAGCACAAACACCCCAGGCTCTGTTCACACTATAGGATTACAAGTGCTAGCTTTCCATGAGAGTAATGGACTGTGAATGTCTGGATCCCTTAGGCTGCTCTGAAAATCATGGAAAATCATTACAATACTTCTAAAAATGTTATAAAAGAGCTTTTCTTAAAAATACAGAAAATACAGAACACGGTAGGGTTCTCTTGGGCTGCTCTCTGCCCTGCTTCCCTAGGGCTTACGCAACTTGAATATTATTGACGTGTGGATCCATTTCCATTCCCTCCAAGGGCAAAATCATGTATGCAGTGCAGAATTTTGGTAGGATTTGTCTTCAAATATGTCTCCATTGCTTTGTGCCAGTGAAGGAAACAAGAAACATAGCTTAGATTTTTAATGGAAGTGAGTGAGAAATGCTGATGTATTTCTTAGCTTTCCTAGAGGTTTCTCTAGCAATGAATTTTATTTCTGTGTCAGGAAACTACATGTGCCTCAGGAACAGATTTGTCATGTGCAGTCTGCCTTGCTAAGTTTTTTGTAATCTTCTAAACTGAATCCGGATTATTGACCTCCTTGGAGAAAAAGACTGAGACCTTGAATTTCCCTCAGTGCTCAGAATCTTAAAGCTCAGAACCAATTACCAAATATTGCATTTGGATATTAAAGCACTGGAGCTGCCAGTGAGCTCTAGAAGATATCTAATGGGCAAAATGATAGAATACCATTATCTAAAACAAATGTGCCCAAAACAAGTAGCATGAAAAGTCTTTACTAAACTGATATATCAAGTGAAAGTGTAAAGATAAAAGAAAATGTGAGCTGTAAGTTTAGTTTGCATCTATTAACTACTCTAAGCCTGCTTGAGTGTATATGAGATTTATACCAAAGTGTAGATCGTGTAGGTCAATATTACATTGCAAAATCCTCCGTGTTCCCTGGGCAGAACTTCCAGAACCTGCAGGTAAACAGTACTTTTAACTTTTGTTGTTGGAAAGTACGGTGGGGTGATTGAGAGCTGCTGCCCAGGAAAACTGACCCTTTTCCAGTGCAGAGTCTCCTGGCAGAGGAGACAAGTCCTGAGCAATGATCTATTGCTCCTGTTGGCGTCACAGATGCCTGGCCTGAATCAAAAATGTACTGATGGCCCATTACCCTGCATGCTGGTCTGTGTGCCTGCCTAATGCCAGTGTCAAACCCATTCCCTCACCCTGCTTAAGGCCTCAGGCTAGAAAAGAGCCTGGACAGAATTCCCACTCTTTCTGGTGATTTAAAGTAACATTTTTTCATGTTCTATTCACTGGAGGCCCTTTAGCATGCTGTAGCACTGCTGGTGATGTGACCTACTTTCTCTACATACTGTGAGTGTGCCTGCTGCATACTGTATGTCTTTGTGGCCAGAAATGTGCAGAGTATTCTGAATGAGCAGTGACTTAATTTAAAAGAAATTCATCTGAGTTGCTTGGGGCCTTCCTTTTCTTCCTATTGTTTTAGGATTCCTTGCTCTCAATAGTCCTTAAACTATTGCTTTTGAAAGAGCCCGATGTACAAGTCAATTTCTCATTCACCTGTGAAAGGCCTCTGTGTTCCACAAAAGAGAAAGAGCTAATTATAAAAAATACAGGGAAAAAGGCTTTAAAATAAAAATATCTTGCTGATTATACATAGGGAACTAATATGTTCAGGGAGGATCTTTTAAGTATTTATGTTTCTCACATTTAGTTAATGTTGAAGAAACAACTTATGGGTTTCTGGACTGAAGAAATTAGACTTTTCACAAATCACAAATTTTCATAAACTTGACTTCATTATTACTTCCATTGAGATAAAGAAAAACTCCTAACAATGGGATTATGCCTTGTCACCTGCTTATAGAACAAACTAGGTAATAATGATGATTAGGAAACATTTCATCTTTACAAGTCAATAAATAATAGTGAATAAAAAATAAACACATTAATTAATATATTTTATTCATATTCCTGAGGAAACCAGATGCGTACCATGGATATTCATTTCTCAAATTTTAGCCTCTGTTTACAGCAGAGCCCCTACCTCTGACAGCAGATTCAGGGATGAACCCATTGAGAGTACATGTCTCCTGATCCTGAGCTGTTTGCTTCAGGCCCTGGTTACCTTCCATCTGTTATTGCTTTTTCTCCTTCCAAAAAGGCTAGAAAACCAGTGGGAAGATACTGCAGATATGCATCTTCTGACCTTTCTGCATGTGCAAATCTACTGCAATGTCCAGTTCTCGTGACCACATCACAACCCACATATTTCATTTAAAAATGTAAAGCTGCAGCCCTCGTGATATTAAAATAGTTTTGAAACATGACCCTGAAGATTAAAAATGACAAACAGAAAATCTATCCAAAGGCACTAATTACAAATACCATGCTAAATATTAACTTTCTGGAAGCTGTGCCTCATTGTTTTGGCACTCTCAGTTACTGGCATGAATAGTCCTACAAGCCAAAGAGACTAAATTTAAGTAGATGTTAACTGATTTGCAGAAAGCAGTCTTTAAGGAAGGTAAGAGCCAAAAAGTACAACATAAAAGAGAAGTGGAAGGGATGAAATGATGTAGGATAATAGCAAGTCATGAGATCTCTCATTACATCAACCAGCCAGAACTCCAGGTCATTTATAGGTTTTTTTCTACATTATCACTTACAAATTAAAAATAACTTAAAATTTAAGAATTTAGACCTATACCCTACAGGACTCTTATATCTCCTTTCCTTTTTAACTTCTTCGAAAATGTCATTCTGAGACTGATAGCCTATTAATTTATATTATTTTGGTTTTTGTGGAATTTCCTTATTTCAGTGGACATTCCTCATAACAAACATCATTCTTCTTGTTCCATATTAATTCACAAATACAAACATTCCCCCCATCTCCTTCAAGTGACAGTTCACCCTTAGCACACCTATGCTCTATTATGATACTGAACAGCAGCATTCATGAAACTCCCTCCCTCCCTCCCAGGATTTCCTCCACTCAGTAACATCAGATAACCAAGCAGAAAACACCTAGACACAAGCCCTTTGCTAAGTCTGTCAGAATAAAAGGTAGTGAGTGAACTGTTTAGTTCTCAGGGGAATTTAGGTTTTACTGGGCAGCTCAGAGTTTAGGAACATGTCAAGCTAAGATAATGTGCACATTGCTTGAAGATCTGTTGCTAAGCTGTGCTGTAATCACACCACGGTACTAACAGAGCCCCTGGACATCTCCTTGAGTTGAATCTGAGTCCAATGAGAAAGGTGAGAGAAGTAACTTTATCTTCCACACTAATCTGCATGAAGGTACGAAGCCTGCAAAGATGATTCCATATGTGTTCGCAACTGGCTGACAGACTGGGAGCGGGATCGACGTGGAGAAAACCACTGTAAGAATAAATGTATTCCATACCATAAGGTAAGAAAACCTGATGAACTGAAACAGAAAATATGGCATTAGGAGTTCTGGGTTTTTTTCTCTGAATATAGGGGAGTAAAATGCCATCAGTGAATTATTTTTACTTCAGCAGTTTCAAGCCATTCCTACATCAGACTTCTTAAGTATACAAATTTTCAAACATTAGTTTTTATGTACAGCACTCACTGTAGGTAGATATACATTTAATTAATCACTATTCATTCCACTTGTGAAACAAAAGTCCAAGAAACACTGATATTTTAACCCTGTGGGATTTACAAAGTAGAAGATAAATGAACTTTGTTCATACAGAGACACTAAGATGCATTTCATAAGATTCCTTACACAATATGGGGCTCTACACACCTCTGTGTTTTTAAATTGGAACGTGAATTCCCAAACCATTGAGGAATTTTTAAGGTTTTCTTGCCTATTGGGTATCTTTGCCCTTTTCTGTATTTTACCATGTCCTTCTCCATCCCTTCTTTCTGAGAATGTTTAATGGTTGGGATAACTAACTTTATGAGCAAAAGTATATAAAATGAGAACTGACAAGACTTACAGGAGCAAGGTTGCCTGGAACCTGATCTACAGACCTTTCCAGAGTCAGGTAGGATTTTTCTAGTGACGCAAGTAAGTTTAGCATCAGAGTGATGTAATACAGTTCAAAAGTGTATTTGAATATTTTTAACGGTTGAACTTCACTGAGTCCATGAAAAACTCTCCAAACTGTAGAAGTAAACAAAATTTAGGTTAATTTCTTAGAGACTGGTAGTAAGGCTTGCAGATTCATTATTTTGAATTAAAGTGCATGTACTTCCAGAAGTCAGCTCAGCAACTGATATAAGTGGAAAACACAGTCCAGTTAGTGCTGGATTGCTGTCTGCCTTGCAAAAGTGACACTAATCAGCAGACTCAGGAAAGTGGCCAAAAACAAATGGGCTGTGGAAACTTACAGCTTAGTTTCCCAGATGTCATCAATAGTTCCAGATGAAGTGAAAAACAAAATTATAATCTCTATAAATAATCTCCAGTCTCTGTTCAAGTTGTCCCTTTTTCAGAGATAGGAGTTTTTAACCTTGAGTTCCCTTGCACTTATTTCTTAAAGAAAATATACCATCTGCAGGGAAAAACATGCAGCAAATTCTGAGGTCTTATCACTTGAAGCCAGGCACAGCTATTCCTTAACTAAATGGAACCACACCCTGAACTACCCATGTTTTTCACCAAAAATAGCCTTGTATGGTAAGTAACCATAAAGATGAAATTTCTGCAGAGAAATTAAAAAACACACATTTCCCATGTGAAGATTACATGATAAACAAACACTAGACTGCCTTGGTTCAGACTCAACTCATGGAAGGGCTCTCACACATCAGAGCACTGTAGACAGTTACTTTTTTTCACACAGAGGAGCAATCAGCAGCTCTACATGGGACGTATGCAAGTGGTTCTAAGGTCCATTTGGGACTACTGCTGAATAAAGAACAAATGCTGAATATTAAGGATGCACGACTGACCACGGCCAGTTTTGTCATTATTCTCCCAGCTGGGTGCTCCCCAAGCAATATTAATGCACACACTAGGACATTTTCCAAGAAGCTAAAGAATCAGAATCCTTTGCAGTAATTTAGGAACATGTTGAGGAAACAGACTGTGTGCTCCATGTGTTGGCTGCAGCATTCTGATCGTCCTGTGATCTTTAAGCAGAATTAGGAAGAAGGCAAAAATAAAATTACCAATTTAGCAAATAGAAAAGCACAAACACATTACAGAACCTATGGGACACAAGTATAGGGACACGTCTCTTGCATATGGACCTAAACGAACCCATGTGACAGGCTTTAATACTTTCTGGAATGATTAGCTAAAAGCAGGTAGAAATTCACAACTGCACAGGAGCTGGAAGAAAATATGTAATGCTAATTAAAATCACAGGAATAGTGGGAAAGAAAGAGATAAAATCTGCCTGCCCTGAGAGCACAAGGAAAGAACTAGATGGAGGAGCTTTCCTTTTCTGACCCTGCTCCCAGTGCATTATCCAATCTTCATACTCCTTCTCCAGCACCTACAGCATCCATAGTGCAAGCCCTGGCTAGAGATGGTATGAGCTGAAAAGCTGTTTTACAGACCATAGAGTCTTTGGGGCTATTTGAAATAGACTTTGTATTATTCATAAAGGATAGTTTTCTAAGGCAAAAGTTAACATAGTTTTTTGCACATGGGGACATAGGAAAGAACTTGTTGTCAAAAATACCTGGAGCAGAAGAAAGATTACATATACCAAATTTCACTTCTGTCTAATGGAGTTAAATCTGTCAATTTTTTTTTTTTTTTTGCATACAGAGCAGTTTCCATGCAGAATTATCCCAACACAAAGACAGGGCACTGCTCTGAGATTCACAGTGTCAGATCTTTGTATGAGCTGGTAATGGTGGTAAACCAGCAGAGCATCCAGGAATTACAGCAGTAAGATAAACACTGTATGAATCAGCATCACAGGCAAGGACTACTTGTACTATTACAGCTAAAACAAAGCTTCCAGCAGAGAGGTGCTGGTGATGTGGTCAAGGTGAATCAGTCAGCAACAGAGCCCAGTGGTGCTGCTGCCTGGCCCACAGCTTCAGTTACTAATGCCCCTACTCTTTAATTTCCAAGGCTTCCACTCCTGCCACCACTTCCATCTCCAATCTCATTCTTAGCTTTGCTTCTGGGAGTACCTGAAGTTTCCTTTTCAGAAACAGAAAAGATTGAACTTCAACCACAAACACATGGAAGAAATGCAGACAAGATAAAGTGTACGTACTGCCTGCTCTCTGGGTCTGGACATGATAACTCTTAAGCTAATATTCTTTAGACAAACTCAACTGGGCAGGCAGAATGTTGTCACAATGTGAGCTCAGCAAACAAGCAGTATCTTTGTTATGTGGTTGACAGATCCTATGACACAGGACTTACAAAATGCTATAGTAGCAAGAACAGAACAGCTTCACTTGATAAGGGTACAAGAAGCTGCAACTTGCAGTTTCTTGAGCCAAAAAGGCCATTGCCCCACTGGAAAAAGCACTTTGGAAGCTTGACAAAAACTTACTTTCTTCAAGCAGTTGCTAAATTATGTCTCTTCTCTTTGCCTGTG
Source organism: Irena cyanogastra (assembly GCA_013397155.1). NCBI lineage: Eukaryota > Metazoa > Chordata > Aves > Passeriformes > Irenidae > Irena > Irena cyanogastra. The sequence goes on along the minus strand of VWZV01005338.1, from coordinate 25,325 downwards.
AGGTCCTGACCGCCATGAAGTACATTGCAGCAGGCACAATGAGATCCCTCGGAGCTGTGACTCCACTGGGCTGTCTCTGGCCTGTAAATAAAAAGATTCCTGTATTCAAAGCACTATCTGGCACTTTCAGCACTACTCAGATTTCAAGGCATGTCAGAGTGTCCTGACATGCTACAAGTTGTAAAGGCTCTCACACACAGCTTTAACTGTCAGCCCCAGAGAGCTGCTGGGCTGTCAGCCCCAGGGTGGAAACAAAGGGCAGCTGTTGATCCCTACATTTTGTGTAACCACTTGCTCTCAAAACAGGCAAATTACTTTTGCCAGTTGTGGGACTGGGTAACATTTTCAGACATCTCAGAAGAGATGAAGCATAGCACACAAGAAGACAGTAAATTACTCCAGATAATGTTTTATATCCTGGTACCAATTTTTTAAAAGTGATAAATGTTTATCAATTTGATACAAACTGATGTTAATTCAATTATATTTAAATATAATTGAGGCATTTCTTATTTGACACACAGATGTACGCAAATGGAACTGACATGTGCCAGAGTATGTGGGGGAAGTCCTTCAAGGTGAGCGAATCCTCCTGCCTCTGCTTGCAAATGAACAAGAAAGACTCGATTGCAATCAAGTATCTCCTCTCCGGAAGCTCAGAGGAAAGCTCCAGCAGCAGCAGCAGCAGCAGCAGTGAGGAGCATGCCTGCCAAAATAAACTCCTGAAGTTTGAGAAACTAAAGAAAAAGAAAGGTGAACAGGCAAGATAAATGCTAGTGGATGTATGTCAGCACAAGAGAAGTCGTCATGGAGGCTGGGCTTGGGGCATCATGCCAGCCCGCTTTATCCCTTCCTTTCTAGAACATAATAAATGAGTGGCTGGTTCTATTAATCTTTCTCTGATGTTTTTGCATCTGCATCACAAAGCTCCAGACAGGCTAGCACAGGTGTAATCTTGTGACTTGAACTGAACAGCTACAAGCCTGAAGGAAACATCCAGGGGTTGACTTTCAACCAGAAGAGGCACAGGCAGCCCCTGCTGACTTAAGGTGGAACAGTGAGAACTAGAGACCTCTGGAAGGTCATGCCTGCCAGTAATGCACCAAATCTTCAACCCAAACACTTCATTAGCACAGGCACACAGCACTCCTGTCACGAGTTACTCTGTGCCTGGGTTTGCTCAGATAAAGAAGAAATCTCGAGGCAGAAATAGGTCAGGGAGCCTGGCTACTGACCACTGAAAAGGTGTTTATTTTAAATCTTAAAAACAGGGCTTTATAGTGTACTACATAAATCCCTGGATCCAAATATTGTCAGTACACAGCATACATGGTCTGTTACACAGGGCTTTTACCTTAAGCAAAAGCAGTAGAAAAGTCTCCTACAATATCAGTTTAAAGCATAATTTTGAGTGAAATTATTCCCACTGAATTATTCCAAACATCATTATCATGGAGAAACCAAAATGTCAGGAAGAGCTCCAGTCAGGTATCTCCCATCAGTAATTCTGTTTCCCAGCATACTTTTACAGTCAAACTAACAACAAAATCTGCATCAGTCCCAGAGGGATTTTTCAGGTAAAGATGAATGAAATCCTGCTTTCAGTTATGTATCCATACTTCCTCTGACATCACTGCAGAGTGGATAGGTCTGTGCCATTCTGCACAGCCTTTTGCACTGCCATCACCACAGAAACCATGAGAAGAGCTGAATTTGGGGGTCACATTATCAAATTGTGAAAATCACCATCATCTTCGTGCTTCCAAAGGATCTGGTTGCCTTACAGCATTTAAGGATCTGTTCCACAGTTAAAACAATGACTTGGCACATCCTCTTTAACTGGGAGAATCTTAAAAATCTAACACATTTTCTTCACTGAGCTGTTTATTTATTGGAATGGTTTCACACAGCTGCAAAAGTAATGCTAAACCCGTTAGGTCATGCTCTGTTTCCAACCAGCTTCTCAGTACACTTAACAATGGAATAATTCCTACCAGCACCGAATTGTTTTCAGAATGATACTTCGCCACATCTGTACTTCGTGCTAACTCAATTTGTCAGTTCTACTGTTAGAAAAGAAAGAACAAGAATGTAGTCTTCTGTAAAGCTTTGATAGTTCTTTTCTCCCTCTATTTCACTCTGTTCTTTCCTGTCCTTTATTGCACCTGAATCAGAGCAGAAATTTTCCTGCATTTTATTTTGCTATGCTCAATTAATTATCCCCTCTCACTGCTGTAACAGCAACTTTTTCTGTATCACCATGGACAAACATTTTCTTCATGTTTTTTGTTAAGTATAGCACAATTGTTTCTGCCTGTGTCTCTGCTCTTTTTCTCCCCATTCCACTTCTTTCTCTTTGCTCTGACTAAATTACTCTTAAAACCACTCTCAATAAACAACTCCTCCATGCTTAGTTTCAGCACGACCCATAAGACTGGTTATTGCATGCTTTTGAAGAACATTGGGTCCTACAGCAAGATAAAGGACCAAGAAAGACCATTTTGCTCCTATTCATAACTTTCCCACTGACTCATGATGCACCCTAAGCAAACCATTTAACTCTTTTGTGACCCAAATAATTTTGCAGAGCTTCCATATTTCCTCTAGGTCATCTCTCTTCTAGGACAAAAATTCAAGAACTTCTCAGTTGTCCCTATGGGACAGTATTCCACTCTACAGCTCCCTGGTCCCAGAGGTGTGAACAGTGATGCTAGATCTCAGGCTCCTTGCTTTGCACTAGCTTGTGTTACAAAAACTTCACATGAAGTGAAGCCACAGTTTGCTCTGTCTAGTTGCTTTATATACACAGTAAATTACACCCTAAACAATCTTTGTGATACTCAATGAAATGCTATTAGTGGATATTTTACATTTACAGAAAGACTAGGATAACTCTTGTAAAGCAAAATGAAAAATAACAGAAATAGCTAAAAACCAGATCATAGCAATACACTGTGAAGGTAATCAGGGGAAAGAAACATCCAAATTACTGGTAGCTGCAGACATCCCCAGCTAATGCTGCCTGATTAGGTAGGAGCCTCTATGCATCACAGCCCAAAAACACATGTCCTGCCTCTGGAGCCACACTGGCCCAAATCACTGAAATGCCTCCGTATTTAGTGACACTAGACTTTACTAAGACCTTTATTAAAATGTCACAATGGTAGTCAAATGCTTTGGGAAATAGGTTGGGAAATATTTCCTACAGCAATCTGAGGAAACAGATGTAAAACTCTTATCAATAAATTAAACAGGACTTAGCAACAAGACAGTGTTGATAAAAATTAAAATTATTGCCAATTATTGACTTATTTACAAGCTGGCTAAGAATCAACTTTTGTACTGTGCTACTTGGGCCTGGTGTCACGTTAACCAGCTAAGCTGGGTCATCCTGATTGCTCTGTTTATTTAATTTTCTTTCCTTAAACATTTGCAGAATACTGCAAATCTGAAATTTCACTGTCATGCCAGGATTTCTTACAAATGAGACCTCTCGTGACAGATGTGTTAGAGTTCTTTAGTATATGTTATCTTAGCCTGCTGTTTTAAAATTATGAATATTACTTACGATGACGACGAACCTCATCCTTAATTACTTGCAGACTGAAATGGATTCCATCATACTTCTGTAATACAAATGCTTCATCCAGCATATATTTCAATACTAAGTATTATTAACAAAACTTGCCCACTGTTCCTTGTGCCATTGCAAGGCTTTCTTCCTCAGGCCAGAATTTCCTGTAGTAACTTTAGAGTCCTTATTCTATTTTTATGGTTCATAAATCTCCATGGATATTGATTGCCATAGAGTCTTCCTTTTTAAAAAATAATAGACATCAGTAATTATGACATTTTCAACTTCTGTTGCATTTTTCATGCACAGATTTCACTCAAAACATTTTATAAATATTCATTAATCTTCAAAATATACCTGAGAGGAAAATAAGTAGTGAGAAGCAAACTGTCAGTGGGAGAGAGTCAAAAAGAGACTTATCTGATCACTGCAAGTACTGCAGAACTAGGAGTAGCATAGACAAGTTCTGTTACAGAGTCTTTTTTCACATTACAAATGGAGCTGCACTTTGTAAGATAGACCTCGGAAAAAGTTATGTTAAATTATCATGAAAAAGTTATTATGCAAAAATTATAGAACCACAGAATTGTTCAGGTTTGAAAAGACCTTTAAGATCATTGAGTCTGATGCTCTAGGATTTATGAAATAAAATAGTGCAAAAAGCCTGAGCATCCAAAAACCAAAACAAATTATTAAAAGATGCATTTCCATGGACCTTGAAGGATAATGAAATTATACAAAAAATAATTACTGTACTATATAAGACAAATAATGTCAAACAGGCTAATTTGCCTTGCTGAGAGACAACCAGCCCAAAGAGAAAGGTATAGGTTGGATCTGGCTTTTTAAGATTTTGATAACATTTGATATAATATTCTGATAAGCAACTGGAGAAAACCAAAGTGCAAATTAAATAGGCATAATACTTGCTTAAAAATACATTAAAATATTACTATGAGTATGTTGTCATAAACTCAGACAGATCTTCTGTTAGTAAACCCTAAGGATCTGTTCTGATCCAGTCAGATGATGTTTTCCTAAACAATGAAGTAGAGATTTTGCGAGCACTTTGAAGGACAAGATTAGGAAAAAAAATTATCTTTCTATCCAAAGAACTAGACCAAGCCTCCAAAGGTAAAATTCTAAAAAGGGAGGTGAAAAATGCTTGCACTGAGGAAAGGTAAATAATTGGAAAAAATTATCCAGGAAAATACATAGCAATGCAACAGCAGAGCAGCCAAGGAGTTGGGATGTGTAGCAGCAACCTATGCCACTTACAGCTGAAATGTTACACTGTGAAAGAAGGTTTAATCTTTCAAGGCTTCAGTGTTTGCAGAGCCCTGGAAGCCCTGACTCACCAAGCAAGCAGATGCAGGACCTACAGGCATCCTGCTAACAGTTACTCAGAGTTGGTGACGTATCTCACATTCCACTGAGGCCTGCTTCTGGAATGATCCCACTGCATCACACAGGCTGTGGAATGTGGTGGGTATCAGGAAGAGTTTAACTCTATCCATCTTCCCAATGAAATCAGCTCACAAGCTCTCTCAACACCAGTGCACTATGTTCTAGGAGAATAAATATGCTCTTGGTATATATCTAAGACTATAAAATTTAAAAGGAATGAAATTAGCTGAATTCATGCACATTTTCTGGTTATTTTCCTTCCTTTTTTTCTGTTCCAAAGGTTTGCATAACTTGGAGTTATTTTAAAAAATGCCACATGCTTCAGACAGCTCATGTCTATTGTATGTTTGCTCTACTTTATTATCCAAGGAAACACTGAGATTTAGACAAGAAGAGTTAAGTAAAGAGTCCAAAAAGCATTAGAGCTTGGATTACAATTTGAAACATTGCCAAACTTTACTAACGGCAAGACTGAATTCCCCCATGCCTGAAGACTGATAATTCTCAAGCACAACTCATTTTTCCTTTTGGCAAAAAAAAACCACCAAAAACACAACAACAAAACTGCATCTTTGATACAGTCACCTAAGAACCTAAGAGAGCAGATCTAATTCAGTGTGAAACTGCAGGTCAGCTCCAGACTACAGTGAAAAAAGACCCAAGCTATGAAATCAATCATCTGCTTCAAGTAAGCGTGAGGACACAGTTAGGATCAGACCTCGACAATCTGCAGCTTTCAACATCTCCAAGATAAAGTTGCAGTGATTCCCTACTACTGAGATTTATCTACACAGAGAAATGAGGGAGGAAAGTCTCTCTCCTAAAAGCATATCTCTCCTGCCTCTGTTTTGATCACCAACTGCTATTCGAGTCCTAGTATTCTTTTGGCCTCCTTCCTTGGAAATGCAGTGAGGTCTCTGTGGAGCTTGCCTTGGTTCCCCTCTCAGACAGCTGTGAGTAATTCAATGTTCAAGCTCTTGAGTTAATTCTCTCATTAGATCACTTTCCTTCTTCATGGAATAATTATTCCCACAGGAGAAATGAGAAAAACTAAAACAATATTGTGCTAGTATCTGACACACTGCATCCAGGATGTTTATTTTAAATCAAATTGCCTGGAATTGATCCAGATCTATGGCTTAAACACAAGAATCTTCTAAGTGGTGGGGAACTGTAGCCATGCATGTTACACAACATTCCCCATTTCACTGGGAATTCCTCCAAACTTCCTGCTAGGTAAGTGTACCTAGAACACAAACCTCTCCACACAAGTAGGTCAGCTGACACAATCCTTTCATTGCTGGGGCATAATTTAGGACTGAAAAAGGGTTTTTTTCTTGTTTTATTTTTTTTTATCACACACCAATCCCTTTTTCACCCAATGTTATTGTGAAGGTGAAGCCTGGAGCACACAGTAGTGAAATATTGCCAGTGCTCCTGAAATCACAAACCAATATCTGTGCATTACTCATTGGAAATGTCACATTCCTTCTGAAGCCTCCTGTGGCTCACATGTTGCCCACTTTTGCTGCTTGGCTCCCCAGGGCATGGCTGGCCACTGGAGCGAGCAACACCTCCGTCAACTGGACACCAGCACAGCCTGTGCTGCAGCACCTTTGGTGGGATGTGAATACTCGGGAGAGTTTCCAAATCCCCACTTCAAGAGGGCTAAAACTCTCTGGACTGGTGACTCTGATACCAGGCTGTTAATTAATGCCACCTTTACCTTAAGCCGAGGAGAGGAGAGGAGAGGAGAGGAGAGGAGAGGAGAGGTGAGGAGAGGTTTACAGTTTCCTAAACCATTAACAGTTCAGCTGAGAAATGGACAGAGCCATCATCACCTTGCTGGTAGCATGAAAACTTAAATGTTGTGACACAAGCCCTGTATTGTGGGACTGCCTGTGCAGAAAGATTGTCTTTGGGGACCCCTCTTGCTCTCTGTGTTTGAGTCAATTTCAGTTCAGACCTCTACCCTACACACACATACACACATGTTCATCAAGATTCATTAACCCTACAGGAATGAAGGTAATAGCTCTTGGGCCTGGCCCAACCCCATCAAGAGTGTTCTCCTGCCTTGCTCAAGTCTGGAAAATGTGTTATCTCCCTGTGAAGCACAACCCACTGAGGTAGGAAACATTCAGACCCTGAAGGGAAGCTTCTTTACCTGCTGAAGCTTACGCATCACGTGAAAGCACAAGCTGACAACAGGTTTATGCAGGTATCTAATTAGAATATAGTGTCTGTAGCTCATTAGAGGCTTTTGGCTGAGTAGACAAGCGCAATGAGCAGTTGTGATTATCACCATTGGGGTGATAATGGGGTAACCAATGCTGTCTTTGAGAAATACCTTACAAGTAACCAGAGAGCCTCTTCTCTCCTCCAGGCTGAAGAGTGTGAAGTCCAGCAGCCCTGCCTTGTCTTACTCCTTCAAGGGGCTGCACAACAGCATCCACCAACTGTGCATCCACAGACTGCTGATCTGCATCGTTGCTTTGGGCATGCAATGAGTAAACGGGACATCTGGGAAAATCCTAGACCTTAACAGAGACAAGGTGTCTTGGAAGTGGAAGAGATGCAGCTTAGATGCTTGTACTACAGATACTTGTGCTCCTCGTGAGCTCTTGGTAGCTCTGCACTTTTGCAATTTTGGCTTTCCTGGGAGAAGTTTGAGTTCAAATCCTCATGGAATTTAGGGAAGTGGAGCAAAAATGAGTGTATCCTATGAAGATTTTGTGACCTCCACACCAAAACACAAAGTAAGCTCCTTTCCATTTTGGTGAGACTGTAGAACACCTCTCCTCTGATAGATCCAGTGCATTACAATACAAGCAGCAACTATAGCGGGTAATAAGTAACAAAAATGGCAACTGCCTGTACCATTGAAAGGTTAGAGCAGATACCTTAGCACAGAGGGCAAAGTGCAGAGATGCAGTTTGCAACAGGAAGTGAAGATTTCATATCCACTAAACTGGGGGAGGCATTAGACTTGGCACATTCTGGTTGCAATGGAAAGTGGCTCCCTACCACAAAAGATCCCAAACTCAGTCAAGGTCTGAGTTTGATGTCTCCTCTGCAATAGGGAATTTTAGCAGCCAAGTATGGTGAGGGGTTTTAACTCAAAATGGTCCCCAAAACGTCAGGTGTAATGGACAGGTTCTGACAAGAAGCAGTCAGGCAAAACCGCACATTCAAATTAATAATTACTCTTTTTAGGGTTTGGGGTGGGTGTTAGGGTTGGTTTTGGGTTTTTTTTGTTTGTTTGTTTGTTTGTTTAAGACTAAGAGCTCTCCATCTATATTGAATTCAGGAACCAAAAAATAAAAAAAAATTAAAAAAAAACCAAACCAAACACCAAAACCAACTTAAATCGTACTGTAAGAGAGGAGAGATTCAGCATCCGCACAAACAACACCTTTCAGCCTCCCGATTTTGTTCATGTTCCAATACGTCACCCTGCAGTCCCGGTTTTATTGATATTCCAATACATCTCCCTGCGGTAACAGCGGCACCTGCAGGACTCGGGAAAAGCAGCACAGACACCTCCCTTAGCTCTGCAGAACATCATCCCCTTCAGCCAGGGAAATTTGAGCAGCCATGGGCCTCTGTGGGACAGGGGTTTTTCAAGATAAAACCTGAATAGTTTATTGTGAGAATCTTCTCACTATTTTGGCAGGGTGGCAGCAGCACTTCTGAGCAGGCGTGGGCAGTGGGACATGTTGAGGAGCACAGGGCATGCCTTTTTTTGTCACCTGTCCTACATCACAGTCAGCATTCAGGTGGCTTATTGGCAAATATATTATTAAAAGTCTATTTTATTAAAATTGAAGACATTTTTTAATTCCTTCACTACAGTGACTGTCATTCTTGGTGTTGGTTAATCAAAAGGCCTCCTCATTACACAGTGCAATTTCACACTGTCAAAGGTACTTTCAGACTTACTCCTGAAAGTCTACAGCATGTTTTGGGAGATTCACAATAGTATATGGGATCATTAGCTCCGTCCTGTACAGCTCCTGTGTGGCCACAGAAGACACCCACTGAAGAAGTGCTCTTTGCTGAGGACAGAACCATGGACACAGCACAGCACAGGTATTTGGGGCAAAATGAGCTCTCTCAGCAATGCTATTTTGTGTCCATAAATTTGGCGCTATGGTGTGAAATCCTAGTGCTGGCCAAGAGTCTAACAGCTGACATCAGCCAGCCAGCAAGCCACTGGCATTTAGGAGAATTCTAAGCCTTTTACTCACAGGCCACTTCCGATGAATAAAATGTCAGCGCGAGAGGGGTCTGGTTTCTTTTACTGATGCATCAAATAAAAAATTTCTATGCATTTTTTAGCCAAGCTTAAAATGTATAGAGTTATATCAGCATGCATCCAACTGTGTACTTGCAGAAACCTTCCCTCTAGATCTATGTTTTCTATGGACATTTTTTGAAGACCAACTTGAAATATAATTAGAATGTAATGCCGATGAAGAGAGAAACCAACAGCCCCCCGAGGGTATCAAGATTCAAATTCTTTCCAGAAGTACATTTAAAAGTTATTACAATGAAATGCAGACTCATGAGAAAAGCCTGAGGGGCCATGACCATTGTAACTGTGAGCAGACATGTTTTTCTTTCCCAGTCTCACAGTAAATGGATATGGAAGCCTTCCAAGTGGCTCTCTGATCGCTTTTTGCTCTGGCTGGATGTTATGCTCCTGGAACAGTTGTGGAAAACTCCGGAAGGATGTTTCTCTCTCAGAATCAGTGCCAGCTCTGCTGGACCCGGTGACTGCGTGCATTTAACTCAGTATGTGATGCTCATCCCCCATCAGTACTCAGGCATGCTGTGACTCAGGGAATTACACAGACTAAGATGGAAGCACACTTTGCCTCAGGATCAGTGCTGGTCCCAGTGACCCACATGGTGCTGCTACAGGACACTGATGAAACATCTGTGCTGGAATGAGGAGGAAGGCCCACACATGGCACGACACTATGGACAAAGTGGGTGCTGGGCTGCGCCTGCCCGTTACGCTCCTGGAACGGTTGTGGAAAACTCAGGAGGGATACTTTTCTCTCAGCTTTGCCAGACACAGTGATCATGTGCATTTACCTCAGTATGTGATGCTTATCCCCTCTCAACACTAGTCTGCTGCCACAGTCCCAGGCAGTGTCCCTGCCTCCCATCTCTGCAGTTCTCTGGGCTGGTGGCAGCTGCAATTTCTCCCCAACATAGCTACATTTCTCACAAGCACAGCTTGAGAATGACAGGGACATAGTTTGCAAAAGCATGACTAGGACTGAAGGACAGAGGTTGTGAAGGCAGTGACTAAGTGAAAAACCTATTGCAGGACCAGTTTTAACCACAAACAAGCTCTTTCCAGAGCAGGGAGCGAGCCCAGAGTGGCCAGAGGTGTCTGTAGGGGTGCACAGGGTCTCCTCACTTTAAAATGGACATTAAGGTGCTGGAGCATGCCCAGGGAAGGCAACAAAGCTAGAAAACATGTCTTATGAGGAGCAGCTGAGGCAACAGGGGTTGCTCCATCTCAAGAAGGCTCAGGGGGGACCTTACTGCTCTCTACAACTCCCTGGAAGGAGATTATAGTGAGGTGGGCTCAGTCTCTTTTACTGTGCCTGCAGTGAGAGGACCAGAGGAAATGCCCTTAAGCTAAGACACGTGAGATTCAGATCAGATGTTAGAAAAAAAATTTCACTATTCGGGTGGTCAGGCAGTGGAATAGGCAGTCCAGGGAAGTGGCGGAGTCACCACCTCTGGAAGTGTTTGAGAGACATCTGGATCTGGCACCGGGTGATGTGGTTTAGCAGGTCAGGGGTTACAGGAGCAGTGCTGGGTGGACCGTTGGAATGAATAACCTTAAAGTTCTCTTCCAACCTTGATGATTCCGTGATTCCTGTGGGGCCTCACGGGGCCAGGTGCCCAGGCAGGCGCACAGACAAAGGAGTGGACAGAGATACCTGAACCAGTGCCGCCGTGAGGGCAGGGTGCTCGGCACACACAGAACCCTCGGCACACACGGAGCCCTCAGAAAACACAGAGCCCACACAGCGCCCTCAGCACGGCCCATCACTGCGTCCGCCCCGTCCCGGCACAGCCGCCTCAGCGGCGAGCGCGCCCCCTGCCCCGCGCACGCGCCAGGCGGGCGGAGCGGGGCGCGTGCGCGGCGCGAGGCCGGCGCCGGGGGGTGCCGGTGCCGCAGCAGCGATGGCGGCGAGTGCCGGGATAGGCAAGGGCATCACTGGCTCCAGCTCCATCTCCATCTCCAGTTCCGAGCGGCACGCCCGCCTCCTCCTGGCCCAGATCAACCGGCTGCGCGCCGGGCACAGCTTCTGCGACGTGCGGCTGGAGGTGGGCCCGGAGGCGTTCTCCGTGCACCGCCTGGTGCTGGCGGCCAGCAGCCCGTACTTCGCGGCGCTGTTCGCGGGCGGCATGAAGGAGTCCGGGCGGGACGTGGTGCGGATCGCGGGCGTGGAGGCGGACACCTTCCACACGCTGCTCGACTTCATCTACACAGGTGAGGGCTGGCGGGGGGCGAGGGGCGGGTGCCCGGCGGCCGCAGGCTGGAGCGGGGCCCCGCTGTGGTTTGGTGCCCGCAGGGGTGGTGAGCATCGCGGAGCACAACGTCCAGGAGCTCATCGTCGCCGCGGACATGCTGCAGCTCACCGAGGTGGTGGAGCTCTGCTGCGAGTTCCTCAAGGGCCAGATCGACCCGCTGAACTGCATCGGCCTCTTCCAGTTCTCCGAGCAGATCGCCTGTCACGACTTGATGGAGTTCACCGAGAGCTACATCCACGCGCACTTCCTGGAGGTGCAGAGCGGGGAGGAGTTCCTGGCGCTCACCAAGGAGCAGCTCGTGAAGATCCTGCGGAGCGAGGACCTGAGCATCGAGGACGAGTACCAGGTTTTCACAGCAGCGATGCAATGGATTCTGAAGGATGTGGGGAAAAGAAAGAAATATGTCGTAGAAGTACTGGAGCCTGTTCGATTCCCTCTGCTACCAGCACAAAGGCTGTTAAAATACATAGAAAGTAAGTGAAAGAAGAAGGAATATCAGATGCATGTATATGAGCAAATCGTGTTGTTCAGAGTTACTGGGCTTTGATGGACTATTTTTTACATTAATAGCATGATGAGTGAAAATATTTATAGGAAACAAGTTCTATTTTTTAAAAATAAGGACAGCTTACTTCAAAAACAGGCTTTTGAAAACACCTTATAAAAGTAAGCAACGCTGATTTGTCTGCTGTTTTAGAAGTTAGTAATTTTTCTACAACAGAATTGCTTACAGTGTGTTACTTTTCACTATGCTTTTTTTAAAATTCTGCTCATTTTATTCTGCTTATGTTACTCTTGAAGGTATTCCAGATTTCAGTCTTCGGGTGGCCCTGCAAACTCTGTTGAAAGAATATTGTGAAGTCTCTAAGTCTCCCAAAGAGAACAAGGTCAGCAGTTTTCTGCAGGCTTCTAAAGGTCGTCCCCGGAGGAAAGCCAGGAAGTACCTTTATGCAGTAGGTTAGAATGTGGCTGTTTGAACCTTATAAAACAAATGAAGTAGTATCTCAGAATGCCGTACTGAAGGAGATACTCGAGGATTTTTTAAAAGTCAAAATATATAAAGATACCAAAACGGTACATCATGGCTGAGTTAGCATGTTAGCAGCTTTGGTTAGAATTGCACAGGAGTCCAGCATTCACATTTCTTGCCATTGTGACATGGCATTCAAAGCCCAGATTTGCTGTTCAAAAATAATTTCCCTTGGGCGGAAAGCTGCAAATCAGCAGAGGATTTACCCAGGGCTCACTGCTGAAATGGTGTATGCAAATTCACTGCACATTTTGTTCTGATGGCTGAAGTTTTCTCTGTGCAGGATACTTTGGTTCATATGATGGGATACTTGAAATTCCAAGTTTTTAGCAAAGCTGCAGTTTTATATCAGAAGGGAACATGTTTGTATCACTCTGTGGGCAGTAGCACCAGCTTAGAGAGCAAAGGCTGTTGGCTGATCCTTGTATTTTACTGAAAACATGAATTCTAATATTTGTAGTGTTGTGGCATCAGCTCAGCACAATTTCCATGACCCTCAAGGCAACATTCTTCCTTGTATGCTGGAGAAATGAAGCAACTTGGAAAAATCCAGTTCCTTCTGAAAGTGGCTAATGGCTGTTACTGTAATATTTTTAATAGTTTAGATACACAAGCATGAGGATGAACATGAAGCTCTTACTTGGCCTTTCCACTTGCTTTGCAGGTGGGTACACCCGACTGCAGGGAGGACGCTGGAGTGACAGCAGAGCTCTCAGCTGTGTGGAGCGATTTGACACCTTCAGCCACTACTGGACCACGGTGTCCTCTCTCCACCAGGCCCGGAGCGGGCTAGGGGTGGCTGTGGTGGGAGGCATGGTCTATGCCATTGGAGGTAACAGCTGAAATACACTTTCTTTCTTGCATGAATGCTAGAGAACTCATGTATGGAGGCTTTCAAAATTATTCTTTTAAGTGGTTCTGAGGATAACACAATTTTTAGGTGTAATAACAAAGGAATTGGGATTCCTTGATTCTCTACTGTCACTGCTCTGTGAATGCCTGTTAGGGCTCCTGTACTGGCAAGTTTTTACTAAGCTGCTCTCCCCTCATGGTGTAGCTTCTCAGAGGTTGCCATATAGATATCTGCAGTTATACTCAGAGATGTTGGCTATTCTGGGGGCTTTGTGTACCACCACTAACGGAATTTCTTTTCTCACTTAGAGTCTATGCCCATAGCATAAAAGGCAGTAGCACAGGACAGACCACTTGTGTACTGCCTGCCTGGAAAGGCTCATTATGTCTGTTTGTACAAGGATGTGATGAGTAACTCTACCAGCCCATCTCAAAAGAATGCATATGTAGACTGTTTTTGTCACTGCAGAGCTCATTCTTTGGTCTTGAAAACCCAGTCTGTTGTGCTGAGGAGTAAAACGTGCAGCACTGAGTTGTTTACCTATCTGATGTTTTCAGTAATATTTCAGGGAACTATTGATGAAAGTGGTTCCTAGTGATGATTCAGTTCTGGGTATAAATGAAACTTTGCTACGTTGGCTGTTTCGCGAGAACATAGATCTTGTATTCAAATGTTGCCTGTCCTGGAAGAATTTGAAGAATGGTTCCATATCTGCAGTGCAAAAAAATTGCATTTCCCCTGACTCTTCTTGCTTTTATTATGCAGGTGAGGACAACTCAATGATTTTTGACTGTACTGAATGTTATGATCCTGTTACTAAGCAATGGACAACTGTGGCTTCCATGAACCATCCCCGTTGTGCACTGGGAGTGTGCACATGCTATGGTGCCATCTACGCTTTGGGTAAGTTGTGGGGTTTTTCTAGGTGAAGTTAAAGGTGTTAATTCATGGAACTTGCAAAATGATTTGATATTAAATACTACATCTTGGTGATGCAAATTCACAAACTTAAGTTTTGAAAAACAGCTGTGTCCATAAATATTAACATATATACTAAATCTCTGTAGATTAGTTATTGTTTAGTTATAACTTACATCCATTGTAGACTGCATGCTGATTTCAGAATTTGTCCTGGAGCAGTCCACTGTATGTCCAAAAATGCAGCTAATACACAACTTCGTGCTATTCACTTCCTTCCTGTGTTTGCTGTTATTTGCAGGAGGCTGGGTTGGAGCAGAGATTGGCAACACAATTGAAAGATTTGATCCTGAAGAGAATAGTTGGGATGTGGTGGGAAGCATGGCTAAGCCCCGTTACTGCTTTGGGTGTTGTGAAATGCAAGGTAAATATTGTTAAGTTTATACCCCTAAATAGTTCCAACAGCCATTGGATTTTGAAGCTTTATGTCTCAGTCATGGATTCTTACCTTTGTCTTGTACTGAGCTGTCAGTCACACACACTTGTGCCTCACTTGTTTGTTGTTCCAATACTCTATTTTTAATTCTGCAGAATTCAAAGACTATAAAGTTCTCTTGTCTTCTGCCTTTTATCTCATGAAAAGTTTTTATTTGGCTGCCAGTATGGTTATGCAGCTAGTCTTTTAGCAGTTGATTGTTCTTTCTGATACTTCTTTTATTTCTCTTCCATATTTGAGTTTGCATATTTTTCTTTGTGACAATCTGAAGACTTGCCACAGGTTATTTTAAGACAGACATGTCTAAATACTTGATCAATAAATGTGCTTACTAAGTATTTGATCCTGGCCAGGTCAGCAGTTGCAACCTTCTGAATTCTTTCCCCTGCACACAATTAGTTTTTGCTTTCCTCAGAGTTTCTAGTGCTCAAGCCTCAAACTGCTCATGCAAAAGCTTTATATATTCTACTGCTGAGCAAAAGGAGGATTTTCTGTCATTCTTTAACCATCTTAATGTCAGGCTGAAACTTGTGTTGTGACAGTAATTTTCTGTCTGTATTATGAAGCCTCAAAGAGGAGAAACTCTGTTTCTGCAGGTTTGATTTATGTCATTGGTGGTATCAGCAGTGAAGGAGTAGAGCTGCGTTCTGTTGAAGTCTACGACCCCATCTCTAAACGTTGG
This sequence comes from Irena cyanogastra, assembly GCA_013397155.1. NCBI lineage: Eukaryota > Metazoa > Chordata > Aves > Passeriformes > Irenidae > Irena > Irena cyanogastra. Next base: position 9,801 of record VWZV01005338.1, on the reverse strand, counting down.
TCTGAGCTCGCTCCAATGGGCACCCGAAGAGCCTATCTTGGTGTAGCTGCTCTCAACGACTGTATCTATGCTGTGGGGGGCTGGAATGAATCCCAGGATGCACTTGCTAGTGTAGAAAGATACTCATTCGAAGAGGTATGGCAGAGTCCCTTCTTTTCATAAATGTAGATTGCATCAGCTTTGTGTAAGATGCTATAGAGCCTGCTTCTTTTCTTTAAAAAGAAAAAGCTGGAAATTCCATTTCTTTTTCACTACTGGCTGGGTATCTTGAGTGAAACAAAGCTTTGGTGATCTCAGGGTCTATCTTAAGTAGTTGTCATGGTTTAACTATGCACAGATACACTGTAATTTTGTAAATACTTCTTAAGATGAGAGGATAGGTTTCCCCTCTGCAGTAGAACCGAGAGAAAAACTCATTGTAAAGGTAAGAGTTACCTTATATTGCAAAATTTGAGGATCTTCTTCTGCATCAAAATACAGTGATGTTTCAGCATGACTAGAAGAAGATAAAAAATTTTTCCAGACTGTTATTGCTCATGTTTTTATGATGCTCTTTGGAAGAGTAGCTACTCTTAAAAGCAGAACATAATCCCATGTGCCATCTGTTTTGCTCTTCAAACTGAATCTAGTTTTCCTGTTTCCCCCACCTCAAACTGTACCATGCTCTAATTTAGAGACTGACTGCATCTTGCAGTGACTGAAGAAAGGGAGGGTTGTTGTGTGCACAGTATGGGATCTGCTCTTTAGAGATTACACAATTTGGACCCCTTGTGAATGTGTTGTCATTCCTGTCTTGATAATCCTCTGGATACTGTACACATACTGCTTGTAAGCCTTTGAAGTGTATACACAGTATTCTTTGTATATGTTTCAGTCTTTAAGCTTTAAAAGTTACTTTATCAGAATCGGGGCTTGCCCTAAAGTTATTTCTTCCTCTTTCACCTTTTTGTTAGGAAAAGTGGGTTGAAGTTGCATCAATGAAGATCCCAAGAGCTGGTGTCTGTGTTGTGGCTGTGAATGGACTTCTCTATGCCTCAGGAGGCCGAGCTCCCAGTCCAGATTTTGCTGCTCCAGTAACCTCTGACTCTGTTGAAGTTTATAACCCTCACATGGACAGCTGGACTGAAATTGCCAACATGATCACCAGCCGCTGCGAAGGAGGTGTAGCTGTGCTGTAAAACACAAAGAAGAAAACTCATTCAAGGAATGAGTAAATTATGTCTCCTCAGCTTTCCTGTTTCATTAGCCAGAAACCTCTTTTAACACAGGAGCTTCAGTGGAGAATTAGATCAGAGGGATTTTCCTGAGCAGAAGGAAAAGCCCTTCAAAGTAAATTGGCTTATCCAGTGTCTGTCTCAGGAAGTATTCTGTTAAGAGTAGGAATGCCTCATAACAGGATTAAGCTCACTGAAATAAATGTTGATTTTGCCCTGTAAAAATCTGAAGAAATAATTCCAACACATTAGAGACATTAATCAGGTTGTTACTGAGCTGGCACTTCAGCCAGACTTGCAATCTGGAAGTGGGTTACTGTCAACAGCAAGGAGTTACCTGCAGGTAAGATCAGATGGATGATTTAGATGGCATTAGTTCTTTTTCTGGCAGAAAACAAGGAAGAGAAGATAACACACAGGAAAGATTTGGTGCCTCTACTTATGACCTTGATGCATTCAAACCTGTTTTCTGTTGCTGGACATGGTGGGCATTAAATATGAATTGGATCTTTACTGTCTGGCCACTCCACAAATTTGAATGGTGAGTGGATGAGAATTTCCTATGCTGGAAGGTTGTCCTCACAGTTCTAATAATGCCATTACCCTTCAGTGCTGGCTTTTCTTCACAGTGGTGTCAGTGATGCCAGTAGAGCTCCTTTTTGTGTAAGCTCTGGTGAATTTTAAATGCAAATGCTATTCATTAGATTGTCTGTTCTGTTTAGGACTGCTCTTAGTATAAAAACACAGGGAAAGGCTTTTGCCCCCCTGTTTTTTCCCCATAGTCAAATGTGTTTTTACCCTGTGTGACACATGCTGAGACTTGGCATTGAATACTTGCTGTTCTACAAGACACACTCCTTCACCTTCACTACATCTTGTATCCTGCCTCATCCAAATTTGAGCCAATGGAGCTTTCTGTGATAGAATTAGCTGCATTTAGCATTAAAGTGATGATATCAGTGTGCTCTTAAGGAGTTTGTATTTAGCTCGGATACAAGTAGTAAAACAATACTACAAAGAGTTTGAAGTTATTTCTAGATTCATTTAATTAGCATATTTGAAGTTGCTTTTAGCACACTGTGGCTGCATTTTCAGCACAGCTGTGGATGATTTTGATGGAGTCTGAAGTGAGGCTGCTTGAATTTTGATAGACAGCGTTATTCTGGTACACCAAACCACAACTGGATTGTCACAAAACAGGAAGCCTGGCACTGTGTAGACAAAGGAGTATTCATGCTGTTTAGGTCAATATCCCCTGTGTGAAATTAACAAATTACTACATGATAAATCCTCCAAGTTGAGTGTTGCAGGTACCTTAATAATTGAGGTCCTAAAATCTAACATAGGATTGAGCTAAAACATGCCGGATGATGGAGAGTTTCTCTGATTGTTCCATAATCTTGTGTGTGCTTTTACTTCAAAGAATTTCTTATGTGTCTGAATTAATGGTTTGATTTTTTCAAGTATAAGCTTGTTTAAACTGGTTTTCATAATAAAATGCATTTTCAGAACTGACTGGAATGCTCTTGAATAGGTTGCTTTCGTAACTTAGTAGGCTATATTACTGCCACTTTCATATAACAGGTCATTTTTTCTTTTTATTGGAAATCATATTTCCCAGTAGAACACTAGGGAAAGATTGGTTATAAATTTTGACTATTTTAGTGGTGGAACTAACATGCTTCTGCAGTAAAATAGTCATGTATTTCTCTTCTGAGTGTAAAATCACTCAGATTTCTTGGGAGTCTGACTGTCTTGCCAGCTCTATTCAGCCCTCTGTGGGATGAAATTACAGGTAATATTTCTTAGTCTTTCTTCTTTATATTTCAGGATCCATCTTGGAACTATTAGAGAAACACTACCTTAGCTGTATTTTATTCATTTAGGAACTACAGGTTTACTTCTGATCCCTACCTGTAAACTTGCTGGTTTAATGGAGCTTGAGGGAATCTGCAGTTGTCTGAAGTTACTTTCTCCAGGCTTTGTAACTGATCCTGTCATGTTTGAATGAAACTTCAAAGCTGGTTGATTATGGTCTCTGATCCTCAGCACCTCTTTTACCTAATCAAGACAAAGATAGGACTCTTCTCTGGACCTGTCTTAAAAGATGCCATGTCTAAGTAAGAAGGAATAGAAAAACTATTTTCATTCGCAAACTCAATTTTATTTCCTTTATGTTCAGAAAGCTCTTATATATATTATTTAATAGGGTACTTTCATAGTTCAGCATAGAGCAATTGATACCCATAATTATTTAATATGTTGTTTAATATACAAATGTTAACAGATTGCAAAAGGGAGAGGCTGATGTAGAGAGCTGCTGTTTCAGCAACATCATACAAGATGGTTCCATCTCCAGGACAGACAGGTTTCTTACACATCTGTTCTTTGCAGAATGAGCAGGTAACAAATTTCAAGGGACAACCTGTGCTTTATTTGGTGTAGAACAACAATGAAGAATAGTGCTTTAACAGAACTATGAGGATTTTCTGATCCTAAGACCACATGTGGATGTGATTTTCAGCTTTCTTCCTGCATCTTACACTGTATTTAAATATTTCTGATAAAAAGCTTACAAGAAATATGGCCACATCCCATTTCATAGGTTTCTTGAGGTAGCTGACACAAAAAAGAAAATCCATGTGACTTAGGTTGTATCTTCCACTAAACGATGTACTAGGAAGAATTAAGTACAGAGAACATATGCTTCTGCAGTGGTTTCAGTAACAGACCCATCATGGAGGGTTTGCAGGCTACATACAAGCCTATTGGTAGCTGTCCAAATATATGGATTCTAGGAGGGAGAAGACAGAAGCTACTTTCAGTCTCATTATCTGATCCCTTGAGTCCTTGTGTCATAGCATAAGTTAACAGTCCTTTAATTTAGGAGTATGGCAGATCTTTATGGCTGTGTTGCATGCAGCTTCCTTTGCCGGGCAGCCCTAAATCCAAACAAAACCTAGGAACAGGTGGCCCAAATAGCCTTTTTAATTTCAGTAAGCCTGAGCAGGAATTTGACCTTCCATCTCCTGTGGCACCTTGTCAGCCATACAAAGCTCCGTCTTCAGCTTTTGCCCACTCCAGCACAGCAGCTGAATGACACATTTCAGATGAGTGCTGACCTCAGCTTGCCTCTTCAAACAAACCTCACCTGTCCTTTCTTACCTGACACCGCACTGAGCACTTCCTCACACAGCATCCCTGGAAGTGTCCAGGCTGGGCTTTGAGCAACCTGATCTCATGGAAGATGTGCCTGTGTACAGCAGGGGATTGGACAAGATGATCTTTAAGGCGCCTTCTGACCCCAACAATTCTGTGATTCTGTGATTTTCAGCAGCACCTTATCTGAAAATAGGAGTGAAATAGGAGTCTTGTTCCACAACACAGCAGCTGAGTAGAATGTGCTTCTGTTACTTCTTTAAACACCAAACTAGAATTGCTTTCACCTTGTTACTGTTGTTTTCCCCATCTCAGAACATGATCTTTCATTACAGTCAAACCAGATGCTTTCATAGTTCAGCACAGAGTAATTTATACCCATGTCATTTTGAATCTCCATTCTAAATTCCTAGAGCAGCAACATCTCATGTAGGAGCAATTCCTTGTTCTACAGATAAGGACAGACTCGTGCTTGCCTTGGAAGTAATTGCTATTTACAATTCTTCCCTCCTGAACTAGCTTTAAAATCAGTTGGAAAATCATTTTGTTTCAAGAATAAGCATCTTGATCCCTGCCAGCATACAACTTCTAAGCACAAATCAGTCTTTATTTCTCCTGGAACTCCATACAAATACCTTATTAGCACATAATAGCTTTTCCTTACGGATTTATTAATTTGTGTTCTGCTGTATTTTTCCGTCATCACTTTGCTCCCCTTCTAAGAAAACTTTCAGTGCTACAGTGGCCAACAGGGATAATACCATCACCACTGTCCCCACTACCCTCAGTAGTTTAAACCACCTGGGGTAAGTAGGAAGAAGGGAAGTGTCATAATGCAGCGCTATCCCTAAGGCCACCGTGACCATTACTGCTCCCTGAGTGACATCTTTAAAAAGCAAGGCCTGGCAGGCAAGCAAAGGAGGAACTGTGCCGTTAGCCAGGTTCCGCCAGTCTGGCTTGGCTGGGCTGTTTTCTGGGAGAGCAAACCCCCACCTCATTCCCCCTAGGAATGATGCTGTTGCAGCACCATAGGCAACCTGAGCAAAGGCCAGCTCTGGGCAGTAGGTCCTCTGCATGGCCATGGCCAGCGGCACGGCCACAAATGGAATTAGGCCCCCAAGGCTTAAGTAAAGGGCTGGCTTGGGACAATCCTTCAGTGATTCCAGGCCTTCTTGTGATTCTGCCTCAGATTCTGCTGGGGTTTTCTTCTTGAAGACAGGGAGAGAGGTGTGAAAAGCCCGGAGCTTGGTGGTGTACACTGGTGCTGGTTTGAGGCTCAGAGATGTCGAGAGAGGACGCGCGTCTCTCTGCAGCCAGAGGGCCGAGGAAGACCAGGCTGTCTTACTCTTCCCATGGAGCAGCAGA
>VWZV01005337.1:0-20705 GCA_013397155.1 Irena cyanogastra | reverse complement strand
GTAAATGTTGCACTTTTATTGATTGTATTTCCAGTATAACTTCTGCTTCCCTCCCTTGTCCTCCTCTCCCTTCCCTGTCCTCCTCTGTCCTCCCCTCTCTCCCTCCCTTCCCTTTCCCCTTCCCCTTCCCCTTCCCCTTCCTCTTCCCCTTCCCTTTCCCCTTCCCCTTCCCCTTTTCCTCCAATTTAATATTAATTGTTCTGCAAGTTTGTTGCAAATTTTCTTAAGTTCAAGTAAAGGTGGCAAGCATATACTTCATTTGACTCTTTATGTCACTGTATACTGTGATTTAGCAAAGTTCCTGCAAAGTCTTATGGAATGCATCCCATTATTCTAATGTGGAACTTTGTCTAACTAATAGGCACACTTTTCCTACCTTCACTTGTTTGCAGAAAAGATGTACTTATGTTCTCCTGGCTTTCTTAAGGTTCTGCATATGGGTACTCTCTCTTTCCTACATGACTGTTAGAAAGTGTGAAACCAGAGAACAGGAATAAGGTATTTCATTAACTCAGGATGCTTCTGTTCTGGAGACCTTATCTTTCAATCCAGCATGAATCCTCCTCACTACCAATTTTAAGCAAGGACAACACTCGTAGCTGGATTTTGTTTAAGCTGAGAATTCATGGGTATGTATTTCTGCTATTTCTCTCTACACAAGTCAGATTAAGATGTATGAGGAGATTTATCTTTTCTTCTGTCTTCTGTTTCAAAGTGGAGTAAGATGGGAAATTAATGCTAACTGGAGTGACAAAGCTAGTTCATGATACTACATAGGGCAGATCCACAGGTCACTGCCATCAATAAAAACACTACTTTTTGTGACTTAATAACTTTACACATTGAGGGAATCAGGAAGTTATTTCTCTATTTCCAATGCCTTGATAAGCAACAAAATAGAAGGGATATTCGCTTTGTCTTGAGTTGTGGGTGTCGGGTAATTTCTGGGGAGGAATTATTAATTTCTTTTTCTCTGCTATTTTTCTATTTAGTGATCTTTCAAAAACTGTGTTAAAAAATGTAATCCAGTCAATCATTTAAGAAAAATTCCTTTGCCCATTTTTATGAAGGTATTGGTATATTTATGCTCAGAAGTCTTAATTGAAATAGTCTTTCTAAACTGATTTTTGTTGTATGATAGCACTGCTCAATTATACTACTTTAATTTCCTATTTGTTGCTTGAAAACAGTTTAAGAAGTAATGTGTGTGTAAATATATTTGTAAGTAGGTATGTAGATTGACTAATCTATTTCATACATTTTATATATAAAAAACCTTTTATTTAATCTATCTGTCTATCTATCTATCTATCTATCTATCTATCTATCTATCTATCATACTACCTACCTACTCACCATTATGTCTGCTTACCTATATACCTGTGCCAATATTTATCAATATCTTTAAAAGATATTTATCGATATCTTTAAAATGAAGATATGCCTGCTGGGATCAAGAAAAGAAAGCTGAGTTTGTTCCTTTTGAGAACTGAAGAATATGAAAGGATAAGATTAGGAAGACAAAGGGGATTTTTTTAACATGTAGTATATTTGCTTTCTGCAGTTAACTTAAAAATTCTTAGACATTAGTTCTGATTTTTATTATTACATACTCTGTTTTCACCTAACCTCAAAGGAAAAAACCTACCGTGATTATTCAGTGTATTTTGATTTCAAATAAATATTATTTATACTATGCAAAATTGTAAACTCTGCAGTGAGTTCCCAAAGAAATGGTGAATGTGGAGGCTCAGCACCTCTCCATCAAATTTGTTGAAGTTATGGCAGTCTGGTGAAGGTCCCACTGACTAGATTAAGGACAACTATAACTCTTTCAAAAAGCAAAAAAAGAAAGACCCAGGTCAGGCAGTCTCATCTCTCTGCCCGTTCAGATCACGGATCAGATCCTCCTAGAAGCTGTGCTAAGACATAGAAAATAAGGAGACGATTAGTGACAGTCAACATAGATTCACTAAGGGCAAATTGCATCTGAAAAATACAGTAGTCTGTTGCAGTGGAGATATACCGCTGGTGAATAGGGAGGAGCCACTGATCCATCTGTTTGGACTGAGGCAATGCATTCAACACTGTCCCGCAAGACATACTTGTCTTTAATTTTGAGAGACAGGGATTTGACTTATGCTTCAATTGGGGGATCATAGGAAGCAGCTGGCTGGAGTTGCAGTCAGCAGCTTGATGTTCAAGTGGAGACAAGTGACAAATGGCATTCCTCAGGAGTTGGTATTGGAAGTGGTTTGTTTTGCTGTCTTTGTTGGTGACATGGACAGTGAGATTGAGTGCATCCTCAGCAAGTTTGTCAGTGACACCAAGATGTGCTGTGTCACTGATATGCGGGGATGTCATCCAGGGGGGCCTTAGCAGGCTTGAGAGGTTGGCCCATAAGAATATCATAAAGTTACACAAGGACAAGTGCAAGAATGTCCACAAACATGATCAGAGGGCTGAAGTACCTCTCCTATGAGGTAGAACTGTGGGAGTTTGTGTTAGCCTGGAGAAGGAAGTCTCTGTGGAGATCTCATGGCACATTCCAGTACCTGAAGGTACTTTCTTAAAAGAAAGTCAGAGAGGGACATTTTACAAGGACCTGTAGTGACAGGACAATGGGTAATGGTTTTCAACAGAGGACGGTAGAATTATGTTAGGAACCAAACCATTCCGTAATTATATGATAATACAACAAATTGGTATGATTTTAAGAAATCAATGGTAAAAAAAAAATGATATTGTGATAACAACTACCAGGACATTAGGAGGTTAATCCATCATGGTGAGTAAATATTGGCCCTCATCGGTTCCAAGAAAAAGGACAACCAAAGGTTAGGAATAGAGTGATCTGGCCTTGGTGTCAGAAGTAATATAGCTGAGCTCACTTTCGGAAGTTGGGACAAGGATCTACATTCACAATTTACTATGCAGTTTGAGAACAGGGAATATAGTCCTCACATCCTTTCCAGATGGCACTGAAGGCTACAGCCTTTAATCAAAACAGTACGTGGAGACTGAATAGTGAATTTTCATGTTGCCAAGTTGTGTTCTCTTCATCCATGTAATGACTAGCAATGTAATCTTTGTGCCAATGAACAAATTCCAGCCAGCACAGACAGTAGAAAGAGAACAACTTTCCTTCTCTCTAACAATTCATTGAGCGTGTTGCTGAAAGAAAATGTGCTGTAAAGAGACATATTTTTCAAAAGATAGAACCTCTTTAAATGTGAAAAATTGGAAAGTTCTCAATGCTAATACAAATGTTAATACAAAAAAAAGCATGATTTAAATGGGACTGACAGGCTTTGTTTATCTTTTATTTATTTGACCAAAACACAGACTTGGCATGTTATACTTGATAAAGATTTTACCAAATCCATGTTCCTGTATTCCTGAAGGTATAAAGATTTTTTTTCCTTCAAAATTATAGAATGACAAGCTCAAGTGTGCTAGCAGACATCAGTTATCCAGTGTCCTTGAGTAATTTTGAAAATTGCAGTCAAATATTATTATGTATAAACATATCTTGCGCAAAGAATCTCATTCATAATTACTACAGACCACAGTGGGCTCACTGAGAATGCTGTACTTTTGATATTATATTTTGGTCCAATTCAAATCAAAATAATCAAGTTGTTCCATTTCTTAGAAAACTACCTAAACCCACTGTATTTTAGAAACTCTAAACCCACTGTATTTTAGAAACCAAATAAAACCCCAGATTTTTAGATGTTTTTTGACAAAATTGTAATACTTTTTATTTATCCAATTCACAACCCAAAGCACTTGGGTTGTGCTTTCTTTTACTTCGGAATTAGTTATTTTCAGATTTTAAAAGTCTGGAAACACTTCTACATTACATAGTGATTACAATATAGGAGACTGCAGTAAGTCAATAGTTTTTGTTTGGAGCTGTTCCACTTCCTTGAAATCTTACACACTGCAATAGTCATCCCGCTGAGTACCACAATTAGCTCTGCAGTAAGACTATACCACAAATGAACCAGCTAAGTACACTTTCTTGCTCCATTGCAAACAGAAAAAAATTAATACAAACTTGATATTTCAGAAAATATGCAGTTTGTTGACTGTGGCATTTTCCAAAGTGACATGAAGCTACTGAATTTCAATTTCATATGCTGAAAATGAATGATCTTCACCAGGAAATGTTTGGACAAAGAGAATTTCATTTGCTTTGCTCTTCCTATAAATGCCCAAAATCAATCATTCCTGTTAAATTTTTCTCCCTATAATTTTTTTTTTAAATTGTATTTCTCATTTACTTGAGTGCAAACAGAAATAAATATTAATGTAGTATGGATTAATTTGATTTTTTTTTTACATTTTCCCCATTAAGTGNTTACTGTACTTGTTTCTCAATGCTGATAGATACTCTTTTTCAGAACATGTGCTTCTTGACCTTTGACAGTACTTGGAAAACGTGATGTTCCATACAGAATTCATGTAAAGTTTACACAAAACATATTTTTCTACCAAAAAAAAAAAATAATTCCTAATTAGAATGTATTGAACATTTCAATACCTGTTTCTTCCTTATTGTATACCTGAACGAAGCTATCCTCTACTTTTCTTTTAATGTATCTACTTTCTGAATATGAATACCATTCAAGACATGTGCTTTAAATGGAGTTCTAGTACTTATTCAGTAGCTGGACACAGCAGCCCATNATTGTAATACTTTTTATTTATCCAATTCACAACCCAAAGCACTTGGGTTGTGCTTTCTTTTACTTCGGAATTAGTTATTTTCAGATTTTAAAAGTCTGGAAACACTTCTACATTACATAGTGATTACAATATAGGAGACTGCAGTAAGTCAATAGTTTTTGTTTGGAGCTGTTCCACTTCCTTGAAATCTTACACACTGCAATAGTCATCCCGCTGAGTACCACAATTAGCTCTGCAGTAAGACTATACCACAAATGAACCAGCTAAGTACACTTTCTTGCTCCATTGCAAACAGAAAAAAATTAATACAAACTTGATATTTCAGAAAATATGCAGTTTGTTGACTGTGGCATTTTCCAAAGTGACATGAAGCTACTGAATTTCAATTTCATATGCTGAAAATGAATGATCTTCACCAGGAAATGTTTGGACAAAGAGAATTTCATTTGCTTTGCTCTTCCTATAAATGCCCAAAATCAATCATTCCTGTTAAATTTTTCTCCCTATAATTTTTTTTTTAAATTGTATTTCTCATTTACTTGAGTGCAAACAGAAATAAATATTAATGTAGTATGGATTAATTTGATTTTTTTTTTACATTTTCCCCATTAAGTGCTGAAGTGAACTCTGGTTGCTAATATTGTCTTTTTAACAGCTTAATCAATCAGAGGATACCAAATGCGCTTGGAGCTCTGCTCTCTGGAATACAGACCACATGATGTGTAGGGCTTGGTCTGAGATTTAGGACTCTTCTGCTATATGCTTAGATACGTCATGTGATTTGAAGTCTGGTCTATACCTTTAGTTTTGAAGTAACCTTTTTCTCCTATTTTCCTTTCTTACATTTACTTTGTGGTTTTGTGTTGGCTTTGTGTAGGGGGCGTGTGGCTACGTGTACATGTCGTGTGGTTTTTTGTTCTGGTTTTGCACCTTTGTGACGTTTTGGTAAAGTGCCTTCATTCTAATTGATATCTCCAATTGAAATCTTAGGCATAGCTATCACATTATATATAACAATGGCTAATTAACTGATAGTTTCTTTGATACCATTTAGAAGTTCTTTCCATCAATCATATGTTTAGAATGGCTTTTTTTATTTTGATCAACTGCATTTAAACTCATGTCACTGTACTTGTTTCTCAATGCTGANTTGTTTCTCAATGCTGATAGATACTCTTTTTCAGAACATGTGCTTCTTGACCTTTGACAGTACTTGGAAAACGTGATGTTCCATACAGAATTCATGTAAAGTTTACACAAAACATATTTTTCTACCAAAAAAAAAAAATAATTCCTAATTAGAATGTATTGAACATTTCAATACCTGTTTCTTCCTTATTGTATACCTGAACGAAGCTATCCTCTACTTTTCTTTTAATGTATCTACTTTCTGAATATGAATACCATTCAAGACATGTGCTTTAAATGGAGTTCTAGTACTTATTCAGTAGCTGGACACAGCAGCCCATAGTTTATCAAGAATAAATTACACTCCCATTAAACTTAGTGCTAAAAAAAGAGTTACCATCCTATTAAAATCCAATCAAACAGGCCACATTTGGGGGACAGAATTTTAAAAAAACTGGAGAGAGTAAGTAGTTCAAAGCATGAGAGCTACCAAAATGTCAGAGGAATGTAAGTGGAAAAAGAAAACCAACATACAATGTGGATAATATATGTGTTTATGAAAAGACTTGCTCTGTAAATCATCAGGGTAAAGTTGGATGGAGCACTGAGCAATCCAATCTAGTGAGTGACACGCTTGCCCTTGATGAGAGAGTTGAAACTAAATGGTTTTTAAGTTCTTTCCCACCCAAACCATTCCACAATTCTGCGTTTCTTTACTAAATACTTTTACTGTCATAAACTTTACAGAAGTTAGACTTTTGATCTAAGTTCATATTGCAAAGCAAATAAAAAATGTGGGGTTTTTTCAGTTACAGACATTTTGCAAACAGAAAAGAATTGCCTGAACTCATTTTTGCAGCGCACTGCTGATTAACATAAAACAAAATCATGAGAATCAAGAAAATTATTTCACAGGAAAGGATGTGAGATCTCATATGAAATAAAGACTTCTTCACTAGGCCTTCTAAGGTGTTCTTTGCCACTTCCTTATACTTGTGTATTTTAAGAAAATAAGGTTTTACCATATAATGGAATAAGAGTGCCCTTGAGAAACAATCATGCTGTGGTCCAACTGAGCCAAAACCTGCCATTGCCTATGCTACATTTTCAAAAATTCATATAATCATAGCATCACTGAAGTTGGAAAAGACTTCTAAGAGCATAGAGTCCAACCATTAACCTACAAAGTTCCAATAACCACATCCTTGAACACGACATCTACACTTCTTTTAAAATACCTCCTGGGGTGGTGACTTAACCACTTCCCTGGGCAACTTGTTCCAATGCTTCACAACTGTTTCCATGAAGAAATTTTTCCTAAAGTCCAAACAAATCCCTCAAAATGATATGGTTAGAGAGAGGACAGAAGAATATAGTATTAGGAGGTGTGAGAATGGATGTAATATGATTTATCTTCAATAGTGTGTTTTTGCCTCAGCCAGGATGAGTGATAATATTTCAAGGAGTTATCATAATGTCCTTGGTGAGGCTGGGGCAAGTCATGTGCTGTTACATAGCTATAAATCTAAATTAATCTAGTTTAAATCAATGGGATCCATTAAGTTAATAATGACTTAAATGTGAGAAATATCTGGCTTGCATACACTGCAGTCACATGTTAAAAAAATTATAAACAATTAACAGAATTCTGATCTTCATATTTTGTTCCTTTCCTTGTTTTCAGCAAATCAAACTTTGCACAAAATACACTATCAAAAAATAAATATTTGCTGATTTTCAGAAAAATCTTAGAATTTCTTTTTCCCATTTCCATATTACAGTGAATTCTTGTGCCAGAACCTTTACAGCATTTCACTAAAAGATGTAAACGGTGTCCTTGAAAATAGCACAACTACAATCCTAATTATCATGGGCAACTTACACACAGAAAATGACCTCTTACTGAAATACCAAAAATTTAAAAACTGAAGAGAATCAGAACTGCAACATGTATTAAATGAATATAAAAAGCAAATTTCTTTTTAAAAGTTAGCCCCATTCAAACTCTTCTCACCTTTTTCCATGAAAAAAATACTGAGTGAGTCCTAATCTCTTGTCTTTTAAATAATTATAGCTGAGATCAGGACATGAACTAGAAAGATATGAAAGCATATATCTTTGCTTTAAAATAGTTCTAGGGTGTAGCATGGGTGACATAAAGTTGATGACCGTTATTTTGACTCTTCGGTTTCTCTTTTTTTCATATGATGGGATAAAAGGAAAATTTCAGAGATACTGGAAATTATTAGGTTTATGAAATGCAAAAACTGAAGGACTTTTTAGAAGAACAATATTTTTATTGTAAAAATCTTCCAATTTTTTTTCTAGTATTGGATATGTGTCATTGAAACTGATATAATCTGGAAGAATTCCTCATAAATGTTAGGAAGTATTAAGTGGAAACATTTCACCTTTTGAATCTATTAGAATAGGTTTCTATAGAGAAAACATACAATGAAGTACAATTGAAATGAAAAGCCTGAGTGGTATTTTCTAAACCAGACATAACTTTCTTGCGTGAAATGACACAAACCAGCTCAGTATGAAATCATCTGAAAGGACTGTTCTCTCTCATATTACCTAATCTATATAACTTTTGGTGCACAAATATTGGTAAAGCCTCCCAGTTCTTTAAACTATATAAATTTGGTGCCATCTACTACCCACTCCTTTTGGAGGGAAGTATGGACATTGAGCTTCTTCCAAGGGGCTCTTTTCAAAATCTTTTATAAAACTTCATGGATGATAAATCAGAGGCTATTTGGTATGGTAAAAATTAATGTATCTAGTACCATTAATTTAGAAGAAAAAAACCTACTACAATAATCTCAGTCCTGAATTCTTTGAGTATACATAATTGCAAGAAACATAAATACTTCCATAGCTGTATTTCATTTATAATACTCATGTGCAAACAGGGTCTAGGCACAAAGTGACTGTGCTATGAGTGACCTTATTTTGTTTGCCATGGCTTTGGTTAATTCGCTGTTAGGACCCTTGTTCTGTTCTCCTTTTATCTTAGTGTTATTGAGCTGCCTATAACAAGAGCAGTGTTTGTTAATATGGGTATGATTTATAGCATCGTTAATATACTTTATACTACAATCCTCAAATATTTTATGATGGACATGTCCCTTCTGATATAAGAAGAGTGAAAACATGAAAATTTCAAGAGTAAGTCTTTATGATAGTCTTTTTGACATGGCACGTACCCAATGCTATCATTGCTGAAATATTAGGAAGTCCTGCCATAATGCACAACATAACGGAGTTTATTTTGGAAAAAAATAATTGAGTGACCAGTATGGATTTGCTTAGATAATCATATGTGTGCCACTGGCACAAAGAGATCTTGTTAATCGACTTTGCATTTTTGCAAGGTACCTGTATTCTAATATAAACACCAAGCAAGAAACCCTCCAAAGCATGTGCTGCTCACTCAGTACCCTTTCCCTCTAGCTTTTCCTTCTGCAGTAGGCTTGAGAGGAGAATTGAAGGCACAAAATGATTGTGGGTTGAGATAAGAATATTTGACTAGAAACAGCAACAGTACTAACAAAGCAGACAAGAGGTGAATGTTTCACACCTGATTGTTCACCCTGTAGAGCCCAACAATATCTGAACTGCCACCACATTACTTGACCTGGAAGGGACCCCTTCTGCCACCCCCAAAAAATGACATGAGGTAGTATGGAATAACCTCCAAGCCCTAGCCATGTCCTCTTCTGCCTACTGCAAAAATTAACTTTGTCTTGGCCAGAACCAGGACAATTCTTCTAGGTCTCCTAAAGGCTAAACATACTTTTTCTTCCAAAAAGATGGTAATAGGATAAGATTCATGTATCTGCCATTTAGTGAGGCATGTAGGAATCTGACATTTTGAAGCTTTGAATCTCTTCATCATATATACCTGAAATTGAGCAACACATTAGAAGTGTCATAGGACATAAGTAGGCAGACAAGCAAATACTAGGAATATACATACCAAATTTTCTAGGGAAACGAAGCATTTTATGTAATACAACCTCTGTATTTGAAAGTATGCCTTAGTAAGCAGCTCTCTTATCATTGCATCTGGGTTTTTTTATACATTCTTATATAAATATGATGGATGATGTTTTGGGAGTAAGTGCTTCAATCCAGTCTGAAGAAATGACCTGATGAATTTATGTCATCATGAGTTTGGGTTTAAATACCTACTAGACGGTCTCTTCACCAGCTCTTACACAATATAGAGAGGATACCAGTATTTTAGTGGCAGTGAAGAGAAGGAAAACTGATCTCTGTGGTTCAGGGAGAAAGGAGTTGGTTATCCCCCACTGAAAGATGACATTGAAAAGTTCCCTATAGCAGCTAGTTAAACCTAAAGGTATTCTTGACTGTGACTCATCCATTCACTCTCATATCTGCTGGTCTAAAATATTTGTACCTTACATCTGAACTTTAACAGTACTTAAAGGTTTTGCTTTACTCTGAGAACGTCGATTTATTAATTTGCGTATACAGAAAGTAGTCTCTTTGCCTTCTTTTCAAAATACTGTTTTAAAAGGACATCACATTACTAGTGGTTTACAGGAAAGAAAGATGTTTAAGCCAACCCTTTCCTGTAGTGATGCATTTTTTTGTTCATAATGGTTAGTCCTGGTTACTCCTATATAGTTGGTTTACTCTAGAGTTATACCCTCCCATTTCCCTGTCCATTATCCTAGAGACCAACCCCTTGGTCTGGATCCTGCCAGTCCCTGTAATCCCGCCCTCCTCCTTTGTCAATTATTGTAATCCCTCCCCTTCTTCCAGAACCCTCCATGTCAGCTGGGTGTCCCCCAAGACCCCATTGGCTGATGCAAATTGTGTTCCTCCCCCGTTATCTCTTATTGGTTGAAGCATGGCATTTCCCGCCTTGTACTCCTCCCCTGATCCCCTGCAATTGGTTGGAGTTCTGTACCCTCCACCTGACACCTCCCCCCTTTATAGTTACTGTACGCTGTTGTTCGTGGTTCTTTGCCTCTGACTTCTCTCAGGAATAAATGAGTTTCTCTTTGGAACTCATATAAGGAACCTCTTCCATTCTTTTATCTTGATCCTGAACGCCTTTCAGGATTGGTAACTGAAGAGAGCAGCCCAGCTGTTTCGGGCACCCAGCAGCCCTGCTCGCACCGCTATCCAGACTGGCCTTGGGGCGGAGAGGGAGTGGCCACTCTTGGCATGGTCCAGGAGAGGGCTAGCCTGGGGATAATCTCTAGCAGAACTGTGTCACTTTCCCACTGGACTCTTTTAGATTTGCCTGAAATTTTACACTGGTTGCTGTGAAATCCATATAGATACAAAATTGTTAATTAAATTGAACAATAACTACACAATTATTAAGTAAAAGTGAATACAAAAGAAAGCTAAGAACCACAGCTCCTATCTGAATTTTTATTTGAGTGGGTCATGTCATACTAGTTATATATTTGTGATTCTAGGAAAATTAATTTACTGGCGTAGTTGCAAATCCATTATAATTCTGTGGCTCACAGCTAGATAAAATGCAGCATATTTACAAAAATGCCACTGATTAAGAAAAGAAAAAAGTCTGGAATCTATGTTACTTTTTAAATCTTTTTGTATTAATAAGACATGAGACAGTTTCACAACAGATAAAGAGGTTAACTTTCAGGGTTCAAGTCTATTGCCTAACTTGGAACCCCTTTAAGGAGGAAGGACAGATTACCAGCCAGGAGACTTGGTGACTGATTGCTGGCATCAGAGCAGGACCCAGTTTTACCACTAGACTTGTTGCATGCTAGGAGGAACTCTACTGTCTGAGTTTGTAAAGGCTGAGGGGGTTCAGTTATTAGCCAGTGATACATATTCTCTGCAGATGCTGAACTGTGGGAAGAACGTGTCTATTTCTCTGACACAATTTACTTTTCTCATGGGCCTTGAGGAAAAAAAAACCACTTAAGAGGAAGCAGGAATGGAAGTCAATGAGTAGATATCCAAAACAAAGGCACAGTAAAGGAAGGAGTAAATTTCTCTTTATGTTTAACCTTTTAAGAGTAGGATGGCTAAAGGTTATTGACAAAAGCTGATAGGAACCCTCACCAAGTTAAATTATTAACAGAGAAATAATTAGCTGGGCTGTATGATTTATTGATGTGAAATTTTCAGAGAAGTTAATAAAATTATAGCCTAATTGAATTACCTCACTCATTGTCTTTTTTTCTGGTTGACTGATATTATATCTCATTCATTTCTTACATAAAGAGAAATACATTACATTTCAACAATACATTTAGGTGGAAAGCTTTGCAAAAAGAATTAATTCATGAGGAAGTTTATATGAAGAATGTAATGGTGACCATTTCAAGAGTGCAGAAAAAAATTTTGAAATATCAACCTACAAAATAACAATAACAACAAAATACGAAAGGCGAGAGTGCAGGAATACCTCTGTTTGCTTAGATTTTCAGAAGACCACTGGTAAATTGTACTTTGTTGTGTTTGTTATGAATATTAGGCAGGAAGTGCACATTTTAATCCTCCACCAATCTACCATCGGTAGATAGCACCATAGGTTTCTTGGCTACATTTCCCTATCTTTCAGAAAGAAAACTACAAATTTAATACCTTTTTCAAAAAATTCAAATTCAGCAATACTGTCTCCAATTTCACTTAGAAATTTTTAACAGAATACATTCTAATAAATATATACTTTACAACAAACCCAAACCATATTTTTCTTAATTTACAGTTTTTCAGGTGTTTCACTTTCTTCTCTCTTTTTGTTGTCAAAAGAAAAAAGTATAGAGATGGAATTTGGCATATGAGGATTTTTTTCAAGAACTTGGGTGAAATGAAGAGTATATTTCATTTTAGTCTGGAAAACTTTCAGAAAATACATGCACAAGTGTGAAAAAATATTGTTTTCTATAGTTCTAAAATCTACCTCTGAATCTCTACTATGTTGCTTATTCTGGAAGCATAAACCTAAGAATGATGTTAGTAGATGCTGCTGAACCACTCTGCAATGCAGTTTATCTGATGCATAGGAAATTTGGTAGCAAATTATTCCACGTGTGGTACCTTCAAAAGGTGTAACAGAAACTTGAAAAGTCTGTGCATTCAGCCTCTGTCTTCTTTTCTGACAGAAGAGAATATGAAATAACCACACTTTAAATAACTCCAGAAATTCTAGAGTTATAAAACGAGATACAAATTACTATAAAATCAGCAAACAAATGAGTGCTTAGGTTAGTTGTGGACCTCAGATGATGCAGCATTAATGTGAAATAGTGACAAAAAATATAAACACAATTAATTAGAATAATCAAATCCTAGAGTGGAAAAGACCTCTAAGATCTTTGAGTCCAACTGTAAACCTAATGCTGCCAAGGTCACCACTCAACCATACTCCTAAGTGCCATATCTATGCATCTTTTAAATACTTTCTGGGACAGTGATTCAACCACTTCCCTGGTTGCCTGTTCCACTGCTTGACAACCCTTTCAACAAAGGAAGTTTTTCCAATATCCTATCTAAGCCTCCACAAGTGCAACTTGAGACCATTTCCTGTTGTCCTGTTGCTTGTTACTTGTGAGAAGGGGTTGACTTCCATGTGGCTACAACCTCCTTTCAGGTAGTTTTAGAGAGTAAGATCTCCTTTGAGCCTCATTTCCTCCAAGTTAAATAAAGGCATCTCCCTCAGCCACTCCTCACCGGACTTGTGCTACAGACCCTCCACCAGCTTTGTTGCCCTTCTCTGGGCACACTTCAGCACCTCAATGTCTTTCCTTTTGTGAAGGGCCCAAAACTGAACACAGGATTCTAAGTGCAGTCTCACCAGTGCCAAGGACAGGGGAATGATTACACCCCAGGTCCTGCTGGCCACTAATGTTCATCCAGACCAGGATGCCTTTGGCTTTATTTCCCACATGGCCACACACTGGCTCAGCAAGCTCATGTCCTTTTCCACTAGGCATGTTTCTAGCCCATCTGCCCCAAGCGTGTAGTGCTGCATGGGGTTGTCGTGACCCAAGGGCAGGACCTGACATTTGGCCTTACTGAGTCTCACACCCTGAAGACTCAATAAGACTGTCAATCCAGACTGTTCAAATCCCATTGCAGAGCCTTCCTACTCCCAAAAAGACCAACACTCTTGCCTAAGTTGTTGTCCTCAACTGTAGCTGTTGTGGCATTAGTCAAAGGGATGGGACCACAATCAAACTAAGAACGACTTATTGCTTACATAACATTAGTCTAACAAGCCGTGAGATTTATAAGACAGCAAGCAGTCAGCCATAGTCTAAGCTGGACACAGGTTCTTTGTTATGAGGCAGTATATAACTCTGACCCAATAGGCTGATGCCACAGAGTTTGTTTTGCTTTCTGACCTACCGCCTTTACCTATTTCTACTGCAATGTGGATGCTTTTGACCAATGTGCTGTCACTAGATATACACACATATACTTCTATTATAGCATCTCAACTCTTAGCTTATTCTATTACAATCGCATTACTACATTACTACACCATAAAACTCTTCATCATCCTATCTAATGCAGTTTCTTACTTATAAGGCATATTCTTACTTATAATTATAGAAACATAAGTTTATGATTTCTCTGTTCAATGTCTGTGTACCTCGCTTTCACATCAATCTAGACTTCTTCCAAGGCTCCAAAACAAACTTTCTTGAGCCTGTGAAGATTTAGATCTTTCTGATTCCCATAGTCAACGACTCATCCGACTGAGGGTGCCCTTAATCCCTTTTCTGTATATGCAATCTGGGGGTTGTTGATAAAGGTATTTAACAGTACTGACTTCTGTATACTGAGCCTGAGGAGCACCAGTGTCCAGCCACCAGCTGGATGTAACTCCATTTTCCGCCACTCTCTGGGCCCAGCCATCCAGTCAGTATTTACCCAGTGCATCAGTCTAAGCTGTGAGCAGCCAGTTTCTCCAGGAGACTACTGTTGTAAATGCTGTGAAAGGCTTTGCTAAAATCCAGCTAGACAATATCTGGAGCCTTTCCCTCATCTACTAAGTGGGTCCCCTATTCATAGAAGAATATTAGTCATAAAAGCATCATACAACAGTTTGGATTGGCAGGAATCTTGAAGATCATCTAGTTCCTACCCATGTCATAGAAGGAGATCAGATTATTCATACAAACTTTATAGAAAAATGCAAAGTATTGGAAAGAAATTTATGGAGGTCACAGAGACACCCCACATAGCTCCCACTGGATTGTTTCAAAATAATCTTTAGAATCCAAATATGCTCAGACTCAGCAGTGGTGGGATTACATGCTGCAACTTGTAAATTCACAGATTCTATCTGTTCTGAGGACAGAAGTAGTTTATTTGGTCAAATAAACTTTTTCTTTTTTTTTGTCTCTTTTCTATTTTTTTGTCTTTTCTATTTTTCTATTTTTTTGTCTCTTGGACATAATGGAATGATGTCTTTTTCACATAAACTTCATGACTATGATCTGATTTGGCAAACCATGTTTGACTAAATAGCTTTACAATAGATATTTTGTCACAGAATCACAGCATCAGCTAGGCTGGGAAAGGCACTTGCGATCATTGAATCCAACCTGTGACCAAACATCACCTTGTCAACTACACCATGGCTCTAAAATGCCACATGCAGTCTTTTCTAAAACGTCTGGGACTGTGACTCCACCACCTCCCTGGGCAATGCCCAATCACCCTCTCTGTGAACAACTTCTTCCTGATGTCTAGTCTAAACCTCCCCTGACACAGTTGTAAGACTCTGTCAGTGCTTGCCTGTGAGAAGAAACCAACCCCCCACCTGGCTGAACACCCTCCTTTCAGAGAGTTGTAGCCTCTTCTTCTCCAGGTTAAAAAAACCCAGCTCCCTCAGCTGCTCCTCACAGGACTTGTACTCCAGACCCTTCCCCAGCCTTGTTGCCCTTTTCTTTACACTCCAGCATCTCAACATCCTTCCTCAACTCAGGGCCCCAGCACTGGACACAGCACTCAAGGTGTGGCCTCACCTCTGCTGAATACAGGGGAACAATCCCTGCCCTGGCCCTGCTGGCCACACTACTGCTGGTACAGGCCAGGATGGCATTGGCCTTCTTGGCCACCTGGGCACAGCTGGCCCATGTTCAGCTCCTGTCTGTCACTACCCCCAGGGCCCTTTCTGCCTGGCCACTGCCCAGCCACTCTGTCCTCAGCCTGTAGTGCTTGATGCATTATCCCTGTGGCCATGTCATCCATGAGAGATAAGATTAATAGAGTGATTTGGAATACCATCCGTAGTTAATTTCTAGAAAATGTACATTTAAAACCGGTTTAGTTGTGAGTAGTGAAAAAAATAAGTCTGAAAACTTAGGTTAGAATTTACTAAGAAAATTTACACTTAGTTGTCATCAAATTATGTGTCTTAAAAGGAGTGTTTGTCTTAGCACTTTTAGTAGCAGCTAGGAGAAAAAAAAGTTTTAGAAAACAAAATCCCATAAAATGACCTGAGGTCTTTTAATAAGAAAATGAAATTATGTTGGTAGCCAAAGAACAAGGGAGATATTCTGCTTGCTTCACCAATCTCCACGTGGTTGAGCAGCTTGGTTGGCACATTTGGTCGCATGCATTTTGACAGATATGCTACTACTGCCACTGCTGTTAAGGAAATTGTGGCTATCATTGTTGATGTATTCATGCTGGTGTTTCAAAGTGATACCAGTAGTTATTTTGAAATAATTTCACTCTGTTTTGTTCTCAAGAATACTTTACTGCCTTGCTAGCTACATTTGCCTCAATATAAGTTACATTTCAAGTATCTTGAAGTTTTTCTTCATCTTCATTATCTCATTAGGAATATAGACTTTGCTATGCTAGAATAGACCAGAAGCATAACTGGTCCATTTTTTCTCAAATGGAAGTTCTGACTGGTTACAAATGAGTTTCACGTTGTAAGATAGACTGAAAAATGCAAAAAATGTCCCAATCTAGAGTATTTTTCCCACTCACGTTCATTAAAAAGAGGTCTTTGCCCCAAGAAGATGCTTGCTGAAAATGCTATTTCTATGTCTTAAAGTATTAAATACATTTTATGTCATTCACTGTGGACTAACTGTTTTGAAATATACTTCACCATTTGAAGAAAATCTCTTTAATTTTAAATCTACCTGAACAGAATTGTAATAAACTCATTCCTACTGTTACAGTATTTACTTAATTCTTAATTATTTCCTTAGTTAGAGAAAAAGTATGTGTCTCACAGTTACAAATATTTATTTTTTAAAAATTCTTACACTTATCAGAAGATTAAAAGTGCTTTATCAATTTCACAACACTGTATAAGGAATGTAAGATTTCTACAGGTGAGGGAACTGAGGTACATGAAGCCTGTGTAATCTGGATTCTGTAGCTTATCTACAGGCAAGCTTTAAGTACTGACTTACATTAGCACTGCCTATTTTAGCATCAATATGTAGTTAAAAATTCTGTTCACGAATTTATGGGGTAAAGTGCACACAGACACACATATGTGCATGGTTACCTCTATGCATTTGAAATAAATTTTTTGTGTGTGTATCTGAGTTTATTGCTAAATAAAGTTTGCATTTTAAACTAAAATAAAATTTGAAAACGTATTTCTTCTAGTCACATTGTAATAAAATCTTTGTGATATTTATGTCATCACAAATATTCCTGCCTGCAGCTCTGCTTGATGAAATTTTGTGACTGACATAAATCTTGTTCAAGAGTTGTCGACATGGTACCGAATATATTTGCACAAATGAAGAGCATCTTTTGTAAGGTACTTCATACTTAGGTGTTGGACTAATTGGAGGACTTGAGAATAAGCAAAAAAACCCTTAACTATTAAAAATTTTGATAAATTTTAAAAACAGGAGAATATGGGTTATAGTTGCTATAACTTAGGTATTTTGCTCTTCATACAACTTAAATTATTAACTGCAACACACATGGAAATGTTTTTTCCCTAAAGAAATAATTCAGTACGCACTTTGAGAAATGGTCTAATAGGACAGATTGTCTAGGGAGGGGTTCTAAAGGTTTGGGGTTTACATTTATTAACCTCTTCTTTTTCATTTTTGCTTCATATGCAACTTTATTTCATTTTATTTGTTGTAGTTCCCTGACAGGGAGATCAACCAATAAATCTGTGATTTCTTATTTTTTTGGGTTTTTTCCTCCCAGTTTTTTACTGGTATGTGCATAACTAATACATTAAGGTTGAAAATACATGTATGCATTATTGAATTGCAATGTGTATATATTGCACAGCAAATGTAAATATATATAAAATCATGCATGTGCAAGCATACTATATACATTTTGTAAGCATGCACAAACAAAAAACTGCAACTTGAGGTACATAACATAATTAGTAAATATGCTAAATTAAATGCATGTAGTCTGATACTAATAAAAACATATGAAAGCGTAGATAATTGCCCAAAGACTGATATTTATACGGTAAAATTAGTGTACTACTTCTAGGTGTATTGCAAATAAATGCTTTTAAAACACCTCATCAGTAACTGGGGGAAATGTCATACTATCCAGACAGAGCCATGACTCAATATTTTGACCAAAACCCACCCATTCCTATTTTATTACAAGTTGAGGCAAAGCCCATATACTATCAATATCAGGCAATTGCATCTCTTTTTCCAACAGTCAGCATACTAAACCCTTGATAGATAACTACGGCACTAATCAATATCTGATTGTGAGTCTGATTTTATTCACTTTTCTCTTGTTGCTGCTGTTGTCTGGTAAATGAATATAACAAGCAAGATTCAGAAAATGTCAGTACTGAGTCTATGAAAATATCAGGGAAATAAGAGCACATTCTCTATGTTGTCTAAAAAAAAAGCAGCATTGACATCTACATTTTTGTACCTTGAAATCAATTCTGTGAGTGTTACTGTCAGCAATTAAATTGTATTTGAAATTAAGACAAACTGAAGATCAAGTGCATCAATAGATTTCCCTGACCTGTTGTTGCAGACCTCAAACATGTGAATGCTTTTCTAAGGTGTTTATTATTCAGCATATTCAGTATTTTGAGTTTTAATCATCTTCTGACTCAAGCATCTTTACTGCTCCTCTACAGTAGTGATGTTTCATTTAGCAATGAAGTCACAAGACTGGAAGGTGCAGTTTCATCATGTCTGTAAATTGTGTCATTTACTAAGATTTTCCCTAAGCTGTGAAGCTGGGTGACCCTCTGTCAGTGGTTAGGGTATGGATGTTCTGTAGATAATAACAGTAAATCTCTCAGTCCTTGAACATAAGTATCAGACAGAAATAGAAAATGTTCTCTATTATAACTATCTCTAACACAGGGTATTACTCTCTTCCTTTGATCTGTGCAATATAACTTCAGTTTTCTAGTCTACTCCTTTGTGGTCCTTGTATAAAGTCTGGCCTATGTCTAAAGACCAATGCTCTGGAAAAGATCCAGAAGAAAGAGAAGGATTGTAGGGATCAGTCTGTTTGAATTCTTTGTTTTGTGTGGGTCTAGGAAGGACGAGTGCACAAAGCAGAAAGCAGGCAAATTTTGGTCAGATTGTAATGTCAGTCTCAAAATCATTTATATGCCTAAATAATGATAATCTTTATAGTATCCCCACATGTGGTCCCCTCTGCCTTGTAGCTGCAAAACTGCCAACAATCTGTCTGTGGATCATTGGCTGCAAAACCTACATTTGTGAGCCTCCTGTGGTTCATGGGAGCATATGCAAAAGCAGGCAGCTGGGCTGGCAGAAACAACAGCTGTGTTCTCAAACTCTCATCCAGAAGCCTCCTACCAAAATAGGTTTCTGGAAATCTGTCTGATGACACCTGGAAGTGAATTACATCCATGTAAGTCGTGGTGCCTGGACTCTTAGAAGACTGACATAGTGTCTTATTGAGACTTTTATTACGCATGTATTTAATGCAAATAGATTGCCCATTAATTAAAGTAAATTTGGGATTCAGCGCTGAGTGAGACCTCACAATAATGAAACATTTTATTCTTGGCTATGACTTCAACTGTTATCTTCAAATGAAAACATTTCGTTTCAAGCCACTCAGTGTCTCAGATTCTCATTTGATGTCGCTAGACAAATGGGGAGGACTTCTGGTTCCCCCACATTCTGGAACTAAATTACAGATAAGAGTGCAACAGATAAGGCTGTGTTTCTGTTGGCTGCATCTGTCATCAGTGAGAATTAGCTCTTGTTTGGGACCTGAGTAAAATACCTGTCTTCCTTTCCGTGAAGTCTTTGGAATTCATACTGCAATTTCAGGACTTCTTTCATGGCCTTCTTATTGTTGGAGACAAGTTTTTTGTGTTTGTATCATCTTCTGCCCATGGAAGCCTGGCTGAATCATATCTCAACCACTCTCTGATACTCATAATATGAGAACTGCTATAAAAGAAACCTAGTTATACATTTACATTTTGGCAGTCAATATTTTATTCTGCTGTTCTTGTCTTTTGATTTCGTAGAATTTCAAAATCTTTCAAACACAGGAAAACAGAATGCTGATTATTAAATAGAAATATGGAGAAAAAAGGCATATCATAGTAGAAATTATTGTCATCTGTCTTCTTTATGCAGATTAAAAAGTGGGGTTTATGGCTTAATCTTATTTGATTTCCAGTATTTATATGCTAAGAGCTAATCTTAAGGATATAAAGAAACTAGTACAAATATGCAAAATAACTAAGTATTTAAAAATATTTGGATGAAGCTTTAAGTCTTTGTTGTGAAAACTTTAACTTCCTTTCTTACAATTTATACTGCATATGAACCTCCTTTCAAAATATCAAATTTAAGTTTAAGATATATATAATTATTTAATTAATTATATAATTAATTTTACATTTTTATATATATATGTAT
>VWZV01005336.1:262773-327076 GCA_013397155.1 Irena cyanogastra | reverse complement strand
TTTTTTTTTTTTTTAATGGATACCAGATGTCGGTAGAAAAAAAGCAATTTATGTTCCGACAAGCCTACGGAGTGGATGTACATTTCTAGCTGTTAGCCAAACACTTGCTAATTACAATGCTTCCTCCTCTTTAAAGCGCGGATAACTTGCAGAGAGTCCTTTTTGCTAAACCGTGACTGAACGTTGTGGTACCAGTGCTCTTTTTTAAATTTCTTTCTTTTTTTTTTTTTTTCCCAAAGAAACGGTGCAGTAAACGTTGAAAATTCAACTAAATTCACTGAATACCTTAACTGAGAATGGGAAGAGCTAGTTTTGCTTTTTGTTTTCCTTATTTGAAAGCTAGAGAAAGTAACATCCGAGTCGCGAACAGATGGCATCAATCAGTCAGCACAAATCCTGCCTAATGTCGGTGTTACAGTATAGTACTCTACTCAAATGAACATTAATTTTGGAAACCAAAATTATTTTTAAGGAAGTGTGTTGGAGTAATTTTGTCCTTGTGGTATATTACTTCAATTATTGCAAATTTTTCTTTTTGGAGTGGCTGGATAAGCAAGTAATTGTTAACTTATTTATAATTCTTAGATAAATTGAAGGGGTTTTAATTTCATTTGAGAAACTCAAGTTTTAAGTAAAGCTTCTGTCTGATAAGAAATATCCAATGGACCACTTCTGTTCTTGCTATTATTCACTAGCAGGCTGGTCTGTCTTTACCTCTGGTCTAATAGTGGTTTTTTTCAGTCCTGCTTAGTCTATTTTACCTTTTCAGTAGTGTATCAATCAGTCTTTCTCCTATTTTTTCCCCTTGCCAGCCCACCCTCTGCCCACATGCATGGGAAAGGGGAAAATTGCCTCACGTATTCTTCTTCTTCCAGCCGGCGAGTAGGAGGTGTTTTATGATATCTTATTCCTCTGTAATAGGGAAGTCGCAGATTTGCCCTACTACATACAGTTATTTAAATCTCTTTTTAATCCAGAAATCTATGTATGCAATTTAGGGGAAAAGGTAGTTTTTAAGAAAGTAAATAAGATTTATAACTTTGGTCGGAATTTAGTTTGTGTGTACTTACTGATTAGGGTTGTGGTTCCCCCCTTTTATATAAGCACAACTTTGAGAGCAACTACAGTAAAGGCTCTTCAAGATTTGTTTAATTCCTATGCAAGCTGCTGATGTGGTGTGAAAGGGCTTATAGATCTTTCTCAAGCTTCAGGATGGGGAAGGAAAAGCTTTCGCTGTCTGTGGGGGCACAGCTTCTCTTGTCACCCTTTTGCTGTGGGAAGCGATTCTCTGTCACCACCTGGGAACTCAGGGGAGCCAAAACTCACCCTCTCACTCCAGCCCCTGGAGCTGTGTAGTAACTACCACAATCTTCTCTATGCTCCCTGATCCCCCTGGCTCACATTTCTCATGCCACCCACCATTGCTGCCACTTACCCTGTTTTTGTTACCAGTTACAACCTACTTGCTCCTTTCAGTTACAGTGAGCAGACCCCAGGGCTTTCGCTTTCCCAACAGAGACAGGAGAACAAAGCTGTTCTCTGGCTTTCTCTTTTGAGTTCGTGGTACTGTTTCTTGTGGGGTCACCTAGCAGCCTTGCCATGCTTGCTCTTAAGGCACCTTCCAGCAAAACTAAGTTACTGCTTGAAATCCCCTCTGAAGGGTACTGGCCAGCATCTCAGGCCCCTTATTTCCCAGGTAAGTCCTCTAACCATGACCATCTTCTCCACCAGTGCTCCTGCTTTTCTCACACTGCACCCTGGGAGGAGGATTTTGCCTCCAGAGGTGCTGTGAGACCTGGGGGTCAGGACCTGCTTTGGTCACACTTCCCTGCCTGCTGACCTTTTTTGGGAAACTCACTGTGCAGTGACTCCATCCTTCTGCAGAGACATTGAGGCTTACAGCAAACAGAGAAAATGAAGACACCAAATTACTCTGTAGGATCACAGAGATGCCTTAGGAGTAAGCTGTAGAGTTTTCTTCATTGATAGACTGGTAAAGAATTAGGATTAATGTTTTTAACTCTGATGAGTGTTTTGTGTAACAGCAGGTAGAAGAAAAACATTTAGGAAAAATGGCTTGTGAGGAAAGGAGAAAGATGTTTCAGTCATCCCAGCTTCTGATGTTAGCAAACCACACATATTTTGTTATAATGGGTGATAAATTTCAACCAAAGCCTCTTTAAGAACTAGTTGTGTTTTTTCTGCTGGTTATATTCAGAATACAGGCTTCTAATCCATGTGCTAAGAATCAGGTTGCTAGGTTTAGTTTACTGTCCTTCTTATCCTGCAAAAGTGAAAATTCAGAGCCTAGTCTGGGCAGTTTGAACATGATCCAGAGGCAGCTGCCTGCCAGAGAACAACCTGTTCAGATCCTCTCGTCGCTGAATATCCTTAACTCAGTCAGCTTTTCCCATATCAGCTATAAGGAACCACCTGTTAGGCACCTAACAAAAGTATCAGCTGCACAGATAGTATACAGAACAGCCTCATCTCATGAACTGAACTGGAGGTTCACATTCATGGAATAGGAATTTCAGAATATAATAATAATCTTACAACAAAAAATGATTCATTCTCACGCTGTGCTTTTTAGTGTGGAGACAGGCTAAAGTAAAATGAGACGAGGGATTGTGATTGCAATGGGTTTGTCTGCTTTAGAGGAAGGTAGCATTTGAAGAAGGAGATCAAGTTTAAAAAGGGTTGTATTTTTCCCCTTAGATGAATAATCTGGAAGGGAAGCAATATCATAGCTGTTGAAGGAATGATAAAAAAATGATTTTGAGTGCTCAGCTGAAACCAAACAGGAGGTGGTGTGTTTTTTACTTTAGACTCCAAATGTTACTGCATTTCTAAATCCCACGTTCCTGATCACTTAGGAAACATAGTAATGCTTTTTCCTGAAAAAGTACTACTCATCTTCTTTTGAAATTATTTTCAACCAGTCATGAAGCTTGAGCATTTTATTCCACAGTATTCCACAGCAAATGACTTCTACTTAATTTGAGATTAGTACAAAGCTCTGTATCTATACATGATAATATTCAAAGAAGGTATTAAAGCAAAAAAAAATTAACAACAAAAAACAACCAAGACCAAACCCAAAGAACTGAACCAAACCAAGCCAACCAACTAACACCCCCCCTTGCCCTCCCCAAAAAAGACAAGGAAAAGTATAACACAGAAATCTTTTCCTACAGAGATTAAAATTTTAATGTTAAATATGTTCTCATTTGTATAATATATGTGTGTATTTGTGCATGGGTGTGTGCTTGCAGATGGATGCTTTAGCTGTGAAAAATGAGACATGTATTTCCGATTCTGCTGAGAAAGAAAAAAATACTGATTTTTCAGTTGTTGACCATTTTAGACATCTGTATTATAAACTGAAGAATGTGGAATTATCAAGATTATTTTTGAACAGAACAGTCTTGAAGGAAATGTAACCATCTTGCTTGAAAAACTGTGTAGCAAGCAAAAGATTACAAATGCATGTTTTGTTTGCTTTGAAACTAACATTTTTTATCTTCCAGAAAAATTGTCAGTAAATACAGTGGAAATAAGAGCAATCTCCTATGGCTACTAGCAACCTCCCCACATTTCTATGGTTCTACACTAAGGTGAAAAAAAATCCTCAGGAGAAGGAATCTTTAACCTGTTGTGGTTAAAAATTTTGAGGAAAGATCTTTTAAATACTTTGAGAATGACCAAATATTTTATCATCACCTTATTTTTTCATCAGTCACTTCAATTTGTAAAACCCAAGAAAGATGCCTGGAACTTCAAGAATCTGAACACGATATAGGTAGAACAGATATATTCTTACCTCCCTTCCTAAGAAGAAACAGTCACTTTGACAACAATCTTCAGGTAGAAAAGTAATTCAAAACCAACATTCACAATTTTGACACAATTTTAAGGCAAGAGTCACAGCTTAGCTCTTTATTGAAGGCACAAAGTGAAATGGAAGAAGAAATATACAGCTGCAGCAACAATAACAGGAAACCAGAAGAAAAAGGGGGGTGGGTTCTGCCTCTTGATCTGAACATGCTCAAGATAAAAGTCAGTGGTAATGCTTTGGTAAGTAGTTTCATAACGGGTGTCCTGCCATTTGGAACAACCTACATACACAGATACATACACATCAGGTATATGACCGTGAGAATCTGACATCTTTATCTCTCTGGTAATTTTGGAATTCAATTCTTAATTTTTCAGGCAGACTTGGAGTGATTTGAGAGACTGAGTAAGAGGACTTTTAAGTTTGACTTGGGGCGGAAGAATGCCCAGGAACTGTGTGCACTAGTGTTTCACTTGGGAAACAGCTCCCCTTCTGCTTCTTCTCTCCTAGATTTTCATTAAACTTAAAATTTGTAAAAGTTTGCGTTACTGCTCTTAGGAACGAGAAAAAAATGTTAGAAAGGTAGATTGTTTTATGAATTGAAAATATTCTGTTACAAGTTGGATCTTTGTAATTTCTCTGAATTTTTCCAATTTTATTTGGAAGTGTAACAGCTGCAATAGCCATCTCATAGGATGGCAGCTACCTCCAAACTCTAGCACTACATAAGTTTGAAAGTTGACTTTGGTTTTGCTCATTTCTCTTAGGCAAAAAAAAAGGTTTTTTTGAAGAACAAGCAGGAAATGTATCAAACAAGAAAGATCTATATCCTACACTCTATTATAGGTACATGCACAGTTCTTTAGATTGCATGTTCTTTTTAAGCTATGCATGTTATGCAGTATGTAAAAATGTGTAAGATATTAACACTCCTAAAACTCCAGAATTTTGACAATCTAGAATCTACCTGAAAAAAGCTAAACCCCAGATACTAGAGCACTGCTTTATTTCCTTCCATAAATTTGTATAAATTACAGAGATGCACAGAACCTCAATAATGAAGGACTGTGTCTCTCCACACCTGCAGTCTGCAAACAAGGAGCTCATTCTCATTCTGGCATGTCCTGATTTCAGCCTCAACCAAAAAGGACAGAAGCTACTGAAATTGCTCACCAACACTTGCCCAGCAAAGGGAAGCTGGGTACTGGATAACAACCTGTGATGACTTCTGTTTCTATAAAATTTACAGGATAGTATTTTTCAGCGGTTGTGGCTACCTTGACACTAAAAGAAATATTAATTATTTAATTTACCATACTATTTACTGATTTTTCCTTGGAAGTATAGCCAGATACTGAGATACTCTAGCAATGGCCAAAGAAAACATGTTTAGATTTAACTGTTAAAACTGTCAATTTAAATTTTCTTTTAGGAGAGCTTCCATTAAGTGTTTAAACTTAATTGAAAATGTTAACTGATATTTCTGATATGGTCTCTTTTAATCGGATATTTTTTTTATATGTGACAATTAAAGAGAGATAATTTAGTCCTACGTTTTCTTTCACTCAAGAAGATCTCAGTCACCTGCAGTTCTCATGGTGCACAGAAATGCCAATTAATGGTGGAAGTAACAATAAGAATGAGCTCCTTGAAACTAGCTTTTTCTTGTTCATTTAAATAATGCAATTAAAATAATATAGTATAAATAACAATAAAAATAAGCCATAATTCTTAATATACTTGTCTGTCTAGAAGATACTGCTCTTTCACCCTTCCATATTGAATATGAAATTCAGAGGATTTTTTCCTGAAGAGATCAAAACTCATGCTTGTAATGACAACAGGTAGCAAAATTCTAAAATGTAGCTGCAGAAGGGGCTTTAGTGTTACTCACTCCAGGGGGTAACACAGCTTTGGCATTTGGGTTTGTTTTAAACATAATTGTAGTATTAGAGGAAGTGGCAGGATCTCTCCTGTGTGCCTTTTCTAGAGCAGCTACTTTTACAGTGTCTTCAATTGAACTAAAACAAAGTTTCAGATTAAACTGGCACTTTTTTTTTTTTCCAAATTCAAAGGAGAAGGAAATTGGTTTTCTACTAGGAAAAATGACTACTATGGTCAATTGATTCCAGTAAGTTTGAAGCAGACAGTCCCTAATTGCTGATGTGTGGTGATGGCAGCAGTGCAGGTAGAATTATACAGCAAATACAGTACCAGAGGAAGAGTGCCAGTGCAAATGGAAGGTGGCACCCACAGTATAG
Source organism: Irena cyanogastra (assembly GCA_013397155.1). Lineage (NCBI taxonomy): Eukaryota > Metazoa > Chordata > Aves > Passeriformes > Irenidae > Irena > Irena cyanogastra. The sequence goes on along the minus strand of VWZV01005336.1, from coordinate 320,977 downwards.
AAATAATACAGAAAAGAAGCCAAGGAACAAAATGTAGGTTGCCATGAAGCACTTTAAGGCAGATTGTACAGGGAGAGCTGCAAGGGGAAAATTGCTTATAGTGAAATATAGGCCTGTGAGGGAATAGTACATCATGAGTTGTTTGGGACTCTTGGAAAGAAAGTTTTTCTTAGAAAAATATTCTATGTTCTTGGCTGTCACTTCTTTTACTGGCACCCTCTGATATAGCTAGTTATTCATTATCAAATGACTAATTACTATAATGGCATTAACTTAAAACAAATTGCCTCCATCCTATTTTAGATTTGGTAGGACAAAAGAAGAAATATATGGACTATAATGTGTTTGCTTTTTTAAAATACTTATAAAACATGCTAGCTCTCTTATTTTTTCTGAATCATTAAAATAATTGATGAGGCAGTAAGAAGTGCCTTTGGAGACTTTGTAAAGTGGTGCAGGTTCAGAGATGAGGTTTGAACTTGCACTTACTCTCAATGTGCTTCTGTCACAGGCTACATATACCTATACACATCTTTGCTCTCAGGAATGCACACGTTGTCTACATACTAGTTTTTCAAGCCTTGCACTTATCCTCATCTTTTCCATATATGTGATTGCTTGCCTGTAGACAGGACCCTGATTTTCAGAATTCATTATTTATCTGTTTTAGTTAGATCCTGTTACAGCATCTCAGTTTCAGAACTGAACAGCCACATCACTACAGCCGAAAGTAACTTCTGAAAGCCTTGGGTTTGGCTGTCAGAATATGCTTTCTAAGCAATGATTATTTAAACTTTGCAAAGTGATGCTTTCAATGGCTGTGGTCTGTTTTTTATGCAAAAATCAGCAGTATTCAGTTAATGGATATTACCAAGAATAGCCAATCTTTGATATTAGATTCACTCAGTATTGGAATGTAAACCAGTTATTTTTTCATGTTTCTGTTCAAGTATACAAATTACAGCAATCAAAACAAATTCTATGTTGTTTTTAACAAGTCTCAGTGTATTGATGGTAGGTGCAGTAGGGTGTACATCATCCTAATTTCTAAACAGGGTGACAAAATTCTGGGGGAAAAAAAAATCTGGCAATTTCAGTATTTTCAAATCTCCTATCAGGGCATGTTTAAACTGGCTCCCAGCAACACCAAAGCATATGTAGGCAAGATAACAAACTTTTACCAAGCATTTATGAAAGTTCACTTTCTTGTCTTCTAGTTTAGGTAGGTGCTGTGGTCATTTGTGTCTGTAGAATTGTAACAGAAGCTCTGTCTAATATATCTAAATATATACAAAATTTGATAATTAGAACAATTGATTTAATAGAAGTTGTGCCTTTTGTTAGTTTTGTAGACTGCTGGCTTGTATTAAAATCCATATTAATCACCAGCCAGTAAGTCTCTGCATATTGTCTAAAAAACTAGTTTTCCAGTTTCATTTGGCATTTTATGAAATCAATTTACTAGATATACTATTAGCTTCAAGTTTTTTTCAGTTAAACTCCCACTAAATGTCATGTTTGATATATTTTTGGATAACTAAACATGAGATTTGATTTATTTGACTCTCAATTAAAAGTGAAAACAGAATAAAATTAGAGTATTAAAATTACATTTTTTTTATTTTGCTGACATTAATGTATAATACAAACAGACACTGACAGAATTAATCAAGTCTCTGTTATAGGCACTATTGTAATATTATTACCTAAGTTGCTACTGATTATCTTACAAAAATAACAGCTTTAAGAAAAGCAAACAAAACACAACTGGAATAATTTGATTTCCAGCGGTCATCCAAACTCCAAATGCAGCCAACAAAGGCAAGTTTTTGTTTTCCTTCATTTTGAAAATTTCTAAGTGTTTGAATTAAAAAATTATTCACTTAGTCTTCTGCTAAAATAACCAGACCCACACTTCTTTGTGGCCTGATTTTTAATTTTCAAGTCAGTTTCAAATGCAAGGAAGCAGTCTATAGGAAGACATCAGTTCTGTTTTTCAGGAGAAAAATGACCCTCTGTGAAGCTCCTTGCTGTGAATGCACTATTTCCTTTATTTCCTGACAAAATATAAAGTGATGCTTGTATTGCTTTGCTTCAGTGAATAAAGAATTTCGTAAATTTAGAGTATGTAAGTATAGAGTATGTCTCAGAAAGAAACCAGAAGTGAAAATTAGTGAATTCTATGCTTCCGTCTCCTCTGAGGGACATACAAAGGCAATAATAAAATAGGAGTGGCGGATGGAGTACCCCCCACTGTCTGCACTGGTTGTCAATATGTATATGTTTTTCCCATCTTGAAGTGTCTGACTACCAGCAATATGTATTCATATCACAGAGTCACAGAATGGCCGAGGTTGGACGGTATGCCAGTTGGTCCAACCTGTTTGTTCAAACAGTGCCACTTATGGAAGCTTTATCAGGCGTGTGTCCAGATGGACTTCTCAAAATATTTCTAAGGATGGAGACTCCACAGCCTCTCTGAGAAATCTGTGCCAGCCTTTGGTCATCCTCACAGTGAAAAAGTGTTTCCTGATGTTTCTGAGGGAAACTCCTGTGTTTCAGTTTGCACACGTTGCCTCTGGTCCTGTCACTGGGAATGACTGAAAAGAGCCTAGCTCTGTTTTCTTTGCACCCTTCCTTCAGGTATTTGTACACACTGATGAGTTACCCCTTGAGACTTCTCCACACCAATCAGTCCTCTTAGCCTTTCCTAATAAAAAAATTCTCCAGTCCATCATCAGCTTTGTGACTGCCTGTTGGACTCACTCCAGCAGGTCCATGTGTCTCTTGCAGTGAGGAGCCCAGAACTGGATGCAGTACCCCAGGTGTGCCCTCACCAGCACTGAATGGAGGGGAAGAACCACCTCCCCTGACCTGCTGGTAACACTACCCTTAATGCATCTCTGCACACTGGTTACCCTCCTTGCCACAGTGTCACATCTCTGCCTCGTGTTCAGTTTGGTATCCAGCAAGACACTCAAGTTGTTTCTGTCTAGGTGGCCTCCAGCCTGTCCTTGGTGCCTAGGATTGTTCCTTCTCAGGTGTGGGACTTTGCACTTCCCCCTGTGGGACCTCGAATATCAGTGTCTGCATTTTTCTTTTTTTCTTCTAAAGAAGGAATTCATGTTCTTGCTTCTTTATGGTAGTTAATATTTTTTGCCACATTTTGGAAAAAATAAGGTCACTGCTTTGCATGTACAGATCAGTCTGTATTTAACTGCACTTGAGGAGTCTGAGATAAGGAGTACCTGCCATGGAGTTTGCTATATGTCAGTTTAGTTGCACTAATTGACCTCATACTGGCTTAGAGGGTTTTAAACTCCATTTTCTATTTCCCTCACTTGTGTATTTGAGTGTATTTTTTTACTATTTTAATATTTGTAACATATCTAGAAATCTTTAATAAAAAGAAATTGTATGTGTAACAAAATATTTTTATCATTAGTTTATATTTAAAATATCCATAAAGTAGACATGTTTAAGATAAGAATGACTGTTGAAAATAGAGGCCTTGATTCAGCGAAGTGTTTAGTGCCTAATTTAGTTTTGAGACCTTGACAGTCCAAATGAATTCAATGTCTAAACTGCTTCAGTACACAGTATATGTTTATTATATATTACATGAAAGAACTCAGACCTAATACCCTCAGTTATTTGTATTAGACTCATATATCCCATTTATTTCTAGGTACAATCAGCTATGTAGCTACAGAGCTACCCTGCAGTGCATCTCAATTATTTCTATTAATCTAATCAGTAAATTTAATATTTTTGGTGCCACTATCTGAAAAGAGTGCTACTTAGCCTTAATTAGAAATTCAGTTACAGTTTAGGGATGCGCAAAGTGAATTATTTAGAAACTGTCTTATGTGTTGCAACAGACTGAAATTTCCAATAATATTTGTTTGGCTTCTGTACATACATATACATATACATATGTGTGTGTGCGATTGGATCACATGCAGTATTCAACAACTGCATACTTATGCCTTATTGCATGTTTTGTGCTTATGTGTTTGTAGCCAGCTGATTTTGTGATTATGACACATCAGTTTGCCTGAAAAACACACTGTGTATTTTCCACACTAAAATGTTGGAATTATAAATAGCACCTAAACCCTCATATTTATTTTGTAGCAAGATACATTTTTTCCTCTAGATGGCAATATATTGCAAGAAATATTGTCAATCTGTTTCCAGTACTTATAAAGATTGAATTTGGCAGTCTCCAGAAGATATTTAAAGTGAAATTACTTACTCTTTTAATTTGAATTTTTTTGAGGGTTGTTAAGTGTAACATAATATATAATTAAGAAAATCCTATAAAGTTGGAAGAAGTAAATGAGTTAAACAAAAAATAGTCAGTTATATTACATTTAGTGCATAAATATTTGCCTATAACCAATGGTCACATGGGCTTTTATATCGAGATAACCTGTAAAAGGATTTCCCAAATATATTAGTATATTTCATATAAATTACTGTAGGAAATATGACTTTTAGTTTTCCTTATCAAGACTTTAAAATTCCATATTGACTCATTACATTTTCTGATTTTATCATAAATTAAAATACAGTATAGCAAAAATAATTTTCCAAAAGAGTGAGCAATACTAACATGGAAAATTAGGTATAATATATTAGAGGTAGAAATGCTGTTGTAGAAGTGATGATTAAAGAATATGGGAAGAACAAATCAGTCAGGATAGGTAGTATCTTTCATACACCCGCTGATATAAGCAGAATGTTAAAATAGACATTTTTCCAGGCATTTCAGTCAAAAACTTGTGGTTTCACCTGTTCATACATTTTAAACCTGGCTTAATCTTTTTCTCTCCTAGTATACTGTAATAAAACATAGACTGCATTTTCTTGAAAACATTAAATAGAAACTCAGGGGTTTCTTGCACATCTGGAGCTCATATATTTTTATATACCCTTTTAGAAAATACTGTGTGCACCTACTGAAAAATATATGAATTGAGACACTATTTCAACCATATAACACACTTGAGATATCTTTGCTATACATGAGCTTGACTTTTTTCTCTATAAAAATAAATACTGATACTTTATTGGAAGACTTTAACCTGCTTTCATTTCAGCAGAATCTGACAGATCAGTAAATCAGCCCAGAAGGTTTATTCATAGTATCTTCCCCTGAAACTTCCAGTGTGGATTCCTGAGGAATTACTCAAATATTTTTCCCCCAGCTTTAGCTAAATGATGAGATGATCTGGTGATATGATCCTGAGCATGCTGAGGATAAGCTCTGCAGCTGGGGAGCTCAACCAGCTGTGAAGTGTGGCCGTAAGAAAAAAATCGGAGGGCGCAGTGAAAGGGGGCAGAAATGGCAGTTTTATGGCAACACGTCTGCAAATGTTTGTAACTTAGTCATACAATTTGCCTCAGGATAACTCTGTGGGTTTAGGGATAGATTTCTTAGCACTGTATATTTACTCTTTTAAAAAGGAAGTGCTGAACTGGTATTTTTGGCCTCCTGGATATGATTAGGAGAAATGCGGGGGCACCTGATGCTAATAAAATGGAAAGGAAAGGCACAGATCAAGACATCTGGGCTTTGGTAAACACTGATAGTGGAAAAGCTGTGGGCATTTCCTTTGAGATGGCAAAAGGATGAAGATGAGCTCACTGTTGACTACAGATTTTGAGATGACTCAAGCAAGGAAGACAGTAGAAAAAAATGCTACCTGATTTCACTGTACCAAACAGATAAAAGCTGCAGATATGTGAGAGTTAAGAGTGGAGTAAGGAGTTTGCTGGCTGGTTTCTTTGAGATAAAAACCTGAAGGCAGCAAGACTAGTGGAGGGGCTGAGCTGTAAATCGTAAATACCCTAGGGAGGTCTGTGGATCTTTCTGTGGACAAAATACTTACGAAACAAAGAAATTAGTGCAGGAAGAATGGAAAAAGACGGAACTCTAGGATGCCTCTTTGCTACTTGGAATGCAAAATTCCCAGTTTGAATGGTAGTAGTTTTAGAAATTGCCACCAAAATTCGGAATATCACACTGCTGGGTGTACTCAGACTTCTGGAGCCTGCTTGTAGCATCCAGCCACAAAGTACTTCAAGAGCAGACAACACTGGAGCTGAGCTGTGTGGTGAAATCCTGGATGTGTTATGGAAAGAGACAGAGTGTGGCATTGTTGCAGTGCTGCATCTTCTGCAGAAAGTATTGGTGTTTGGTCAGTAGTCTGAATATGCTTCATGCAATACTTCTTTATTAAACTCCTTAAACGTTTACTGTAGTGCATTAGGAATACCATATTTGCCTTTAGGAGTCAGGCAACCAGATCTTGTTCCTGTTGGTAGGAAGTAAACATCGCCGTGCTCATTAATAGAGCACTTTGGTGATCTCCAGCTGCTAGATGAGCCCTGCAGGGTAACTTACCAATCTCAGGCTTCTCAGTACTATCAGTACTGAGACCTTGTCACCTTTGTCTCTGGAATTAGTGGGATGTGTAACAAAAGCATCAAATTGTCTTTACCACCAACATCTTTGTCTTTTATATTGCTTAGATCAGGGAGTTATGACAAAAACTGTTAATTGGGAAGTATAATGTATTATTTTAAAAGTAACTATAGATCAGAGGTGGCTGCATAGCAGTAATGCTTAGAATTCATCTGGTTAAACTAGATTTCTAAGAGGTAGTCATCCATTGTTGAAACTGTCACCTCAGTCTTCTTTGATCCTTTACTGTGAAAAAACAGGCAGATCCAAAAAGTAAATAATTTCATCCTAAATTAAGCATTTAGGACAGGTTTGGCCAGAAAGCATCCCTTTCTCTCCATTGACTTGTTTTAGACACTAAATTTAGGTAAAGTGAATCTCACTCAGTATCTTATGTTCCCTAAACACCCCTAGCCTGACTTGGTATGTGATCTAAAAAAAAAAAAAAAAAAAGCTCTAAGATCTCTACATGTGAAGATTTTTTTTTTATTGCTGTAATGTGTAATGGAATCTCAGGTCTAGGGCAACAATGGTCAAATGGTCACAGCTGAGTCAGAGGCAGAGGTTTGCATACAGTTACCCCTACCCAGAAACATAGTTAGGGTACAGGGTGGCCCAAATCGTTCTGTGTGTACCCTGGATGCTTAAGTCAAAGTTTGCTTTGTGCAAGTACTAAACTGGATTGTAGATGTTTTCCTCTGACAGATTTAATGAGAAAATGATGTCTTGCTCCTCTAGAAGTGGTGTCTGCCCTCCCCAGTCTGCACCACAATTTCTACCACTTTGCTTTCAGTGGTATGGATGTTCGCAAGACCATTGCCAAATCAGGGAGCTATTCTTGCTACATGGAATGAGCTTGTGTTGGCCCCAGAGCTGTCTCAATGCCTGAATCCTTGTTTACTCACAAGGAGGACAGTTGGAGTAAGGGAAGGGTGAGCTTCGCATCAGAAAAGTCAATTTAGTTTAGATTCATCTGTGTTCTTAGTCTGTACTAGCGTAGTTCAAAGTTTCACACAGCCAGTGTGTTCCTCTCATCATATTACTAAAACTCCCTGTGGAAAGAAATAAATGTGTTAAAACTTTCAGAATAATGTCCTTTTGCACATTTAAAAGGAAGACAAATCAGTCAAACATTCTGATGGTGTATTTCTATTTTAAAGAAAAAAACTCAAACTCATTGGGTCAGACAGCAACCTCTCCCTCTGTTTTGCTATTTGGGCTTCCATCTACTGATGTTGATTAAGAATCAACTCTTAATTTTCTAGGGTAATTATATATGATAGATCATTAGGATTGCCTAGAAGGAGTGATGGAAAATGTTATAACTTCTGATATTTTTTAAGACAGATTTTGCCAAGGGATTCTGTTTCCAGTAGTAGGAGCCAGATAATAACTTAAAAATTATTGTGACATAAGACAGAGACAGTAAATAAAATGTACCAGAATAGTTCAGTTTCTTTTCATTGCGTTGCTATCACTTGCTGCTTTTTTGCTTGCTGGAGGGAAGAAAAATCTGGTTACTCTAAGTTCCCTATTTTAGTAGTCAGAATACTTGAATATGTTTCTCTAAGTTTTTTTGTAATGATCTGGGCTTGGGTTTCTTCAACTGTAAAATGGGATTAATTTTTCACAGAGGTTTAAAGAGGCACAACTAATATTTAGGAAATACTTTGAAATCCACAGATGGAACTTTAAAAAGTTAGTTCTACATGAAGTGTGTTCCAGAGATCTGTGTGTGTTACTTGGATAATATTCTGCCAAAATATTCTGCCAAATATGTAAGTATCAGTCAATCTTTAAGAGTGAAAACAAATTTGGAATTGCTAAAACTCAGTACATCATGGAAACTAATTAAATTAAGAGAAAATGGAATGTTTTGCTCCTGGTATGGAACAGAAGCTACCTGACGTGATTATTTTGAAGCAAACTTCATCTTCCATATGTCAAGAATGAGTTTTTCTTTACAGACAGAGCATATTTCTGGACATGTAATTGTAAAAACTTATTTTCACTCTGATTAACAAAGGACTAGGCAAAGGCACATTTTGTCTCTAACAGTGGTAAATACAGCCTGCCGCAGCTAACTCTGAGGGAAGTGCCTGGTTAAAAGTGCAGTTGTTCAAATCTGTGTGAATATCTTCTTGAGAGAAGTATAAATCTCTCAGGACAGGAGTAATTGTAGGTTACAGCCCATTTTACTCTGTGAATAGGGAATTTGCATTCCTGCTATGTTTCACTATAGTCCTGATATGGTGCTTCTGTTGCTAAATTTATGTAATGAAAGAGATCACCTGTTAAATGAGAAATGAGCAGTGCTAGTAGCAAGTCCAGCTATTCTTTCTGCTTTAAATAAGTAGCAAAGAAGAAAAAAATATATACAGAATGTTAAACAACAACAAATCTAAACCAAGAAAAATGCTGGCTTTCTGGTTATTGAGATCTACTTTATTTTTATAGTGTTACCCTGTTCATGACAAGGTAAATCAGTAAAAACACGAAAAGAACCAGACACAATATAAGCAATGGATGAATGTGCCAAAATTCTATTTATGTTTTATACATAATGGCATAACAGCAGACAGCTCAAAAGCATGCAGATGAACCCTCAGTTTGTCAGGAGTTCAGAGAACAAAAAAGCAGCCTGCAGCTACCTTTCTCTACCTATGCCTGGCACAAATACCGTAACTAAATGCTGTATTTTATTGCTGAATAGAAAGAAACAATCAGTGAAATTTTAACATCAAGCAAGAGCTAAAGCTGGCAGAAGAAGAAAAACAATTGCACTCAAAGAAAATAACAACAGCAAGGAGGGAGTAATATGGTCCAAAAATGAATAAAAGACAAGGAACCATATCCAAACCCAGAACAGGTTGTAAAACATGGTCACAGATAAAATATTCCCAGTGGAAGTGGGAGAGGCACTGTATCTCATAGTGTGGTCAAGTAGAGAATTCTGCAAATCATCCTTTATATTGCCACCAAATACCATTTTGTGTCTGTGCTGTTATCCATTTTTTGGCATTGCATATTTCTTTCCATGCTTCTTAGGGGTTACTATTTTAATTATTTTAATTCCTTTTTTGTTAGTGGTGGGCTGTTATCAAGAAAAATAAGAAGCATATGCCTACTGTTGGCCTCATCAGTCAGAACACAAATTTTGACAAAAAAACGAGGCATATGAGTGAAGTCTTTACTCTTCATTTAAATGGCTAGTTTTAATTTTAAGGGCCTTTTAGAATCCCTTATAATTACCTCCCAATATTAAAAGAAAAGAATCCACAGCTCAAACATACATGCATGTCAGTAGCCCAAATGGACACAAATGTGAGGTTATCTGACAGAAATGTAAATAAAGCAGGTGTAGAGATTGTGAATCTTGTTCTATTGAAATGCTGTATGTGTAGATACAGATCAACAAAATGTCTAAGGCAATGTCCAGCTGCCACCTAAGTGCTGAGATGGTTCTGCTCCTCCTGTGCTCATCCCGATGGTGGTAGTCCCCCTCTGCACCCACTCTAGCACTTTTCAGACATGCTGAACCGGTTGCTTGATAAATTAACGTAAAATTAGCATGATAAAGGAAAACTTAATTTTCAGGTCTTTCAGAGGCTGAAATCAATGAAAAAGGCATTTCCAGGAAGAGCCAGAGACATGGTAGAAGAGGAATGCGACCTGCACAGCGGAGTGTGAAGGCAGAAAATGAAGAGAAGGGCTTGGTGTCCACAGCCACCTCCTGTAGCAACAGCTGGCTCATATCTGTCACTGAACTACACCTTCAGAAAGAGAAAATCCCTAAGAGCAAAAAGAAGGAAGTAACAAAGCATGACATAGCCTCTGTGATAATGTATCTGTCATTGAGTAAAAGCTGAAGAAAGTGAGTATTTATGTGGAATGCTAATAGTTATGACCCTGTAACTCTGGGGAGGATTACTGTGTTCACCCGTTAAAGAAAAAAATAAAATTACACCAAATAACTGACTCATCAGTTTCTTTTCTGAATGGAAGCAGTTTAGGTTTTGTGATTTGTTTATGGCTATTTAGCTCACAGAAGGGATAGCAAAATTGTCACTGATGGGAGTGGTTTTAACAAAATAGAACCAAGTTCTGCTGAACCAAAGTGAATTAGTGATTCAGGAAAAACTAACAGTAAGTGGGAAATATAAAATGGGAAAAAACCCTAGGTATTGAAATGAAGGCCAAATAAAATTAAAGACAATCTGATACTGCCTTCCTCTCAAAAAAAAAAAAACAAACCAAAAAACCAACAAAAAACCAAACCAAAACAAAACAAAAACAACAACCAAAAAAAAACCTTCACACCAAAAACAAACAAAAAAAACCCCAACAGAACCAGAACATGTGTTTCATGCTGTGTCCAAGATATGTCTGTGGGTGTCCAGAAAAGCCAGTGTGCTTTTTTGCCTTTTCCAGGTGAACAGATTGTGTAAATTCAAGGTAGTGTGCCAGGGAGCACCATCCCAAAATGCCACTCAACAGCTCAGGGTAGGCTTGAGTGGGAAACTTTCACTGTATAGTCTTATGGCAGAGAGGAGTGAAAGAAAATACATAGGGGTGATTCCTAAGGCAGGAGCAGATGAATTGCCATGAATTGCCAAACTCAAGACAGTGACCAAGAGATTTTCCTAGAGATGAAGACCTCTAATGAAGTATGCTTTTTTGCAACCAAATAAACCCCACTGAAATTTGCTAGATGAAGAGCAAGACAGGAAAGATGTCGTAAGCAAAACAACATTTTCTACATGTATCTCATCTGTCCTGTTGGATGGATTCTGCATTTTCATGAAATGTATTGTTCTACTTGGTTTTACAGTAAGATCAGAGATGTATTTTCTTTAAGAATAAATTCCTTGAAAATTCTGGCCCGTTGTAAGGATTTTCTCTAGCCGTCTAGGGAAGCACAACTAGAATGATTGCAGAATAAAAGAGGCAGACAGAATAGGTGGCCAGCTACCTAAGTCTTATTTAGAAAAGGTGTCCTCCAAAGAAAACTTGGGTCAAATTGCTGACAAAGACGAACTGTAGGAAAGTCTGATCAATTTGAAAAATCATAGCCATAGATCTACAGGAAGAAACATCTTGCTTTTATATTTGGACCACACAAAGAATTTGCATAGGATTTGGGTGTTTTTGCAACTACTGTCTACTTTCTGTAAACTAAGACTTTGCTGGAACAGTTTCAATTTGCAATTTTAAATATTTAAGTAGAATTGTAATTGCGCTTGAAATTGTTTGAAAATAAGATTAGATCTCTATGAGTTCTGAAATTTGTGAAGCTGTAAACCTTAGAAGTGCAGCCCTGTGCACTTCTAAAATGATTTTGGCTTTTGAGTGTATAGAGAAATCATCCTAAATCCAATTTGTGGAACAAAGACATATAGCAGTAATGGGAAAATAATATTTAAGAGTTGATACATGGTGACATCATCATTTAAAAAATGAAGACAGGTTGGTGTGTAAGTGATATAATGTGGATGTTGCTGTGACTAAAATATTAGGAGCATGTGTCTATGGTTTGGGTCCCAGCCCCCTAGCACTTATACTTGTGCACCCCTTTTGTGATTCAACAAAACAAAACAGAGTGTGTGTGTTGTCTTTGGTGCATATATGACACATATTCTTTTCTCTAAATATCTTGTTTGGTTGCCATATTTCTTGGTTGCCTACAGAAGGAGCTTTTTATGATTCAGCTTCTAGAAAACAGTAAATGTCACCATGATATTTATCTGTGTATATTTTTCGATCACATAATCTTATTACTTTCCTAGATCTAGATTTTTCTTCCTCATGTAAACACTGCCTTCTTTTTGTGAGCAATCCCTTTGACTACAGTGGAACCAGTTATGATCAACATTACTATTCAGAGTGAGTAAGGGTGTTGCAATCTTGTCCTTAATGTGTATATTTTCCACAATTACTTTATAAAATGGTATTTTTGATTTTTTTTTCCCTACCTTGGGAAAAATGACCAGAAGAACAATTTTTCAATTGTATACAATAAATTCTTTATGATATAGCTGGGGAGAGGCAAGATTTTTTGATATCATTGGTTCTTTATAGGTATATCTTTATAGGTATATAATTTCATAGTGGATTTTGATTTTTTTTAAAGCAGTTCTTTATTGTAACATATTTGGCTGATACAGGAGTTATTAAACCCCAAAATTAGTGAAAATGTTAATGTTTTCCAAGTAACTACCCAGGGAAAATGCAATGTCCATTACTGTTTAAGCTTGTGCATTGGCAGGAGGATGACAAATAAACTGGAATGTGTCAGTATTTTAATTCAGTTACATTGAAATGTAAAGACTCCAAAAGAATCTTTGTTAGGTTTTCAAAAAGCTAACACTTGGACTCCTACCCAGCTGCAGTGGCACAGAGCAGCACTGTCTATTACTGGGGCTGGTTTCAACGCCATTGCTCAAAAAGCTTACTGATTATCCCTAACATCATTTGGGCTGCAGAATGAGCTCCTCACTCCAATGAACATCTTCTCTTCTTGCTACGAAGACAGCACACTGAGAGCATTTGCTAATTCATTCTCATTCTGGTGTATTTAATTATAACTTTCATCTCTTTTTCTTTTGTACTTTAGTATTTTTTATTTTCTCTCAATTTTTTTACCTGAAGCATAGTAATGTTCAATGAGATAAAATTAATATATATAGATGTTATCTTCCAATTACACACTCCACACACCAAATTTTAACTTGACAGATTTCTGCTTTGGTCATTGCAAAGAAGGATAATCTGTATATTATGGTTTTATAAAAGAAATCTCTTGGCTTTATGCAAGAGAATCAGACTGGCAGAGATTTAATTTGAGTTCTAGGGAGTTAGTTAGTTAAAATAGCTAGGATAGTAGCTCAAATATGTGCATGGATTTAGCTGAGTTGGGTCTAAACCAAATTTTTCTTCACCAAAAGCCTACCTTCTGTGCTAAGCAGAATTGCACTTGTACCTGAGCAGGTGCAGTTTACAGTCAAGCGTGTAAAACATAACACACCCCATTTTCAGTTCAAGTTTTGAATTACATATGCTGGTGATACTCAATTCACCTGTATTGCTTCCCCTCAGAGGTGAGTGTAGCTAAAACCAGGTCATCTACTGTCTATTCCTCCCTGTTCCAAATGGCACTGTGCTAGGAAAGAGATATTTTGAGTTGCAATTGGATCTTATTGATTTCAGTGAAACCTCATTTGTCATAAAACTGGGAAATTCAGTTGGAAATCAAACTCCATTTATTCTGTCACTGAAAAATTCAAGGACTTGTCCTGCTGTACAAAGCAGTGAAAGTTGTGGAAAAGGAAACTCTAGAGTTCATGGGGTGGTATAATAAAGTTCTTCAGGTGCAGTAGTGTAACCTTATCTGGAATATGAACAAAAGAGTGGTTGCCAAGAATTAATGAATGATTTGCTTCTGCCCATAGATGGCTGACAATAATGGGAAGGTAGTTTCCCCTGTTTGGTACCTTGTTTCAGTATTACCATTGTAAATTGGAGCATGTTAATGATTCAAAAAACAAAACTGAACCAACTGTTGTTGAAAAAAAAGTAAATCTTAATCATGATTTCTGGAACATTTTTATGGGAAGCCTGGGAGATGCATAGCCTAGAGAGTGAACGAGTCCTAGATAGTAAGTTTTTGGGAACATGTAGGTTTCAGCTGTCAGGCAAGAAGGGATGTTTATGCTTCTTTTTGTTAGGATATATTATGATGTTATTGTGTCTGTCCTTGTCTTACATATGACATATGTGGTTTTAAAAACAACAAAAAAAAACCCCAAAAAAACCAGTGTTGTTGATAAAACTGTAAATACTCAAAATTACAAAGTTGAGGCATGCTCTTATTCTGGCTTCTGGGGAATGGGGCTATGCCATGTGTTTTTTCCTGCATTTATCGAAAACTGTGAACACTAGGATCCTGATCTTCTGTTGCTGCTCTCATAAGCAATTGAATTTGTTTAAATAAGAACAATAAATATTTATTACCTTTGTATTTTGAATTTCATGATACAAATTCCCAGTTCATATTTCTATTCACATCCAGTTCATATTTCTATTCACACCCTTAACATAAGAAGAACATTGAAAGTCAATGAGTTTTATATCTTTCCATATATTAACTTATACACCTAGAATAAAATGTGAGTTTGTGTTTTGAACACATTTTCTCTGAACTGTGTAATTTTAGTTGTTAGTTTTGCTTATAGATGATCTGTTAAGAGTTTAAGTGGAACAGTTGCTCATTAGTGTGTGACAAGGGTGGATTGAAAAAAGTAATCAAAGAATGCAAGTAAATCAATATGTTTTCAATGCTTGTCTGTAGTTTTGACAAATTACTATCCAAAAAAAGGCATTAATTAAGTTGGATTAAATTCTGATTTCTTCAGAAAGGTTGCCTCTATCTCAAAAAGCATTGATTAAATGTGTTGAAACAAAATTCTTGTCAGTTTCAGTGTTCTTTAGGGGAGTTCCTATAGTAAGTATGTAAAAAATGGTGTGATTCATTTTTTTCATAACACTAGCTCTATCCCCAAAGTGACACAAGTGGGAAATCCCATCTGTGGATATCATCTGCTGCATGTTAAATTACTTTACTCAAATTGGCTTTGGTTATATCAATCATCCTCAAGCCTAATGCAATTCCTGAGGAGGTGGTTAACCTTAATATCAGTTACTGGCAAGAGTTTAAATTACTATTTTTAACAGGGTACTGGGACATCCTATTTTATAGGAATATATTAGGTTTCCTCTAGTTAAACTAAATACTGAAATATAGGTTCAAACCCAAAGATTTGTGAAGAAACAAGTTCAGTTCAGGAACAGTAGAGTGATAAGACAATATTCTTTACATTTAGAACAAGACAGAAATATTTGAAAGTATTAATGTAATAGTAATATTTTGAGTATTTAAAAATGCATTTAATAACTTTAATTTGCTGAACTAGAGTATGAGAACAGATATCTCACTACTCACAGAAAGGATATAATTGCTTTTAAGCAAGGAGCAGTTTAATGGTGAACCTTTCAAGGTTTGAACCAATGATGACCAGAGGCAGCTGCTAATCAGTTGATAGAACCTCCTTGAATCCTCTGAAGTTGAATCAGCTCCTTCTGGATAAACCAAAACTGGACTTCATGACAGACCCTAATTTCTAAAATTGGATCAAGCTGACCAGCTGAAATGTATTAATTTATTAGCTGCTATCAATCAGAAATTTGAACCTTCTCATACCGCTGAGGCCCCAGAGAGCTGGGAGTGACACAGCACTGTGTCTGTACTATGTTTCAGGTAGCCTTCTATTTTATTATTTTTTCAGATTGTAATCTGATTTTAACCATTAAAGCAAAAGAGAAATTAGCATAAATCAATCCTTTTACTTCCTGATGATCTTTTTCTGACTTGTTGAAAGGATCCTATGACAGAATAATTTGCTTACTTTTCCAATATGTGTATGAAAAAAAGAATCCATTCAACCAGTGAAGTCTGAAGTCATAATGCCAGATTATGAGCAGTAATGGTGCCAAATAATAAAAGGCAAAGCAGTCAAACACAAAGTGAAGGACCAAAGTTATTTAAAATACAACAAACACAAAAAGGAAAAATTGTTCTGGGTATTGGTCTGACAAAAGGATGACTGGAAGATTGATTGACAGAAGATCATATTGAATATATGTATAAATTTTTGGCTATTATTTTCAGATTGAGAGAAATAAATTATGAAATAACAATTCATTCCAGTTGACTAGACTTCATTTCCAAAGCACTCTCAACATATATTAAATATAATACACTAGAAGAAACACTGTAGTGAAATTTATGGGAAAAAACTGCATGCAATTTGATTAAAAAAAAAAAAGAAAAAGCAAACATTTACATCAAGCTACATACTGTTCTGGAAGGAAGTTAAACAGTGTTGAGGCTCACCCAGAGGGATGTCAGAGATGTAATCTGACACATGCTAAGAGGGCTCTCTCTGCAGAGGCCTTTGAAAGAAAATGTGTTTCCTCTCATTCTCTCAAGATTATACAATATTTAGAAACAGTCAGTAGTTCCAACTTTAGTACTTCCAGTTAGTCCCTGATGTAGGTTAGTCATGTATCATTTAAAACTTGCAATGTTAGAATAGCAAAACTCTGAAGCAAATTTTCAGGATAAAAAAATAGCTGATGTAGGCTTGAGAATGAATGTAGGCAGAACTGTACGTAAGAAAGCGAAAACACTCAGAATTAGTCTTTTACATCTTGACAGCTAAATTTATTAGGCTGTGGAATGGTCTCTCAGGGAAAGCAGTGAAAATTCAAACATTTGGTATTTTTAAAGCAGGTTTGGCGAAAGTGTAGTAGATGTACAAGAGCAAGCAATTACTTTGGCAAACAGAAAGACTATAGCTGTCACCCAAATATCTCATAATCTTGATGGGTTCAGTTTCTGTTTAACACTGGCCCCAACATGTATCTTTTGCTCAACTAAGCAATTGCTCAGTAATGCAATTTTGAGACCATACCAATGAATTTTGCAGTTTTGAAGTAGCATAGACAGAACGGACCAAATCAAATGGAGTGGCACTTTTTGCACGTGTGAGAAAAACTATGCAGAATCTGAAAACTCTGTTTCATTCACTCTCTCTGGGTCATAGAAGACTTTTTGTTTGTTGTCTTAGATCAACAGATTTCCTTCTCCTGAGTTTGTGATTTGGGAAAGAATTTATAAAATACATAGATGATTTCTAGAAGTCCCTTCCAATGCCAACAATGCAGTGATTCTCAAACACGCTTTTCCAAACAATGACCTTTGGCATCCCCACAGTCAGGACCTAGGAACATTTTTGGCTTTATGACGTAGAGGGAAAGCATTGGAGTTCATCACTGGCACAGTCTTCTCTGTGATCTTTCCTGGACAGACTGTATGTTAAATTAATTTGGCAATAGAGGTAAGTGGAATAGTTGTTAAAATAGTTGATTTTAGGGGTGACTGAGGCTGTCACTATTTCTCTTCAGCAAGGCTTCCTGACAAAGAGAGCAGAGCCATCAGTTTATTTTGCCTGACACCAAGTCCCAGTTTTTGTCACACACTACCATAGAAAAGTATTAACAGTTTCCCTGTAAGGAGCTGAATTTTCAGGTCTTGTCAGTTAGCCAAGACTTCTGCAATTATTTGATGCCCTCTTTTTGATTGTAGATTCTCAGCTAACTCCCCATTTACAAAGCACCCTATACCTCAGTTGCATCTTCAACCATTTCACACCTGTTTTTCTTTGGTCATCTCTGGATCTCCTCTCTTACACTTCAGGTGGGATTGAAGCTTCCTTACAGAAGCTTTAGCAATTGACAATCAGCATGGAGCCTTCTAACACACTGGTGACACAAGATGCAACTTCTCATAGAAGATCTAAGCAGTACTAGTTAGCCTCTGCAAACTGTCACAGCTCCTAATCCTGTGACAGAGGATCTGTCCCTGACAGAGGCTTTGTCTCTGCTAAGGAGAACATAGCTGCTACTGTCTGTCTTACTGTCTTCTACTGAAACTGACACCATTAACAAAAATCAACAATTTAAATTTCTTATCTATACATCGGCATATTACAGGCAGCCTTAGGAGTCATAATCAGCAAATCTAGCAGTCAGTTCTACTGAGAAAAGATGTGACGTGTATGTAGAGGCAATAACTTTTCTTAGAATAGACTGTATAGTTGGAAAAAGAACATACAATCCCTTCTTAAGTCTGTTGTAGAAGCAACAGACTTCCAAGTCAAATATGAGTTGACAATGCCTGTTCAGTTTAATTTGTTTTGATTTCTCTTTACATTTGTGCCAAATTACTGGCTAGCAGTAACAGAACAATAAAAAAGAAATGAAAAAATTTACCTTTTTATGAGCTCATTTGAGTCATCTTTCCTTTGCTTCCTTTCTGTGCTTGTTCCTGCTATCAGCTGAATTATTTACTCCTGCCAGGTACTGGCTTTAACGTTATGTATCTTTAACCTGGCTAACCCTCCCTGCAGCACTTGTTAGTTTTTGGTTTTGGTTTTTTTGGTTTTTTTTTTTTTTTTGTTTTTTTGTTTTTTGTTTTTTGTTTTTTGTTTTTTTGTTTTTTGGGGTTTTTTTGTTTGTTTGTTTTTTGTTTTTTGTTTTTTTGTTTTTTGGGGTTTTTTTGTTTGTTTGTTTTTGTTTTTTGTTTTTTTTTTCCTTTTCTGCAAATTTAGGCCTTTTTTTTTATTTATTTTTTCATTTTAATGAGGTGAATCAGTTTATCTTGTGATCAAATTATCACCAGCACTAGTTTTAAGTAAACTGTAGGAGTGTGGGCTAGTACAGATGGAAATGAAAAGCAAAAGTTTCTCCTTTGAGAAAGAAAAAGCTTTCAATCCCTGCTGTGCTTCAGAAGGCTACCCTGAAACCCTATGGGCAACTTGATGTTTGCTCTCAGAGACAATGAAAATTTTCTGAAGCTTATGGAAATAACTTTTGCCATATAACCAGGATAGATGTGAGAGGTAATTACATTGGTTTGTGGAAGAGATAGCTGAAAAAAGGAGCCAGCATTCAAAACACAGAGCACCTATGGAAGTAAAATTTTGTTGTTAGAAGGAGTTTCCTTGAGACAGAAATTCAAATGTAACACTGTGCCAGTATTTGCTGTGGCAAAATGCATGACAAACTAAGAAAATGATTTACCTATGGAAGGCATTGAGAAAGACCCAGAGACAGAATAGAGCATGGTATCAACACCAGGGTTGTGAGTTCAATCCCCATGCACATTTACTTAAGGGTTGAACTTGATGGTCCTTATGGATTCATTCCAGCTCAGAATGTTCTGTGAATCTGTGAATATAAGCCCTTATCTCGCAGCACAGTGCTTTAGCCACAAGAGTGCTAGCAAAAATGAGATTTGGGATTCTAAGCAACAGTGGTTGTTTTAATTTGTTGACATTTAGAGGAAAGAAAGGCACAAAAATATTTTCTTTACTTAATAGAAAAAAACCAAAACCTCATAAAGCTTTAGATTCATCTGATTGCTTGGATAAAATAAAGCGTGAATTTTCTTCATGGATAAAACTATAGACAAGAATATTAGTAATACATTCTTGTCTTCGTTAAACAACTTTAAAAAAAAAAAGCTTTGATATTTCAGAATTTTTTTATTGATCCCTCTCTTCATATGATTAGGACACTTCATGTGAAGAAAAGCAGATAAAGGGACATATAAGCCTGTTTTGTTTGGCATTTTTTTTTCCTCTAACCCTTCCAAATGCTGGGGGGTAAAGCAGTTCTAGGTGTTCTTTCAGGTATATGTCTCCTGATGAGCTGCAAAGATAAATGGTTTTGGAGGAGTGTAGTTGTATAAACTTACTAAGAAAGCTAAATCCCACTAAAATATCAAAGTCAACACTTTGACCTTGAATTCATTTTTGCTTTAAATGATAAAAGAAAAAAAATGTTTTTGAAACAGAGATATGTACTTATTTTCAAAATTGTATCTTCTTTTTGGGATTTCAGGGCTTGTCTTTCTACTGATTCCCTGTTTCTCATGGTTGTTTATCTTAGAGAAGAAGCTATATTTGTGGAAATAAGCAACTGGAGTCAAACTGAAGATTTTAAATATTCTTTCCATGCTTTTACCTTCTTTTTTACTGGAAAATTATTTTAAAAATCCTTTTGAATCCCCCTTTTACCTTCCATTTCTCATTCTTATCCTATCTTTCATTTCTCTTTGAGCATTAAACTTTTCCTTTTAATTTTCAGTGAGGAAAAAGGAAGAGAGTAAATAGGTGTTTTGATTCTGTTCTCCAATTTTTTTTTTAAGTGAAAGGAAACATGGAAGGGAAAAAATCCCCTTTGAAGCATTATTGTTTATAAATTATAAAAATTCAAAATAATTAAAAATCATTACCTTTTTCAAATTCATTTTGCGTAAGCATCTAACCATTTTTCTTTTTAACTTAAAAACAATAAATTGCCATTTTTCTCTTAGCTTTTTTTTATGTTTAGTTGAAGTCTTGTAGTTCAGGATGTCTTATTGCATTCCCACAGCACCCAGCAAAGTGGAATCTGAATGATATTCAAACCTTAGCTAGACAGAAGGAAACTCTTAGTAAGTGAAGTGACAGTAAGAAATAGAGTGTTTAATTATTTTACAGTGGATAAATTTGGTCAAAATTAAAATGTGGAAATTACCTATTGAAAATGTATGTAGTTATCTATGAAAAAAGTTCTTTAAAAGTTGAAAAAAATTAATAGCTAGTGAATTATCTAGTTTTACTTAAATTCTGAGAACTTAGTATGTCAAGACTCTAGATACTCATACCAGCATGTATGCCATTAATTTGGATTTATTATGCTAATTAAAGTGAACTAAAGGATCACATGGAACTGATTTTTTTTTTAATAAAATGAGCATTTGCAAAGCATTAATATACCATTGATCCTGGGGAATTCACAAACTGAATTTCCTGTTCAACAAAACACCATGTGAGGTGAGAAATTGTTCTTGAAACATTTGCCTCCATTTTTGTTTCAGTATTATTGCAATTTAGGCTTAGTCAAATATTAGTAGGTGCTGTAGGGCGATACTCAAATTCTGGTGCATTCTGTTGCCCTCTGCCCCCTGCTCCGTCCTGTTCCGTCAGCAACGAGCTTGTTTTTTAGCCACAAAGCAGCTTCCTGCTTTTCATGAAAGCATTTCTTTCAGCTACCACCTTAATATTCCTTTTTCTGAAACTTGTGTAGAGTGCGGAGCTCCTTTGAACAGCAGAGGGAAGACATACAGAGAGCAGGACTGGGAGAAGAACAGAGATAGCTGCCATCTGCCACTTTAGCTAAACTGAAGCAAATTGAAAAGGCTCTTCAGCACAAGTTCTTCTTTCTAGGGAACAAAACCCCCTCAGTTAAAAATGCACTCCTTTTCTGACATTGCATCTTTTTTTTACTGATTGAACAGGGATATTTTGGAAAATCAGGGTACTGTGTATGACACCAAATTTGGTTGGAACTGGGAGAAAAAGATGCAATCCAAAGCCCATAGACCGAATTTAGAGTTTTGGAGCGTATGCAAACAAACCCAAACACTCCATATTTTCAAGTTGAATGCTACAATAATGTACAGGAAAAGCAGTCCTGTAAAAGAAGGGAATATGCTGTCAGGCTTAATGCAATGAGAAAGAGAGAGCTAAGAAACTGCAAATTCTAACATTAACCTACATGAGCAGTCTCTGTTGTCCTGATTATCCTTAGGGCACGTAGAAACAATAAATATGTTTATGTCTGTTGGAGAACACCATGTGTTTGGGACTTTGATCAGTCACTATCTGTAGTCATTGTGCAAGTCTTTTGTCTCTGTGAATTACAAAAGACTGAAATTACTGAAGGCAAGACTCAGCCTTATTCCACACAGTTCTGGAAGATCTGTAGTTTTTCTGTCATTACTCTTTTCAAATCTGTACTTCAGATCTGAAGAAAATTAAACTAAGGTTAAATTTGGCCAAATATATAGTTTCAGCATAATAAAGTAATGAGATGCAGAGAAGTAATAATAATTTCCAGGAAAATGCCCAAGAAGCATGCTGTTTATGCTTTATGCAGAATCAATTTAGAGTCCATATAAACATCTTGATAAACTTGTGCATGCAACAAATAACTAGCAGTAGCTGTGACAGTTATGAAGATGAATGGGAAAGTTTTAAAATTGGAAGTCCATTACTTAGCTTGTGAAATTTACCTATTTAGATGATAAAATGTTTAATGGAATATAGAATCTTTTAGGTAATACTTAAACACATTTCCTTTCTGAACCTTTCTCTTATTTTGTGTTATAATTTACAATGATATTTACAATGATATCTGTAAAAAATGTAATAAGTGTTAAAACTTATTAAGTAGTTTCAACCTGAAGGGCAAGCATTAAATAGAATATGAAACGAAAAACATAAGAAACTGGACCATATAAACTCTGCACTTATGTGTTACAGTGTGGCATTAGAACTATGGCTGCCTCTGGAAATCTCAGGAGTGATATGACAATCCGAAAAAAAAATAATTTAACTCAATGTATATTGATTACAAGATGTTCCAGATGATAAGTCTCTAGGTGTGTTGAGAAAGCTAAGAAGAAGGAAAATTGTAAGTATCAGAGGGTTGGTGGTTTACAGAATACTTCTTAATCTGTAAACTTTTTTGGTTATATGTGGTTTTAAAATTTTTGAGACAGTCACCAAGAAGAAATGTAATATATGCTGTATCTTCAATGTTCTGAAATTAATAAAGGGTTTTGTTAATATATTTTGTTTGGTTTGGTTTTGTTTCCCCCCTTTTCCTTATTTTGTTTCCTAGTGTGATTGCTGTGTTATGGAGCCAAGAAGATTAGTTTCTCTTGGACACAGTCACTTTGCCTCCAATTTAAATATATGTGCCATGCTATTTTTGAGACAGAGCAATAAATGAAATTGATATTTTGAAATCCCTACAATTTTAATAAAGAAGAATCCTAGAAATTTAGAAAGGCTTATTTAGCATGAGAATATATATTGATTAAGCAGGGAAAAGATTTGTGTTTGTTAAGAGATTTTGTAGTAATGGGCAGTTGCTACAACAATAAGGGAAAAGAGGGAAAGAGGGAAAAAATTTAAATAAAACCAAGTAGTTAATAGCCAACATTTATATTAGATTATACTTTTGCAAAATGTAAATTAGTACAATGCACACAATCAAAAAGATATCTTTCATTCTATATCAGTATCTGTGCATAAGTTCTTTTGATGAATTGTGTCACAGATCTTATCAGGACAACCTATGCAGGTAAAGTGCTTGTATTTTATTGATATCATGTTCACCAAAAGAGAATTTGAGCTGATTCTACAGACCTTTTGAAGTCAAGCTGTTCAACACCAGTTGTGGAGAATGGAAAATAAAACTTTGTGGTACACTGAAGTTATGACTCTGACAGGTTTTCAGTGAAAGGTATCAGTAATCTGACAGGAGAGAAACCTGAAAAACTAGTCATTGTGGGCTCAATATGACTTGAAACTGAAGCACATGGAGGAACATCAGTTCCAGCACACAGGCATTGGCAAAGAGCAGGGAGATGAGATTTTTCCTTTTTTACAGTGAAATTGCTGAAGTGAAAATTAGTTAAAACTTTTCAACAAAAATGATAAGTGTCATTCCTGTGAAGTAATTGCTATCTATTTTACTCAAGTGGAAGAAGATACTTGCACACACAGAGTTGAATTTGAGAATGGCTCCTAGTTTTGATCTAACTTGTTTTCTCATGGTCAATGTAGATCAACATGATTTCAAAAATAATTTTCAAAAATAACACATATAAGCCATGCCTTAAGGCTTTTAAAAAATGTATATGCATATGCATATGCATATGTATATGTATATGTATATGTATATGTATATGTATATGTATATGTATATGTACTTGAAAATTTTGACATGCTGATTAGAGTTTTCAAAGTCCTCTGTGAGCATGAGGTCCAGAAGGAAGTGATGGGTGATAGAGATCAGAGATTCCCTTCTGTAGGATATGGAGGCACCCATCTGCCAGACAGACATGATTTGATGGGAGGTTTGTTGCTCTGCAACATCTGGGATAACTGGAAGGTTGTAGCGATTGGGAAAATTGTCCAATGAAGGGAGAAGATAACTGCTGCACCTATCTTCTAAAAGAGGAAAAAGGATGGTATCTGGCAAGCTAGAAGGTGCTCCTGTGGCAAAAGGACTTTCCTTCCTTGGGTCTCTGGGAAAATCAGAGAAGTCTGGCATTGATAGATGTCTAAACAGATGTGAGCAGAGTGACCTGAAGAGATTGTAGCCAGGAGGCTGAATATCTCCCTTAGTCTTCCATTTTTAGGCCACATACAGGCTACTGCATACAGTTCCTCTCCCAAAGCAAGGCTGGGGCAAACCTAAAGGATGGACACCAGGCTGGCTGGAAGTGGATTACTTGCCCTGTGAGGAGAGGCTGTATCCCAGAATATAACCGATCTACAAATGTCTGTAATAATGAACAACCATTTAAGTAGCACAACAGAAGTTTTTTAGCTAATCCAAATTGATAAACTTCTTTATCCATTAAGAATGGCTACAAAAAATAGATAGTCAATATTTAGATGCTGATCAAATCTGCTGAAGAGATTACAGGGCTGTTGTTTGCTTGAGTCAATTAGATTCAGGATGTCCCTCACACCAAAGGTAATCCACCCAGACTGGATTACAATATACACATGGGATCATACAGACCAAATGCTGTACAGACTGCACAAACATATGTATCTGAAAAGCCCTTTCATTTAGGTGAATAGCAGCTGTTTTGCATTGCATTAATAGTAAAATTGAGCTATTTAAAGTCTAGGAACTTACTGTTTGCTACTGCACAAAGAAAGGAATTATTTTATAATAACAGCATCTTACAATATAAGATCTAGGAATGTCTTTTCCTGGTACTAAAAAAAAATTTTGATTCTAAAGGAATTGGAATGGCAGTTTTGGAAGAACTCATACACAAAATTTTTATATAAAATACCAGAATTGTTCTTATCAATTTACATTTTATTAGTTTCCATGCAGAAATTAAGAGATATGTTGTACATTTCACAAATAGGTCAAGAACTCATTTTAGCAGTTAAAATGAATTGCATAAGTCAAGCATTTCAGACTGAAAGGTTAAAGTGGCAAGAAAACCAGGAAGGCTTTTCTTTTCTGTTCCTTCAATAATTTCTAGTTAAATCCTGAACAGCTATAGATTATTGCACGATTGTGTCACTTTGCATGTAATTAAGAAGATATTTATGAATTGTGATAAAAACATTCCATGTAGGGCTAACACACATCCTGAAAGTGTCATAGGTAGTTCCTCTTAATAATTTATTATGGCTACTAACAGTGTGGCACATTGACCTGTGGTTTGCATTGAACACCAACTGCCATCTGCACTGATGTATTATCTGCCAACATCATTGCCTCCAGATACCAAAACACATTTAGTAGAGAGTGGCAAGGCATTTCCTGTTTGTGATATTCCAGGTTAAGGAAACTTGTGAAATGATTAGAAGAAATAGCAGGCAGTTAGGTGGAACCAAATTCTTTCAGGGCTGTGAATTTCAATGAGAATAAAGAAAGCAGAAGAGCTGAAAAATACTCTCATTTCTCTTTCACAAATTGTAGATTTCTGGGTCTTGGAAAACTAAATGTCAGGGTAAAATGAGTTTCACAGTTATGGTATTTCAAATTTAACAGAAAAAATAAGTCTTTTCTTATTACAGTGTAATAAGACTTCAAGAAAACTTTTAGATTTTATTTAATTATTTTATTTAGGAACTCTCTAATGGTTTCAGATTTACTTGTTCTTCATTAATTAATGATTCGTTAACATGAAAGCAGTGAAACCAGTACACTGTGAAGCAAAAGATACCACTGGCCAGGCTGGAGACACCAAATAAACCTTTGTTTATCCTGAGGCCAAAACCAAAAGTGCTGGGAACATGGACCAGAGACAACTGATTTTGTTTCCTTATTTTTTCCATGAATGACATGATACATACAGCAATTTGTGTGGTTAAGTTTTACCATCTTAAGTTATGCTCAGATTTTAGCAGGCGTAAGGGATGTGTCCTAATTAATGAAATAGGAATCAGGAATTGATGCTGAGGTTTGTCTCTGCATTGAATGTGTTCTGTGAGAGCTCCCAGGTGGAAATAGTGTTGAATGCTTTATAAAATCATGTCCAAGAAACTGTGATGTTACAGATGGCATTAGTTCGATGTATGGTAGGTACTGTGTGTGCAACACAAGAAGCTTCTCTTCATGACTGGTAAATCCATATTGGAAAAGCTGTACTTCCAGTGCATGGCAAGGCAACCTGTGCACTGAACAAAACAAACAAACAAACAAACAAACCAAATGTCTTGGGAGCATCAGGATCTAAGTCTGGAACCAACTAGCAGTGGAAGCATGTATCTAGTTGGAACATTTGGGCTTGCCACGCATTGGTGGAGCTACTGCACATTATCTGCAGTTTATCAGAATATTTATTCTAAATATTTTTGGTTTTAAGTGGGAGATATATATGCATTTTAAGAGGCAGATCTGAAGTAATAAAGAAGAAAAACCCAAATATTTTGTGAGCTGACACGAAAGAAAAGTACTTGCATACTTTGTTGTGGTAAACCACCTTTAAGTACAGTTTTTGTTTTCCTTTTAATTTAAATGGGGGGGCGAGGGAGTGATGGTGAGAAAGTGCAATAGAAAATTATACGGTAGGTTATTTGCATTGTAAACATAAAATAAAAATAAATGCAGAATACAAATTAAGATTTCCATATTAATAGTAGTTTGTCAGTATTATGTATCCGAAGCATTTGCAACTGCTGACTGGACTACTGTGTACTTCACTGAATAGTTGGTGCATTTATGAGTTAATGACTCTATGGAAACCTTTAGCTGTTATGTTTATGGACTACAATGGAATAAATCAGCTCATTTCCAATTTGGTATTGTTTTTCATTGGTTTTCAATAGTGGAAAACTTTCTATTCATTAAAGAATTAGAGCTTCAGATTTTTTTTTTTTTTTACCAAAGTTGACTCTTAGTTTCTGACATGTTTACTTGCCAGTAAGATCTGGGTGTACTCCCCTTCCTGTCCTTGAAGATGTTTATCTCTTTCCTCACTCCTCTTAGGCCCCCATGCCTAATTGTTGTAACTGGAACTAGTTGAAAAAAACAATAATCAGTTCTCTATTGTCCTTAATAAATTAAAGCAAAGTACACTTAATTGGTCTTGTGGAGCATATTCTCTCCATTGGCACCACAACAATAATTTGATTGCTTTTGAACTATATATACTTATATGTTTATATATTTAGGTGTGTTTACATATTCGTAAGCCTTTTGTCCCTTTTAATCTTGAAGATGTTAACAAGTCAGCTTTAATTAGCTAGGTATCTAACTACCTTAGCTAGTCCCTCCAACTAAACCAAGTAAACACAAACGAAGACTGTTGCTTTAGTTTCATAACTGAACCCTCAAAACCAAATAACTTTGTAACCTGGAAACATTAAAGGATGTGGTGAGAGGCATGTCAATCACAGCCTGAGGATCATTGTTACCGCCGGATCTGATTACTGCTGGCCGTTGTCTCCAGGAGAACAGGGGTTTCAGTTCAACTAAATTACAGACACCTAACATCTCATGGAATCAGAAGCAAAACTCTTAATAACTCTGAATAGATATTTAGGCATTGAATAAAAATTTAAAACAGTAGTTGAGATGAAAATGAGAATCTGGGCTTTTTATCTTGCTGCTGAGCATAGAATGGCAGCAACTATTCTTTGATTTTTAATGCTGAAGGAACTGAGGCATGGACAATTACCCGGACTCACAGAAGGGACTTTCCGGAGACATTTTCAAAGAAGCTGTGTGGATATTAAAGAATCATTAATCTTTTTTCCTGTTTTATGAAGAGTTTAGTTTACTCCTGTAATGCTCCAAACCACTGCTGGTGTACACGTGCAGACATTTGATTACTCTGGAGTAAATGAATATTATATCAGTTACAAGCTAGTCATCTATGCATTTATGTCTTATAGACAAACAAAAGTAAATTATATCTCAAAGTCTTGAAAAGTGGGAGAATAGCATAAATTTAATTTATTTTTAAAAAGTGGTGAAAAGAGTTAGAGGGGTATTTGGTTTTTTGTTTGTTTTTCATAAATAAGCTAGTTAACAACAATAATATGGGGAGTGGTATCCAATACTGCATTCCTGTTGCATTCTGTGTTGTATGTTCAGAATTAGACAATGGTGAATAAATAAGAATTTTCTACAGATTTATTAGACAAAAAGAAATCATAACCTTTTCATATTAAAGAAAACAAAAAAGTTGTGTATTTACATTCTTTGAACAAGCACTTTTATTTTTTGTTCAGTTGAAATATTTTTCTGTAAATCTCAGGATCTATGAAAAAAATATTCCATTTCAAAATACCTTTAAAAATGAAGGATTTCACTATTAGTCTGCCAAAGGAAAAAAGAAAATCTAACAAGTAAAATTTAGAAATTCTTTTAAATTTTTTCCCTTTTGTTGACAGGTCCTCAATGGGACATAGAGCAATGCATTCACAACAAATTAAGAGAACAGTTTCTTGTACTAGTCTCAAGAGTGGAATCTTCACAATTAACTAACTAGCAGCTTTTTAAGAACTGTGTGGTTTATTAAGTGTTCATAAAATGAAGCAAGACCGCACAAGCTTGTCCTGCACTGCTCATTTCTTTAAATAGTCAGTAACTCATACATCCTGTATATTTAGCTAACAGGAAAGGAAGAAACAGCATATTTAGTTTATCTATGTAAAATTAACTAGTACAGCTTGGATAATGGGCATTCCAGATGAATACAGCATCCAACAGTTACAGTAACTAAACTAATGGTTGCTTTTCAACAGCACATAAAAATACTATAAATTACAGGTCTCAGTTCATGAAAAGTAGCTGAATTTATTAAAAACAAGCTCAATGAGTACATTGTAAATACACTGAGAAATCAGCATATGATGCTGGATTTTTTTGGCTACTTTGTGTCATCCGTGTACATCCTCTTATTTATGGAGACACACATTATATATATATGTGTGTATATATATATATATAAGCTTACGTATGTCATCAGTAGAAACCTGATGACTGCAACGTAAAAACCTCATTTACAGAGGCTACTTTTACTGTATATGTAAAAGTTATTTCCCTTACTTTACTAGAATCCATGATTTTCATGTTAAAGTAGAGAGTTAGCCCTAATTCCCAGTACCACATGGGATTAGAAGGTATTCATTCCCTCATTTTATAGAATGAAAAAGGAGCCTTTCTTTGTCTATACATATAATGGAGTATGCTAGGATAGAGGAAAAAATTGACGTGGAAAGAGACATACTGGGATAGTCTTAATCACGATTTTATCCATAGGGCAATTCCAGTTCCCAGATAAGGGAAGGATTTAATTTTTCGTCATTGACACTTGGATTAAATGATGCTATATTTACACACCAAAATTTTCTTTACAGATGCAACAATCTTTAGTGACTTGGATGCTATGTTTATTATAGATTCAGTATTGACTGCTAGACATTCTGCTAAATAACTATTTATATCTTTTAATCTGACTGGCTTCATCCCAGTTTTTGTGAACTTGCTTGTCCTCCAACAACAGTGCCAGGTTGTGAAAGAGAGGAAAAATATATTGTAAGTAACGATATGGAGTAAAAATAAATTAAAATTAAATGAGAACTTTCAGATGAGAACAGCCAAAAAGATGTGAATTTCAGAGGAACTTCACCAGGAAAATGGTATTTGAAAAACAGGCTGATACCTTAGTGTGAAGAATTTCCTTGACCCTTGTAGTAATATATTAGCTATTTTAGGTTCCCAGAATTTAATGACAAAGCTTCTTTGAAGGATAAAAGTTGTACTCATCTTCTGTCAGATTTTCCTAAAAGAGTAGTGTGAGAGATAAGATAGAAACATCAGCTGTGGTCATAGAACTAAAGGTGTTTATTGCTATGAATTCATTTTTCAGTAAAGAAATGCTCTTGTCCCTTGGTATAGCAAAGGCATTTTGGATGGTCCCATCACTGACAGGATGGAGAACATTCCTTTACAAAACTTCTGAAGCCATGGGTGTCCCGGGAAACACAGTATTACCTGTAGGTAGAATATGAAAGTGAGAATGGAAAATCAATGCAGCATCACACGTGAGATACATGCATCACAGCAAAACTCAAGGGCTTAAAAACTTGCTGATTGCCATCTCTTTCTTCATTACTTGCTAATTATCTGCTTCTTTTTTATTTCACTGACAAACTGCTGCTTCTAATCAGAAAGAAATTCTCATCCATGTCTTCTAATCCATTTTCCACAGTTCTCAGCTGTAAAGCAATAGAGCAAGAGGAGCTAAAGCCTGAAACAAGGTGATGAAAGTGGCTTTCATGGACATGTCAAAGAGGAGATCTGAACATGTGGAAGTGAATACAAAAATATTAAATATGTCTGCTGCTCTCTCATTCCTAACTTAGATATTCTTAACAGAATAATTCAGACTAATTTTTATATTAATTTTAAAAAATTTATTCATAAATAATTATTNTTTGTTTGTTTGTTTTGACTCTGATAGCAGTAATTTACCTTTTCACCCTTGATGATCCATGTCTCAATCCACTCCAATCTACAGCTCAGGAGACAATTCCATGGAGAGTCATCCTTCCTCAGAAGGCATAAACTTGTAAAGGTATTGTAAAGAAAGCAGCAGAGGAGCTGTTTTAAGAGAAGCATCCTCAAGTCAGCTCATGTGCCCAGAGTTAAAGGCCAGTGACTGCTGTGCCAGCACATGGATTTGAGAGTGGGATGGAGACAAAACCATCACAGCAGCATATGAAAAAAAAATCTAAGCAAAACGAGAACAGGATAGGTGAGGTGTCCCCCAGATAGTGTCCAGTTTAGGCAACAAACACATCACCTTAGAAAGTGACTAATTCTGCATAAAAGATGAAGACACTAAGTGAGAGCTAAATAATATAACAAACTTCTTCTGACCTGAAATAATGATGTTAAATGATGTTGCTGCCAGGCTCATGCAGAGAATAACTTTTTAATTTCTTTATTATTCAAGCTGTGTGATGGTGCAGGTAAGCACTTTTTTTAAATTCGTGCCTGAAATGTTAGGACACTTGTACCCAGTCATAGGTCAGCACTGAACATTATCTGGCCCAAGTAACTGAAGATATTTTTTTACATAAATGGAGATGATCACTACTGTATTTGAATTAAAATGAACAAAGCAATGCATGTGCTCACACATCCATAGCCATGAGTAATCAAGTATCGTAACACAGATCTGAGAACAACTCTGCAGTGAGGGAAGCAGTGGGAGCATTGCTTCAGAAGGAAGCCAGGAGAGAGATAAAGAGAGCTCCTTTTAGGCTCAGAGATAACCAAAATCCAGACTTGGATTTATGAATAAAGAGGTAGTCTCCTCTTCTTTATTCTCATTGAAGAAAGGAGAATCTGTAATTTTCTATTAAAAATAAACAGAGTTATATTAAAGAGATACCTGAAATAATTTGTTTTGGTCTGGTTTGGTTTGGTTTGGTTTGGTTTGGTGTTGTTGTTAAGAACAACCTGACACTGGTTCATTCTCAGCAGCAACAACAGCTCATCTGAAAGGTTAACTTTGTAAATAGCTTTGCATAGCTTGACATGATCTACTTATATTTGGGTTGAGATGCAAAGGAACACTTTTCAAGAATATGACTTGTAAATAGATTATGCTAACCAATACACACTTAATTATAGCACTTTAAACCAAAGCATGTTCTTGTGTGTTATGAGAAGTGTCCATTTCCTCTGAATAAACAATCTTTTCTCTCAGTGCCACTTTTTCTTCCACTCATTTACAGATCCCACACCATGCTTCTTTATAGAGAGATGCATTTTTCTTTGTGGGGAAATAATCCTGTCAGCCCAGCTTGTGTGATGGTTTTATAAAGGTTTACATGGAAAGACGTCACACAGAAAGAGACTACCACCTCTGCTGAGCCATGAAAGGGCTTGGGAGGAGAGACTGCTGACTCCTACATGCCTGCAGAAAATGAGAAGACCAGAGATACAACTATGTACTGGAAAAAGGGACATGTACAAGCATGTTAAATAAGTGTATTAACCTAAAAGATCTGACGAAACTATGTTGTCTTGAAGGCATAGCTACTTGTAGGTGATGTAGTAGTTTGTCTCCTCTGCTTGTATGTCTAGAGGCACATAGATATCACACAAAACTGTTCTCCCCAGGATAAAATAAAAAGGTGAAGTAAAACTTGTCAGATTGTTGCCATTACAGGGGTTTGGTCTATTCCTAGTCGTGCAGCTTAGGTGAAGAAAGTACAGCACAAGGTGCATGAAAATTTCTAGGTAATGCCCTGTATAACTAAGAGGTGATTCCCCATGTGGACAGACCTCCTTGACTGTGGCTGGTAGGACAAGGCTTTTCTGCTTAAACAAACAGGCTCAGGCTCCTCTTTTACTGATAATGCTAAAAATTTCTGCTGTCAGTGGAGTTTAACAATTTTAAAATAGGCAACAGGAAACACCAACGGCCATAAATCTTAGCACTTTTCCAAACTGAGAAATAAGCTATTTCTTGGGTAATTTTGCCTTTTTTTTGGCAGCATTTATATGTTCAGTGTAAATTAGAATGTTTAACAAAAAAAATTGAGAAAAGACAGTGGAAACATAGAATCATGTCAAGCAGGCAAGTTGAGATCTTTACACATCACTAGTGCTTCTCTGTTTAAATTGTGCTTTTTTGTTAGCTTCCACAGTGCTAAGTGCTTTAGATAATGTACTTTTCAAGGAAATTTAAAAAAAAAAATCAAAAAATATCCAGAGAATGTGTAGGTAGCTTCCATTAGCAGTAATGGGAGTTTGGGCACAGTTGCAGCTTACAAAATCCTCAGTTTAAAATCTGTTTATCAGATACTTGTTGCAGGCTGGGAGTGGGAGCATGGGAGCACTGAATTAACGCAACACCTTTCCAGACAGAGTCTTCGCAAGAAGTAAATTTATTATTTTTTTTTTTTTAAGTTCAGAGTGTGTTTTCTTTTCAAGAATTTTTATCCTGAATAAGCTTTTAAAAAATTATATAGGAACAGGAAAAAAAAAATAAAAGGTTTTGCTATTTGTTTTTCTCCAGCTAAGAAAATAGCCACAGTTTTTATTCTTTCAGTGTCATTTAAGGCCAGTCTGTCTAAACATGAGACTGAAAGCCCTTAATGAAGTGCTGAAAGTATATTTAGTTATTTAAGGGTAAGACTGACTATGTTGTGTGAGATGTAGTACAGACTATGTCTGTAGCACAGGATTTGTGAAGTGGACACATGCCAGAAATCCACCAGATGTAATAAATTGTCTTGGGAAATTGCTCTGTTAAATAATTGACAGTAACCTGAGGCTGAGTATTCATGAATTTGTTCAGCTTAAGTGGATGTCTTAAAAAATCGTTTACATTTTGGTATTTGAGCAATATTTTATGTAACAACAAAACTTCCTTCTGCGCCTGGCAGGATGATAATCAGAAACCAGAATTAGCCTCTTGAGGCTGCCACCTACCGGGGCAGGGGGAAAACACACGGAGTCCAGCGGGGCAATCCCGGGCATCAGTGGCGCAGCTTCAGGATTTATGCCATTTAGAGAGAGTTTAGGTGGATTTCCAACCCTCCTCCGCCGCCACTACATTTAGGAAAATATTCTGGATCAGCACTGGTGAAAAAAATCTATTTTTCAGACCGCGACTCTAGGTTATTTGAGGAGTATTTGCAAATACAATTTTTAAAAGTACTTGCGAAACAGGAAGCAGCTTCCACCATCTAAACCCCCACGATGCTACACACCAGCGCAAAATCACATTTTCTAGAATTGTTGAGTTGTGTGTGCATGAAGGCACATGTATTCAGCACGTCCAAAATCACCCCTGGCAGCTCCACAACTACAATTCAGGCACTACCTGCACAGAGCTTCAGCTCTGAGCTCTCAGGGTTAGGCTGAGATAGTAGTAGAGATTATTAGATTTGATACATACCTGAGCAGTACTCAAAACTGAGTGCTTTAGAGAGATCTTAACTTTCCATTTATCATGTGGATAATAAATATGACTAATGCTTTTGGATAGATTTGATTATTTGCATGTGATAAAAAAAATTCCAAGAACTGGAGTAGAGAAAACAGTAAAAACTTGGTTAAAGAAAAAAACCCCTGAAATAAAGTAATTCCAGGATTCAGTTTAAATAGAACTGGGGAAAAAAGAAAGTTTCACTTAAACTTTTTATCAATTAAGAAGCCCCTAATTATCAGAATAAGTGAAAATCATTTCTTGGGTAGATGCTGAAATAGCTGCTTGGAATTTTCATTTCTTTCATACTGTTTTTTTATGTTCTTCTGACTTGTCAGAGTTTTTCTAATTCACAATTTTTAACAAAGCATAATTTGCATATTTTTTAAAAAAGAAATATTATACTGTTAATATTTAGAGTACAACAAAAAAAAAAAACAAAACAAAAAACCCAAAAAACAAAACAAAACAAAACACAAACAACCCCCCCCCAGAGATACAATTTTGGGGTGCAGAGATTTATCAATGTACAAATGCTTTTTCATGAAAACATCATTTTCATAATGCATCACACAGAAAATAATGGACCAAACAGTTACCTTAAAGTCAGAGATGATGCTAGCAGAGTGACACAAAGTCTTTATTATCTTGCAGATATCTATACTGTGAATTTGTCCTGAAACTCAACATCACAGTGATAGAATTTGATCTACATTCTTATTATCTCTGCATCAGGACTTTACAGAGATCAAAAGGGATGCACAGTTTGACTTCTATCACTTTGCTTCCACTGGACTTCTTAATTGCAGTAGCTGTTACTTGTCTCCACTGTTGTGAAGGTCATGGAACAATTTCCATGATATCCTGGTGTTCTCACAACTTTCTGACACATCTCCCTTGGGAGCTGAAGTGTTCTGTGCTTGGTCTCTGTACCAAGAGCAAAGTCCCTGCAGTTGGTTTAAAGTCCTGAGAGAATTAAAAGAAACACACGTTCTTTTTAAGTTGTCCTTTTTAAACTGCAGACCAGGGAAGTTACACTATTAAGAGCTGCTGAAACAATGGTTCAGGCTTCTATGGAGTAAATGACATGAGACTGGGAAATTTTTATGAATTTGGCCATGTCTGCTCTAAGCTGGCACTTTGTGTTAGCAGTGCTAAGATAACTGAATTGTATTTTGTTCCTAAGTCTTCACTTCATAAAACTCCTGGTTAAAACAAAGAGGATATTTTTTCACTGAGGGATAAAATATTAATTTTATCCATCTACTGATTCATTTTCACATTTTATTTCAGAGGAATTTAAAATCACATTTTCACATGTGGAAGGCCGGTATAATAATTTAATTGTTAAATTGGAGAGTTGTAGTTGATGGTGTTAAACATACTTTCCAGTTGTTCAAAATTGTAAATAACTGAAAAAAAGCTGAGCAAAGAAAGTATTTTCTCTTTTCCCAACCAAATGCCAAATAAGTCCATCCAAGTTGCTTCTAATCATGTAAACTCATGGCCCATATTTTTTGATCAGCCTTCAGTTGTATTTGTTCCTAGCTATGAAGATTTTAGGCAGGGTAACATGAGAGGAGATCACAGAGGAATTTTCTTAGAATTTACCTCAGATCTCCTGTGAAATATGACTGTAACTGGCTGGCTTGATCCAGAGTTTATTTGAATTTCTCCTTTTCCTTTTCCTTTTCCTTTTCCTTTTCCTTTCACTTTCCTTTCTTTTCCATTTGGGATAATCATGCAAAAGCAACAGAATAATGATGGAAGTTAAATAAGACATTACATTTGACAACAAATACAATTTTATTAATTAGCATAGCACCCAAATGTGAAGTAGATGTGGGAAAACTTCCAGGATCCAAGATATTATCAATAGCTTTAGTAGTCAGTTCAGAACACTGAATTGTGAGTTCCTAGGTTTTTTTTTTAACATATGCAAAATCTTAAATAATTTATTCTTCAATAATTTAATTTCAACATAGAAGTTGAGAGTTTTTCCCTAAATTTCTTCTGATTAATCAGCAAATACTTTACAGTGAAGAAAATGCCTATACTCAGAATTTTTCTTAGTTATTTTTCTTAAAAATCTCAAAAAATCTATTGACCTCATAGATCAACAAGAAATCTGGAGAAATGTTCATGTAAATATTTGGGTTGGTATCAGAAGCACAGTTGGTCTTTGGGTTCTTTGGAACTAAAGAGCTGCTGATTTTAGGAAATTTAAAAAGAGCATAGTCCTATATGATGCATTCTGGTCTCTCACAAGTGTTCTTTTTAAAAAACCCACAGCATTCATCTCATGAAATGCAAGGAATAATATTGTTGGGTTTAAAAAAAAAATGAGGCCATTGTTAACTAGACAACTTAAGAGAAGAAAATTAAATATTTTCATTTATGACTTTCATTTATTAGATCAACTCCACAACTGATATAAACAAGGACTTTATTACTGATCTCAGAGGAATTACATGCCTGGATCACTTTGCTTATGGAGACATACTGCTCTACAACAGTGCTTCAGTATCTCACAAGAACATGGCTTGTTTTGATGGCTGAGCTCTTAGGTGCATTGTCACTGTATCAGAAAATTGTGTTTCCAAAACCAATAAAAACCTTAATGCTTAAGATTTTTTTTTTTGTTGCAGATGTCATGTTCTACTCAGATGTATGTCATATTTTGTGTCTATGTAAAACAGTATATCTTAATCCAGTTCATTTAATAAAAGGTAATAAGATTTTTGAAATTCAAGGAGTATCGTTTTAAGGATAGCTGCCTCATTTATTAGGTTGTGAGATT
This sequence comes from Irena cyanogastra, assembly GCA_013397155.1. Taxonomy (NCBI): domain Eukaryota; kingdom Metazoa; phylum Chordata; class Aves; order Passeriformes; family Irenidae; genus Irena; species Irena cyanogastra. Next base: position 284,032 of record VWZV01005336.1, on the reverse strand, counting down.
TTATACAAATAAATGTATCAGAGGTGACCTGGATAGCCACTGTGTTCACAAACCCATGACTTCTCCTTCTGAGCTTCATTGGACATTACAAAAAATTAGCTTAGAGAATAAATTGCCTAGAGCAAATTCACATGCTACTCAAAATAAAAAATAAGGTGCCAAAAAATCTGGCTTTGCTGACCCCTGAAAAAATTCTGAAACAGATAATGGAGATATATGCACTTAATCTCTTTCATCTACAAGAGTGTGTAGTTGTATATGCTGATTTCACAGTGATAATTGTGATTATTTTGTATTGAATTCAGAAAGAGAAACAAAAAAAAAAAGAGAGTTCCTGTTACCTATATACTATATGATATAAAAAGGGACAATTATTAATTATACATAGTTCTTAGAATATTAACTGATTATATTATCCAGTGTCATTTTATCATGCTTCTTAGAATCAATTAAACAACTGTTAATAGCAGAGGGAAGTTGTCACTTTTATGCTTGTCTGTCACCCCACAGACTTAAGCATTGTTGTTTACATTCAACTAACAAAAGGGAGTTAAAATAATTTGTAATCACAGCTACAAACACAGAAAAATGTTCATCCCTTTGCAATCTGCATGCAAAACAAGGAAAATATAAAACCCACAGTCGGTATTAATGGACTTTCAAGGACAGAATGTTTCTATAAATGAATTTAATTGGGCAGTATTCATTCTTGCACATGATAGTATTTAACAGCATTTCAGAGCCCTACACAGTGAATGATGAAGGCTGTTGATTTTTTATGATACTTCAGGAAGCCAAGTGGTAAACAAAAATTATAAAAGGCATAATACAGTCCCAAAGTGCATGCAGAGCTACATTCATTGCTTTAGATTTGCTGACTCACAGAAATTGATTCCAGTTGAATTCTCATGATGTTCTCTTATGATAATAAAAGGACTCCCTAAATAATTTCAGTCCTTGCATTCATTTTGGAGCTAATTTTTTTTAATTCTGTGAGAACTGCTTCTAGCATGTGCAGCTCTTACAAAAATATGTATTAAATAAATAGCTCAGACCAAAGCTATTCTGAGTTCTGTCTTTATCACAGACAGAGTGGCTTTCATTCTCTCCTGAGTCCATGGTATCTGGGGAGTGTGGATACCACGTACAGCCTGTGTTTTAATATGCGTATCTTAGAAAGACAGAGCGAGACTCATCTTGCTTGCTGTGTTTTAGAACTCCATTTCTCAGTTAATTATTCAGTATGAGCTTCTGGGATGCTATTTAACTGATGTTGCAGCACGAATGTATGATAAAGCAGATAAAATGTGCCTGTATGTCCCACCTTTCCCCTGCTGACTCTGAAGGGAGCCTTAGGTGGCCGGTGAGAGATCTGCAGAATGAATGCGTGACGTTAGTTGATATAATTAGACATTTACACTGTGATTCAGCTCATGGTAGGCATAGCTGAGGAGTGAAAGCCCCAAGATCCTAGTAGTACAGTGTAAAAAGTAGCTTTATAGAAAACTGCAAGTAGTTTTAAAGTCATTCTGGGTGGAATGATCACTCAGGGATCATTCCATTGGGCCAGAACCACTTGCCTTTTACTTCCTCTTCTTGCCTTGAATTCTCTCCTCACTGGAAGGTAGCAAAGCAGAATAGACAGAATAGATCGGGTTTTATCATAAGAAATGACACTAACCTAAGTTCTCACTTAGAAAAAGTTGTTTGCTTTTTTCTCAGTAGGAGAACTAAGGGACCATTAATTGTATCCTTTTTTTTTGTTTCACCAAACTATGCTAGCCCAGTCTTTGGGGCTTCTTTCCTTTTCATCTTAAGCTCACATGATCTCCTCTGTGTCTATTTGAAATTTTGTTTTATGAACTACCCCTTTCTTTAACAGGCCCATCAGAATTATGCACAGTTCCTCAAATTCTCAGCAGGACAACAGAACCAACAGTTTGTTAGATGGAAAGGATTATATTTGCTTTGGCTCTACTATGGTGGCAACTCAGGATGGGAGAAACAAATTTTTTTTTTTTAACTCTTTCATTTTAAGGCTGCTAAATTTTCAGTTCAGGGTATCGGTTTCCTTGTATGGGTCTCTGAATGCAATCTGCCATTTTTCACTTCTATACTTCCCATTTCATTAATCCAGCCTTTAATACTGGTTCCAGTATTTAACATCCCCATTACATCATGTTCAAAATCCATCTACAGCTCCCAGTTTTTAGTGTGATGTTCCTACAACCAAAATTTTATGTAAAACCAGTTTCAAGAATGATCTGGAATAATGTATTTTCCCCCTATTTTCAATCTGGATGGTGAAACTTCCCTTTCTGCATAACTTGTTTCCCCCTTCACAATTAGGAAGTAATTTGCTAAGCTTAACCATTTTACTAATTCATCTACTAATCTCAGTGTCCTTATGCAATTAACAAGCTTCTCGATATGGCATAACATCAAATGTTTTACTAGATTTTATAGAGTTGAGATCTTTTTCACCACTTTCATCCAGTCCTCTGTTTGAGCCTGCAACAATTTTCTCATTTGGCAGCTGACTCTCATCACTGTGAACAAAATGGTAGAGTTAAGCATAGATATAGCCATTTCACTATCCCCTTTTCTGTGAACTGCTCCTAATGCTAGTTTTACTTTGATGGTTGTCAAGAAGGAAGGAATAAAACATCATATCTGAATGAAAGCTTAGTTATTAAATGCACTGAACTATTTTACCCTTGTTATTTTGTAGGAGCTGCTTAGCACAGTGACAATGATTCACAGTATTGTGACTAAGTATAAAAATATCTAAAATAGTTAGGCTTAAGTTAACCTAAGTTAAAGCATGGTGTAATTCTATAGACCAATTCAATTTATTTTACAGAAGTGTGTGAAAACAAGGCTTTTAGAAAACAGATTCCCTTTCCATTCCAGGGTTATGAATTAGGGAAGATGACTTTATGATAAGTATCTGCACTGGAAATATCTATGTTGTTTACTAATACTGCTGTTGGAGTAAAGATTGAATTTCTAGGGAATTTGTCACAGAAATATAGGAGGAAGACCAATAATATTCTTAATGACGAGTAGGCTCTGGAATGAACAAATTATAACATCTTTAGAATGATAATGAATAGATTCTGCTCAGGCTTTCATATTCAGAGTTGTAATATTTTTATTATCTTTCAGCCAGTTTGTACCCAAGAAGTTTAGCACTTCCATCCCTCTTCAGTTCCCCAAACTATCTGCCTGCCATCCCATGCACTGATACAGAACACTTGCAGGCAATGCAAGACTGGTTGGTAGGACAAATGCTCTCAATCTATGGCACAGTCTCTTATTGATGGAAAAAAATCCAGCAGGGATTCTGTAGGAGGAAGGCATTTTAAGTTTTAGGATCCAGTTCTCTTAAAGCAAACATTTAACTACCTGTAAAATCAGTGGAAAAAAGCAGATGCCATTGAAAGACTCCTGAGAGAGATTTGTTCAGTATTCCGAGTGTAGACAGAAATGAAGTTATCCTGGGAGAAAAGGAACATGATTCATGAATTGTTAAGACAGACTTCTTACCCTGAAAATGCTTGAACACTCATGCTTTAGATTTATTCTGAAATAAAACTATATCCTTGCAATTATTTTATAGCTTTTGAGATAGGTCTGGTCTTCATCCCCTGAAGTCAATGTCATTTCTCTATAATTTTATTTCTTTTCAGAGTATAAGAAAAAATCCTTTGTCATATAAACAGATGCTGGAAATTATATTTGTGAAAATGAAATATCTACAAAACGTTGGAATAAACACTCTTTCTCTTGTTAAATAACAAATTGTTGCTTTATTTTATTTTTTTGTTTTGTCTCTATATATTTCTTTATGGTAGACAACCCCCCCAAAAAGAAATATTTCTAGTAAGTGACTATTTGGCACAGAATCTAAATTCATCACGTGGAACTAGAATATAATGTTAAATGACAGTTTCGGAGCTATCTCCTTACACACTTCGCTGGATGTCTGCTCCGAAGTAATTGAGATCTGAAGTAGGTCAGGGATTTTGGTTTGTGCGGCGGGCGCGAGATGGCAGCATCGATCCAGGCACCGCTCCGCTCCGGGGCGCTCCGCCGCGGGCGAGACACCCCCGCAGAACCGTGTCAAACGTTTGGATTTGTTTCCCCGTTTCGAACCAGAATTCACATTAAATATTTATCGCAAACGTATGCACGTTCCAGGGCTTATGACTTCATAAAATCTGTCTGTGTGAGTGGTACAGGAAAGGGCGAATAGTGCTTTCAAAACGGAGATTAATTAAAAGCCCCTGAGGATAAAGAGAGGGAAGTGGGAGAAGTCTTGATACAGAGCTGATGCAGGTGGAAGGGAAAAAGGATGCACACGTTTCAAAATGAGGAGTAAAGGTTGGAGAGGTCACAGGGCATGCCAGAAAAAGCAGTGGAGATTAGTGGAAAAGCATGGGGGATGACAAGATTTTGAGTAAAGGATCTGGGCATGAAACCAACAGATTTTGCTTCTCACGTATCAGAATTACTGATCATTTAACTGACTCACCTTCAGTGCCTACTACTTTTTAAAAAGAAATTTTGAATTCACGCTTTGTATTTTGTCTATAAGTGACAAGGATGAAATCATAAGCTGTGCTGTCTTTGCCCAGTGCCTGGGTTTTCAAAATGAGTCACTACAGTTTGTTTGCTTGACTCATGAGATGGTGATGGCAAAACGACTCACCCACCTGAGTCACTCCCAAATCTTAGCAACACTTGCTTCAGGACAGCTTTTTACCCTGAAATCCATCTGCCTGCATACCTGTCGCAGAGCTGCTGGTCAGACTAATTCCCAACAGGATGCTAAAGCTGCCTGCCAAGCCATCACCTCTGTGCAGCTAGTGCCTGATAAACTGGTCAAAATTCTGTGAACTCCTGTCTGCAAACTAGGGTGACCTCTGTCTCTGTGACCATAACCCCCTTGTTCAGCGGAGAGCAAAGAGGAAATGCCCTATTCAATCTAACAAGTCTCTTAAACTTGTTTTTTCTGATCACCAGAAAAAGCAAGTGGTGGTGATGAATCAAAATTTTATTACAGTGATCAACTTACAGTGAAGTTTGTGCACAACATGGTCACAAAGCCATAGACAAAAAAGAGGTTTTCGTTACTTCTGGTCAAAGTGGGAGTTAATTGTAGGTGGGTTTAGTGTGTTGACCCTGGCTGGATGCCAGGCACCCACCAATGCCGCTCTCTCACTCCCCTCTGCAGCTGGACAGGGGAAAGAAAACATAATGACATGTTCATGAGTTGAAATAAGGACAGAGAGACATCACTCACTAATTACTCTCATGGGCAAAACAGGCTAGAACTAGAGACATGTATTGAATTTCTTACTAATAAAATCAGAGCAGGATAACGAGAAGTAAAATGAGCCCTTAAAAAGACCTTTCCCCCACCCCTTCCTCCTTCCCAGCCCTACCCCCTCCCCCAGCAGTGCAGAGAGGCAGGGAATGGGGGTTATGGTCAGTTCAGCACACATTGTTTTTCCCATTGCTCAGGGAGAGGAGTTCCTCCCTTGCTCCAGTGTGGGGTCCCTCCCACAGGAGAGAGTTCTCTGTGACCTTCTCCAGTGTGAGTCCATCTCACGAGCAATAGCTCTCTGCGAACTGCTCCAGTGTGGGTCACTCTTCCATGGGGTGCAGCCCTTCAGGGGCAGGCTGCTCCAGTCATGGATTCCCCATGCATTCACAAGTCCTACCAGGAAATCTGCTCCAGTGGGGATCCTCTCTCCATGAGCCTGGAAGCCCCTGCCAGGACCCTGCCCCACCACAGGTTTCTCCCAGGTTCACAGCCTCCTCTCAGGCACTCACCTGCTCCAGTGTGCCTCTCCTCCACAGGCTACAGGGGGATCTCTGCATCCCTGTGATTCTCCATGGGCTGCAGGGACACAGCTGCCTCACCATGGGCTGCAGGGAGTATCAGCACTGTCACCTGGAGCCCCTCCTGCCCCTCCTTCAGCACTGACCTGAGTGCCTGCAGTCGTTCCTCTCGCATATTCTCACTCCATTCCTCTTTGGCCACAACTGCGTCTGCACAATAACTGTTTTCTCTCTTCTTAGCTATGTTATCACAGAGGTGTTACCACAATTTCTGATTGGCCCAGCCATGGCCAGCAGTGGGTCCATCTTTGGAGCTGTCAGGGACTGGCTCTGCTGGACACTGAGAAAGCTTCTGGAAACTTCTCACAGAAGCCATCCCTGTAGCCCTCCTGCTACCAAAGCTTGGCCATGCAAACCTCATACAGTGGGATTGGAAATGACATGGTCCTGGGCTGTGGCTGTTCATCCTGTTCCCCAGGAGCTGTGCTGGCAGCCTGCACTGCCCAGCTCTGATATTCCTTGGGTCTGTGGGCTTGAACCCAGCTGCTGAGGAAATGTGGGAGGAGAAAGAGCGGGGAGAAATTAGGGAGAAGCGGGGATGCTCCTGCTTCCCACCCTTAGGAACTGCTCAGGCCTGAGCTATCATGTCTCTGACTGGCCTCATTCCTGCTGATCCTGACCCTATCTTTCTGACCTGATGTCCTGGCTTGGCCTCAGCCTGTCTTCATCCCCATTCTGTCCTCATCCCCAGGGACATGCCCAGGGGCTGAGGCTGCACCAGTTCCCTAAGTTGTTCTGCCCTTGACAGGGGGCTGTAATGATCCTTGGCTGTCCAGCCCCTGTCCCACTGCCTGGTGGGGAGCCTTCAGCCTGAGGAAAACCTGGACAGGCAGCAGTACTGGGGAAAGTAATTTTGAAATCATGCTTGAATACAAAACTGAGTTGTCCATGCTGTGTGCCACTAAGCACTCAATTCCCACTCTGAAGTGCATTAGCAGCAGCATTGCACATGAACTGTGGGGAGGAATTCATTGTCACACTCTGACCAGAGCAGGAGAGGCCTCACACAGAGTACTCGTTCCACTTTCAGCACCAGGTGTTAAAGAAGACATAAATGGTTTAGACAGAATTCATAGGACAAAAATAAAATATACTAAAAGGTTTGGAAAGCATGAAGCAGGCAGGGGGAAGCCTGCTCTGCACTGTTTGATCTTGAAGGTGGTTAAGACAGAATTTTTAGGAAATGATCAGTTATACAGAGAAAAAGTTATGACAGTCGTTTAACTGGAAGAATAAAACAGCTTTATTTTTAGTACGAGAAATGTTATTCTAAGTTTGAGAGTGGTGCAACACTGTGAGACTGTGGTATGTGCCTCCCTGAATTTTTGCACAGGAAGTATATCTGCCCCCATAATTCCTGATCTCTTGAAATATCTTCCAGACCCTCATTTCTATGGCATGGCAGATATGAACCACTTCTAATTTTTTTTATTCTATATTAATATTTATTTAATATTTTTTTTATTTCATTAACATTAGTGGCAGTTCTCCATTGTAAGGAGAGCAGAGTACTCGAGGTCCTTTAGTGGAAATGTTAAGATAGAATTTTGCACTAGAATGTATGCACAGCTCAAGCCCTCAAGAGCAAGGTCATCCTTAATTACACTTCATTAACTGCTGTTAAAGTTCCTTGAGATATTGCAACACAGGTATCAGTAGCATCAAGTACACATCTTCACGAGATATTTTCTGCATTACCTGAATTGCACAGGTTATAGCTTGGAATTTTAATAATTAGAAGCTCAGTGATATCTTATAGCATCTGGAAATGTATCTATTTGGTGAGTAGGTTAAAGAGAGCTAGCTTATTTTGTGGCTGAAGGTTGTGTTTATAGCTTAATAAAACATGGCCTGTAGCTTTATTACAGCAATCATCCTTGCAGGTTGGTTTTTTTTTTTTTTTTNTAGTTTTTTTTTTTTTTTTTTTTTTTTTTGGTTGGTTGGTTTTTGTTTGGTTTTTTTTCGGTTTTGTCAGGGGTTTTTTGTTGTTTTTTGTTTTTTTTTTTTTTCTTTGTGACTACAGTTAGTTTTTTTCTTTTCCCCTGCAGAATAAAAATACTGTATGGGTTAAGAGCATGTTGTCATCCCTATAGATTTTTACAGAATACTGTGACAGGAATTCTGGATTCTAAAAGATGATTTAAAGCTCCACAGGAAGCTTCCTGTTCTATTTATTCTAAGCTATCTTAGTGCAAGAGAGACAAGTTCCTCGTGTAGAATTCTGGCTGTATATAAAGGTTATTTTTCAACATTAAATTCCATTAAGATCCTGCTGCATAGCCAAAATCAACTTGAAGTAAAATCATGAAGTAAAACACCCCAATATGTATTTTATTATTAAAGGAAGATAGACTAAAGGACTAGAGAAATAAGAGTTCTTCAGTTCTTGTGGTTCAGCTTTTGCATTTAGCTAAGAATGGCATAAATGGCAGTACCACCTTTATTTTCCATTCTACCTTTTTATTTCTTGATTTCTAGGTTAAAAATATTTTAATATACGGTATCAAAAGATATTTTTATTTTTATTATTTCAATACTGAAATTGTTGCAGTTTTCTTTTAAAACAAATATCTGTGTGATTGTTACATGTTGCATCAACTCTAAATGTTATACATTAAAATACGAAGTGTTAATCCAAATAAAAATAACATAAAAATGTCATTTATCTAAATTATGAAAATGCAGCGTTCTACCAATAAATATTTAGTGTTAGTGTTCCTAATACTGCTTAGATATTTACTCTGCCTCAACATGGGAATGCTGCTAAATTGTTCTAGCTACTAATCTCAAATAAACCATTAGATGGCAATGTTCACATGGCAGTACCTTTGCAGCACTGCTGGAAACTTTAAGGCATTGTGTATTTCTATACATTCATTTATTTCTTATTCTAAGCATTAGTGTTTTATCACTTTTCTACTTTTTTTTTCTTTCTTTATTTTTCCTTTTGATACAAGGCTAAAAGAAACCAGACATGAAAAAAACCCCTGAGGTTCTCTTCCTGTAATGTCATACACTGCAGGACTGCTTCAGAGCTGCGACTTAGTCTTTATTATTACAGTTTCCCCAATAAAACTTCATTTAAGTAATCAGGGCAAGGCCAGGCAGAGCATCAAGTAGTGCAGATTTATGCACACCTTAGCTGTGTAATGAGGCATGAGGCAAAAGACCATCACCACCTCATCTGCTTTTTTATAATGCAAATAAAATAGCCATTTAAAAAAATTAAACCTGTAATTTTAATGTTTAGATCTCCATGTGATTGAGCCTTAATGTCCTTAGATTTTAAAAATATCTTGAAAATATAATAACAAATTGCTGGTAAATTAATTCCTGTGTATCTCTGAAGTTCTTTGATTGCAATTAATTTTCTTCTATTATGCTAATATTACAATTAACCTGTCAGGTCTTTATTTTAAATTTTAATCCAAAAAGGTTCTGTATTAGACTTGTATGTTGCTTCTTTCTGCCTTATACAGACTGTAAAGCCCAAAGACATTAAAATACCGACAGCAGGATTCACTCTGTCTTCCCTACCACATTATTACAGTGGAGCTCCTGGAGAGGTGAGTGGTCATGTTAAGCTACTTGGCTGTGCATTGTCTAAGGCTCAGCTTGTGAGGTTCAAAGAAGGGACTGCATCATCCACTGATGCAGAACAAACTAGTATTTTGGCAGAAAGTGTTTGAGAATTCTTCGTGGTGATCAGGAGCGAATTGTACGAAAAGATCACATATTAGAAACATACAGAAAGCAAATCCCCTAGAGCCAGGAAAAGGTAGTACATTTCAAAACATAAACTGCTAGGACAGCTGTCCATTACATATGCCAAAGATTTCAGTAAAGTTTTCTCTGTTAAATACATTAATAGGTCTGAAGGATAAATCAGAAATGAATACTTTCAGAATATAATGAAGTCAATGCTGCTTTAAGAAGGATGGTCACTTCGGCATGTGTGTCTAAGTGTGGTGTCCCCATTGTGCATGTCTGTGCTAATAAATTTAGAATTCTTAAAGAATAAGTAGAGAGAAAATAGAATGTGACAAAGGGACTGGAGCACCTCACAAATGAAGAAAGGCAGGGAGAGTTGGGCCTGTTTACACTGGAGAAGAGAAAGCAGAGGGGAATCTCATCGAAGTCTGTATAAACACCTTCAGACAGCGTGTGTAGAGAACAGAGCTAGGCTGTTCTTGGTGGTGCCCACTGCCAGGACCAGACGCAATGGGCACAAACTGAAACACAGGAAGTTCCCCCTGATCATTAGGAAGTGGCTTTTTTTTTTTTTTTTTTTTTTTTTTTTTTTTTTTTTTTTTTTGCTTTGAGGGTAAATGAGCAATGCCACAGGTTGCACAGGGAGTTTGTCAAGCCTCTGTCCTTGGAGACATGGAAAAATCATCTGGACATGGTACTGCACAGCAGACTCTATGTGGCCCTGCTTGAGCAGGGAGTCTGACAAGCTGACCACCAAATGTCCCTTCCAACCTCATTCTGTGATATTTGAAAGTTTTTAAGTTCTTTTTAAGTGACCCATTTCAAATGGCTAATACAGAATCAGCTAAATTTACAAAACAGTTTTACTTTTAAAATTATCCCATTTATGTCTATATTCTAAAATTTATAATTCAATACTAACATTTTAATTCAATTTGATTATTCTAGGGATAGGAAGACAGCATATTTTGTTGTTTGAATCATAGACCTCTATACAACCTCTGACTATGAAAAAGGTAGAATAATGCGGGGTGAAAGAAAGAAGAAAGTATCAAGGTCCTTCCTTTCTGTTACTCTCCCATTTTATAGTTTTAAAGTCTTTCTTTTAGTCAGGCTAAGGGTTCTCCTGCATATGTTATATGTCTAAATTCTATTAAAAAGACCCTGCTCTTTGGACTTTGCTTTTTTCCTAAATTTTCTTTTCCTTTAAGAAAAGCAGTACCTTGGTTAGGGGAATGCCATAGGCATTCTGTTGGTGAAAATGAAGCACTTCACCTTTTTTTTCCCTCTGCATATTTCACTTGTCAGAATAGAAATATTCTTCTGCACGAAATGCAATAAAATGAACCTTCTAAATCAAGAAATAAAAAAATAACCAGATGCACCCTTTGATTTTTTAAATTAACTAAATAATTTCATCAGAAAAATTATTTAGTTGTAAAAACCTAAAAAAATGGTGCTGGAGATACACCATGTGGACTCGAATCTGGGTAGGATCCTTAGGTACTCTTCCCTAAGGACCCTTCAAATTGTTCACAGAGAGAGGAAAACCTATTTATTCAGAAAATTTAAAGAAATACAGGGTTCATCCATGCTACCAAGCCATATTAAAGAAAGACAACATGTTTTCTTGAAGCAACTCTTCAATTGTTATGAATATTTCTTTTTCACTCTGTGACTGTGACTGTTTGCATTTATGGACCCGTTGCACCATAAATTTCAAATGTTGCCTATAAAGATTTCCCATAGTCATCACTAGCACTTTGACACAGAGACATCAAATGTGGACAGAAATTGTCACCACATAGGAAATGGGTAAGGTCTGGTAGTCTGCCTTAGATAGGAAACATTCAGGTTTTCCAGAAAACAAATGCCACAAAATGGCTGTTTTGCTTGTTTGTTGGTTTGGTTTTTGTTTGTTTTGTTATAGTACACCTCTGTCTTAAGTGTAAAGCTATGCCAAAAAAAGTGTTTGTGATGTCCTTTGTGTATGTTTATCCTGTGTTTACCAACAGCAGCTTTTTTGTTCACCTGAGTTTGATGTGCCCCTGAGACTCTGTCACTAGAAAGTAGTTTTGAAAAAGACAGCCTAAACTTCTCTAACTTCTTAACTGATGCTTTCCCTTGCTGCATCTTGCACTGGTACTGGTCCCAGGATTTCAAAAGAAAGTCTCAGACAAGAAGTAAGATAGGTGTGGATTGTGCTCTGGACCTTGTTTTCATTTCACCCTGGTAGAGAACAAGATGGTGGAATCAAGAAGGACTAAAACTAAAACATGCTCAAAATCCCTGTTTTCCATGCAGAGCCACACAAATTCATGCTGCCAACTAAACCCCATGCACCTCTTTGCTCACTCCACCTGGCCCAATGGGACGGAGGGGAGAACAGAAAGAGTAAAACTGAGAAAACTTGTGGGTTGGAATGAAGGCACTTGAACAGGTAAAGCAGAAGCTATGTGCAGAGGCACAGCAAAGCTCATTCCCCTCGGTTTATATGCTGAGCCGTGTGCTGTGCTCCCTTTGCTCAGTGGTGGGCAGCTGTCACAGCTGTGTCCCCTCACAAATCCTTGTGCCCTCCAGCCTGCTGGAGTGGGTGAGAGGCAGACAAGGCCAGGAAACTCTGCAAGCATTGCTTAGGAATAGCAAAAACCTCCCTGAGTTATCAACACTGTTCAGCATGAAACCAAAACACAGCCCCATACCAGCTACTGTGAAGAAAATTAACTCTATCCCAGCCAAACCTAACACACTTCTTTGTACTAATAGGCAAAACTCACCTGAGGTTATTAACTTAGTTTCCACAGCTGCTTTTTCAGGAAATTATGGGAAAAAACCTAAACCCTTGGCTTTCTTTCACCATAATTTTAGCAAATATATTAAGAGAAAAAAAATGTATATATAACACATACATTTTACATTTCCTTGTTCTGTAAATCATACTTTTATTTAAAAATGAATTATTTTAGTGAATCCATGATAGCTATAAATGAATGACCTATTCAATATGACTTTCCATTTTTATATTTGGGGTTTTGGGGTCTTTTAATGAAAGCACAACATCATGATAAGTATTTTTTATGTTTTCTCAAATGAGTGAGGGAAGCAGATACAATATCTTGGGTCTGTCATAGTTGGTCTTTCAAAGCTGTTGATATGGTCATGGCAAAAAAGATAGGGAGAAGCTTTTTAATATTGCTGATAAAATTTTGTTTGGGTGAAATCTGTTTCTCTATTTTCAATTATTTTTGGGTTGGTTTTTTTTTTTTTTTTTGCAATTTGTGTGATTTGATTCCCAAGGAGCAAATGCACATTTAAAAATATTTCCAGGAAAGGGAAATATAAGTCTTGAAGAAAAATTATTTCTCATAAGTTCTCTGTGATTGGAGGGACTGAAACATTTTATTTCAGAAAGAAAGGGCAAAAACCTAACTTGAGAAGCATTTTTTCTCAACTTATCTACAAAGCAGGCATCAAAACCTGATCTAGTTCATGCTAGGTCACCTTGGTGATCAATGGAGAGAAAAATGTCACCTCTAAAAGGCAGTACATCTCTCTCACATATCTGTCTAAAATCACATGTATCACCTCCTGAAAATGCATACTTCTCTCATTTGGTAAAAGGGGCACGTGTAATGAACAGATACACAGAAGTTTTACTTTCAAATTTTCATGTATGAACAGGTTGCTTATACTTTGCTAATTAAGTTTTTCTTTACTATTCTAAGATCAAATTCTCTTCCAAGATGCCTTTACTTCAGGTCAGAAGCAATGTCATTTTTAAGGGTCTGGCAGCTGAAAAAAGGTAGCAAATTATTTTTATGGTGCAATTATCAAATTCTCTCTATATTGGTGTTGGCTTACTTATGACTAAAATTAGAGCCTCTCACTCTTGGGATCCCTACAGTGTGAACCTCTCAAATTGATTTGGAAACAGGATTTGCAATGGTGATTGCCTTTGAAAATTTTTGATTTGGGGAACCAAAGATAAAAAGGCTGGGACATTGCTGACTTCCTTGGGTGTCGCATCCCCTGCTTGTTCCTGCATGCTAGGGAGGTTCCAGGGCCAAAAGAGTCCCCAAATAAGCTATTTGTCCTCTGGCACTCCCTCCACACATGATCTACGCATTTCCATTTGTATTTCTGCCTTGTTTTCCGTATAGAGTTCTGCCCAGTTAGAGATGTGAATTATTCTCTTAATATTTTCTAAGGGAGAATTCTAAAAGAAAAACATACTATTAATGAGTTAAAAAGAATATATTTCCATTTTTTAACTCTTATTTTTATTAATGCAGCCTCTTCTGAATTGCATTAATGTTAGTATCAATCTCTTTGCTTTACATTTATGAATACAAAAACTACTGTACTGGTGCTTAATTTCCAGGCTCAAAGCAAACAAAAAAAAAATCTTTTTTCAGATAAAACAGTTTCAAACCTACTTTAAGATAACCTTCCCTTCCCTCTGTGCATTTTTTCCTCCATGAGAAATATAGACTTTTTTGGAAATGCACTGTGAGTAGTAAAGCTCTTCAAGTTTTTCAGCAAATCAACAGTTATTTTGCAACAGGCTTTGTAAGTCACTGTCACTAAATAATGCATGCTAGTGGGGTTTACCATTTTTCACTTTTTTAGTTTGCTGTAGGGCTACCCTTTCTAAAATACAAGGTTAAAGGTGATGTAGGGCTTGTCACATCACAAGTGTTTATTGTGGGTTGTTACAAAGGTAACAAAAAACTTAACTCCAGCTAATGGTAATTAATTCAAATCAAAATGAGTTCAAATACCATCACACAGATATATTCATGGGTCATTAAGGAGCTTTCCTAACACGTCATTGTGTATTCTATTTTATAAAATGTATACACTCTGAAAGTAATGAATTTACACATTATCCAAACAATTTTGATTATTTTTTGATAATTCTACCTCTTCCTTAAGTACTGTCCTAATGTATCCTCAAGGATAATAAAATGAAACTACATTTTGATATAGAAAACAGAACAAGATCCCTTTTTTAACTCCACTAAGAAAACCTAAGCCCAAACCTGTTGGTCCTGAAAAGCAAAAAATTCTTGGAAATCAGGCTAGTTTTCTCTGGGAAGGTGGGCAGGGCCAGGCCCACTAACAGGAGAACAAAAGACACAATAATGAAACACAACAAAGCCCATTTTGCCGCCTGCCCCGCAGCAGAGCCCCGACTCCCTGCGGCTTCCTTTGCACTTTTCATTTCCAAAGGCTGACCCTGCAGCAGGGGGCTTGACCTCTCCAGAGCTGCTCTGATCACAAGACACCCCGAATGCAGCCTTGTGTTCGCTGACATAGCCCAAGCGAGGATGCTCAGCAGCAGGAAATGAGCACACCCACATTTTTATTGAGCTAAACAAGGTTCCTCCAGCTTCAGTTAACCCTCAGAGGGACTGCAAAACTCATGTTGGAAGTAGCCCACACACTCAGGCATGGCTTTGCCTTTTATTACTGGTGCTAGTAGACTTGTAGCAGTGCTGACCATGGATACTGTGCTTGGCACTCTTCACCCAGGCACACGAAGGAAGATGGCCCGTAGTCTGAAATTTCATGTCGTAGATGACTGGGAAAATCCAAAGGAAATTGTGAGCAAGAAGATTTTCCTTGCAAGAGTATAGGAGTACTAGGATGTACTTCCAAGGAGGTGGTATAATGAAGGCAGATTATTAAGACTGGAAGTAAGTAGATGAAAATTAGTGATCTACCATTGAGGAAAGATCAAAGCAGTCATTACTTGTGGACTGAAAATCCATGAAACGCATGAAACCTATTTCTGATTATTCAAAATGTTTAAAGTCCATTGGAATGTTCAGATAAATGGAATTAAGGGTAGACTGTCACAAGAATAATGAGCAAGCAAAAGCATACTGCAAGGAGTCAGCCTAGTTTTAAATAATTGGCCATGTATGAACTGTCTTTGCCACTGCTTCTCCCTGGAAAAGCAAATTCCTTCCAAAACTACATACAATTTAGTTTTGAATAATTTCTCCAAAATAATGCTATTTTATGTGTGTTGAAAGTGTATGGTCCGTCTGGAAAATCTGCATAATCTACTCCTGTAGATTCTGTTTTGCATTAAGGTCAATGAAAAAACTCCTGTCAATCTAAATGAAATCTACATGTAAATTATAACCGTCTTAAAAATCATGGGATTTATCCATTCCTGTGAATCTGAGAGGTTTCCAGCTTATCTAAGTGAAACCTTAGAGCTAAGTAAAAAATCCAGGGGAAGAAAAATGTTATTATCATGTTTTATTGCTGTGTTCTATGCCACTGTCTTAATTATGTACAGAAAATTAGGAGAGATAATTAATATCAAGTCATCTGTGATGTCATACTGGTTTGTCCTGAGAAAAGGATATATTATTTAGTGACTATTTTCTTTTACTATTCAGAGAAGATCTCAAGTAATCTGAAAAAGATCATACAAAGAAGTAACTCATATTACTATCGTTTGTTGTTGATGAATTTAAGAGTACTTACTGTGAACATGTGTCCTATTGAAATGGTCAGTGAAAACAAAGTTTTCAGCTGCCTTAAACCCAGTGCAACCATTCCACTTTAGGACTTTCAAGTAACCAAAGAATTCAAATTTGGCTTTTAACATCAGCTGGATCTCTTTTAAGTCCAGCGGGAAATATAAAAATTATCCAGGGCTAAAATTGGTCAAAGAGGAAAGTTCAGCAGGACAGGTGGAGGTGATGATCTCTGGTGACATTCATCTGTGTTTCCTAAGGAATCCTTCCGTGGATGATTTCTTCTATCCTCTGCCATGTATTATATTCAGTGCCTCATTTTTTGATAGCAGTTTCCTGGATCGCAGGTGACATTTCAGCATTGGGTTATTTCTTTGTTGGGAGAGAATGATTGGCGTGCCACAGGATAATTTAGCTCAGCTGGTGTAATTTTGCTAAGTGCATAGCTCCTCTTACTAGGTTTTCAACAGAATTATTAAGGTGAGACAAGTGGATTAAAGATTATTGATTCAATCTCTGTAGTGGAAAGTTCTCTGAAGTGGTGACTGTATTTTGTTTTAAATTTGAACTGTTTCTGACACAACAGACTTGTTCTTTCATAACTCAGAGAGATTTTAGACAGTACAGCATTGCAAATTAATGTTATGTTATCAAAAGCATAATTACTAGAAAATTTATAAGATTATAAAATATTGACTTTTCTTCATTTCTCTTTTTTGGTTGTTGGTTTTTTTTTTTTTTTGGTGGGGCTTTTTTTTTTTGGTTTTGTTTTTGGTTTTTTTCTTGGTGGTTTAACTGATACTGTACAAATCCTTGTTCATGTGTGAGCATCCTTGGACACTTGAGAGCTGCAAATTCCTAGTATAAAAATACGCCAGCACTTACCTTGCTATCGAGGATAAAAGCCTGTTTTTCTTTTTTCTCCAAAGATATTGAAAATTATTCTTCATATTAAAAGTTTAAGTCATTCAGCTGGTGCTTCTGGACATCAAAAAGTCTTAACATCAAGCCCTAAACCTTCTGTGCCACTGACTGTTTATCTGATTCACTCTTCCTTTGACAACAGACTTGTCAAACTTGGCTCAATACCATAATGGAGGGGTTCCATATCTATAACTCTTTAGATTTCCATGTCCACCCATAAGGAAATAATTGACCAGATTTTCCTTTGAAGTTGTGGAAGCCAGTAGGAGGTATAGCAATGATTACCTAAACAGAGGTACTACTGAGCTCTGCATTGTCAGCTTCCTGTCTGTGAGGTTGTCTCTACAGCACCGAGGCAGAACTTATCGCAGTTTTTTAAAATAATTGTTGTCTCTGATATTGAAGCATATCAGTAGAATATTATCAAAAGAATACAATTATAATTCTGTAGAAAACCCTGCCTGAAAGCCTCACAACTGTAATTTGCTGTCCAGATTAAGAATGAATGCATTTTATTTTTTTAAATATGTTTGCACATATATGTAAGTAGGTCTAAACTGTTTGTATCTAAAAGTAAAAAATTGAAAGGTATCTCAGAATAAATATATAATAAAAATTTCACATTTAACTCTTAAATAGACATTAAAATGTCAGTTTTCTTTCCACTTCTGGAAATAAATGAGAAACATTTTTTCAGCGTATTAATTTTTAAGTGAAATAGTATCTGTAGTTAAAGATAGGTTCAAGAAACCAAAGGAATGGTCACTAAAAGAAGCCAGAATTAATCTTGTAAGAAATCCTACACAGATAAATCCCAAAGAGTTTATTTCTAGAAGGCTTGCTGCTGAATCAGTGCTTTGTTGAACACAGAAGCTAGTAACAGTAAGAGATATCTAAAAAGAGCTGCATGGAAAGCTTTTCTGTACATGAGAGATTTTTTCCAAGTGTACTAAAGAATAAATTCTTAGAGTTCTAAGAATTTATTTCTCAAAACATTTCTTAGAAACAGAGACAAATAAGATATTTTTTCAGTTCACATAATGACCTACAGGAAAGCTTAGTGTACTCCCTAGTCCCCCTGAACCCCACCTCCAAGTTTCAAATCTTTTCCTGTATGTTTTGTAGATGAGTCACATCTGGAGCATATCTCTACAAACCAAATAATATTGCCCTTCTGTCAGGGTTACACAGAAAGAATGCCAGATATCATTGTCCTTCTCCATCTTCTCACATAATGCCATATCTGCCTACCAATGATAATTTTCATCTTTAAGACACCTCTTTCCTGAATTCTGTGAGCTGGTTAAAAGTGGTTCAGATTAGTTAATTCTAAATGGATGCACCATTTATTCACCCAAACAAGTACAGGCAGTGAGATGGGGCTATATTCACAATGTACACATCTCAGAGATGTTTGCCCTAAAACACAAATAAGGAATTTTCACCCTTTTCATTATTTAAGGTTTCTTGGGCTTCTGCACTTTTCTGTCTGATATGGTTTATTTCTGTCTTGTATCTTTTTGTACAACTCCTTTCAGTCAAATCACATTTTTTCAAATAGATAAACTGAGTCAATTTTCGAGTAACACAGATAACTCATTTTCTGTGACGTTGTCAAAATACATAAAAGTGATCAAGGAGATAGACTTTGGCATCTTGTTACTTTTAATGTTATATTTATAAAAATATTTTAAAATATATATTTTATAAAAATATTTTACTATTCATGGATTTTGGAAGAGTATCTTTATGATGTTTGTACAGTGATACACCAAAAACATAAAGATTGGGAGTACTCTCTCTAGAAAGAACAAAAAAGTCTAAATCACAGAATATCACAGAGATATTACGAGTGCCTGTGTGGAGGCAAAAAGACCCATGGATCCTTGCAGGATTATGAGACTCTATTTGAGTTGATTTGGGAGTTTTTTTATGTGTTTTTTTATTTTCCATAAAAGATGGTACATAATCTTTTCTACAACGTGATCCTGGAAGATTCCAAGAAAATCTTGGCCTGTCATTGCTTTTTGTGTTCTAGGTTGTAAAAGGATGACTCAAGCGTATCTCATTACATAAAGAATCTACCCAGTCCTGCATTTCCAGATTTTAAACATATGGGAGAAACAGTGAACCTTAACTACCAAACTATTGTCTTCAAGGATGCATCCCAACAAATCATTTTCTTTGTCTTTTGACCAGATCTTGTCATGTGCTCATGCTAGTAAATATGATGCTTGACTCCATCTTCTAGCTTTTTGCTGGAGTTTGATTTTTTCCATAAGGGCTCCTTTGTAACTAAGGAGAATTTAGTCATTACTGAAGGAGAATAGATATTGCATTTTCTCTTTTGCCTTGAGCATCTTTTAGGGCCATGTTTGGTGATAAGCTTTTTGAATGAGTGGTGCAGATAGTGAAAAAATCAATAAGAAGTTTACAGTCCAAGGGAAAAAAAATAGAACAGAGGACTGAGAATAGAGGAAAATAGAAATTCTAGTTTGTTTTCTTTATTAATTCATGGGGCAGATTCTGATTTACAACAGCCAAGTTCAAAAGCCTTTCTATTTGAAATGACACAGCTTTGTCACTGAAATTAGAATATCTGCTGCTTTCATTTTACTGGTGCTTTATTTCTTAATGTAATGTTTTGTATTCTTAATATTTCTGGTGAAAGGGAAACGATTGTGGGCGAGTGGATGGATCCTTTACATTGAACTGGTTGTGCAGCTGATGATGGTGGTATTGTAGAGATGAGGGATTTCCCTGTCCTTATCTCATCCCATGAGATTTAAAATATTATTTTCTCTCCATCCTGCTGAGCAGGAGTGAGAGGGACTTGGTCAGAAAGTGTGAGACAATGTTGGTTAACTCACCACATTGAGCATTAGTGAAATTCATCATACTCCACTTAAACATAAGAAAACCTTTTCACTGTGAGGGCCATGAAATCCTGAAGCAGATTGTTCATAGAGTCTGTAGAGCCTACATCCTTGGAGATATTAAAGGCTCAACTGGACATAGTCCTGGGCAGCCTGCTCTAGCTGCCTGCTTTGAGCAGAAGGATTTAACTGAATGACCTCCAGAGGTCCTGTCCAACCTCAACCCTAAAGTGATTCTGAGGTAGAAGTGAAGATTAGTCTTTACTCACGTGAACCCTGGGAAATATAAATTATATATGTCAACAAGCATGAGGAATAGAATAACGATTTCACAGGAACTGGACACCTTTAAATTAAAAAAAAAATATCCTATCTTAACAACTAAGAATTAAATAAATGAATTATTTTGAGCTTATATGAATGACCTTATTTAAAAGCTTTTGACATTTTATAAATTTATTCTATTTTGTCCTAGTCACAATTTAATAAATCAAAAAGACAGATGAAATGAGGAAATAAAAAATCAACAGGTTAATTGCTGAAGTCAGTCATAATTTTGGCAAAATATGGAATGCATTTTTTCATCTTAAATCTAATTCAAACTTGAGAATAAAAAATGATAAAAGCTCAGTTTGAAACTGTAGAAGGTGTGAATAAAATGGTTAATACCTTTTCTGGGGAAAGTCTCTGGGGAAAACCCTGATTACCTCTATTTTCAAAATGAATGTTCACACTGCAGAAATAATTCAGGAACGACTCAGTCTGCTGCTCCCCTCAGCCAGGGATCATGCAAATAAGTCTTCCAAAAACCCAACCCATCACTGAATGCCTCCAGAGCTGTAAGAGGCCATTCACAAGTTGAACAGGCCCAAAAACCCTTCTGAATTATACTGGGAACTGCAATAATTCTCATTTACTTGGACAGATATGCCTTTTGTTTTGTGCCTTCCCTTTTCATAATGACTAATCCTTCAAGGTTTGGAGCATTACCATACATAACAGCTTGAGCTGGCAGTTTGTACATTTTCATCAATAATGATTGTCAACTNTTTATATAAAATTAAAAATAAACATATATGTACCATTTTCCATTCCAGAAAAGTATTATACAATGACTGTAGATACAAGATATAAACAAAAGTTTTCTTTACTCTTGAGGTCTTCACATTAAGTTGAATCAGTTGAGCTAGAGCCTGAAAGTACCAAAATCAAAATGACAGGTTAGAATATTCAGTTGCTCACTACATTCTGATGGATTTCTCTGTGAGGCTGTTTTACATTTGGCCTCAGAAAAGCCATTCTGCCTCCATGTCTTGTATGTTTCCATGAGATTCTGCTCTA